>CM019701.1:23247333-23294833 GCA_009760885.1 Achatina immaculata
AATAGTTAATTTGCTACAGAGCTAAATAGTTAATTCGCTACAGAGCTAAATAGTTGATTTGCTACAGAGCTAAATAGCTAATTTGCTACAGAGCTAAATAGCTAATTTGCTACAGAGCTAAATAGTTCATTCGTTACAGAGCTAAATTAGTTAATTCGATACAGGGTTAAATAGTTAATTCGTTACAGGATAAAAATAGTTAATTTACTAAATACCTAAATAGTAAATTTGCTACAGAGCTAAATATTTGGAGTCGATTCTGAATTACTTTCTCAGTTAACCTGGGGAAAGTTCTGAGCTGAATGTTAAAAAACAGCAAATTGGACATTCTCGAAGCCAGCATAAGCAAACTCTCTGCGATTAATAATCTTAATCTTTAGACCCTGACAAGCTGTAGGTAAGTTTACGTGGGTAGATAATTTTGATGTACAGCTTGTATGCACATAATGGCATTAATTAATTGGATGTGATTATGACGTACTGTGGCGTAGCGTAGTTGTGCTTTCTTTTATACTGAACATCTGAAGAACGTTTCTCATGTTTTTTTGTCTGGAAGCGTACACTTTGCAAACCTCAGCAAACCACCAAGAAGTCTGTTAAGAGTCTCTCTCTGAATACTGAGAGTTTAATGAAGGAAGGAGAGAAGACACACAAAAAAGCAAGACAAGACATCAGTCAGTTCGAGAAGATATTTTCTGGCTATATTTTCGCTCCCTGCCTGTAAGAATTCTTTCTTTCTTTTGGTGAATTATTTGAATTTCCGTTCGTCTTTTCTAACATTATACACAATTCCTCGATTCATGAACACACGCCAAATCTTCTCAGACTAAAAGAAAATAGTTTAACTTCTCTTAGTAATTTTACACAATCCTATTCTTTTTTTTTAACGTCTATCTAAGAAAAAAGAGAGAGAGAGAGAATTCACTGTGCGATCTGTTAATCATTAAGATATTCATGAACAAACAGAAATACTCTTGGACATCTTTACAGACAACTTACGTACAGATTTACACAAGCTAATAGACTGATATGTACATACGCATTACCTGTGCAAGACCATGCTTTCTCTGCCGTGCGATAATCTTAATTATCCTTCAGGGGAAAATTAACACAACTAATCCACGGATAAAAGATACAGGATAATAAACGATAACACAGTTTCCGAACCCGTAGATTTTCGTTGAGTGTGTATAAGGATTACTTTAAAAGTAAACCACAAAAAAGTAAAAAAAAAAAAAATGGGGTACGTGGTGAAATGAGTTTAAAATATAATCCTCGCGCGGAGATGTCTTCGTTACTCAGGTCGCACAAAATTGTCAAGCGGGTTACACAGGTGCAAAAGCTGGCTAGCATCACCTGGCCGTCTCACCTCATACAGCACACACATATAATGTACATATTTATCTCTGCCCGCTCGTGAGCAGTTGCGTCACCGGGAACGAGGGTAGAAGGGAAAAAAAAAAAAGAGAGAGAAAGAGAGACGCGGGGACAAACCCCCGGGGGACCGTAGACCCAGGGCGTCACAGACGTGGCTGCAGCTTCCACCCAGAGCTAGCTAGCGGAGGTGGCTACACTTCTACAACATCCAGCCAGAATCATCAGCGAACTGCTGCCACAGCTAGCTCGGTGACAGCAACCGCTCAACAGCCACCACTCCCCGCTTACTCACGGCGGAGAGGAACCATGTTCCACATATTTTGAAAAGCGCACACCCATGTCTTCTTTCTCCCCCTCTTTCTTAAATGTTATTAAAGTTCTAATTGCGTTTATTTGCTTTCGTTTGTATGTAGATCTGTAGTTTGTAGTGCACCACAAACTGAGAGTAGAAAAAGAAGAGAGAAATTGTATAGATTAGTTCAATTACCGGCAAAGTTTAAAATTCTACGCAGCTGTTGCATGCAGCACCCTAACTGTGTGTTACAGGATTTTCTATAGTAAATGTCCTTTGCATCATCATCATCATCATCATCATCATCATCATCATCATCATCATCATCATCATCATCATCATCATCATCGCCTTTCACCCCTGTGAGAGCATAGGCCACGGATAAGGGCTCTCCAGTCACCCCTGTTCGTTACAGGATAAAATAGTTAATTTACTAAATACCTAAATAGTAAATTTGCTACAGAGCTAAATATTTGGAGTCGATTCTGAATTACTTTCTCAGTTAACCTGGGGAAAGTTCTGAGCTGAATGTTAAAAAACAGCAAATTGGACATTCTCGAAGCCAGCATAAGCAAACTCTCTGCGATTAATAATCTTAATCTTTAGACCCTGACAAGCTGTAGGTAAGTTTACGTGGGTAGATAATTTTGATGTACAGCTTGTATGCACATAATGGCATTAATTAATTGGATGTGATTATGACGTACTGTGGCGTAGCGTAGTTGTGCTTTCTTTTATACTGAACATCTGAAGAACGTTTCTCATGTTTTTTTGTCTGGAAGCGTACACTTTGCAAACCTCAGCAAACCACCAAGAAGTCTGTTAAGAGTCTCTCTCTGAATACTGAGAGTTTAATGAAGGAAGGAGAGAAGACACACAAAAAAGCAAGACAAGACATCAGTCAGTTCGAGAAGATATTTTCTGGCTATATTTTCGCTCCCTGCCTGTAAGAATTCTTTCTTTCTTTTGGTGAATTATTTGAATTTCCGTTCGTCTTTTCTAACATTATACACAATTCCCCTCGATTACACATCTCCTCGATTCATGAACACACGCCAAATCTTCTCAGACTAAAAGAAAATAGTTTAACTTCTCTTAGTAATTTTACACAATCCTATTCTTTTTTTTTAACGTCTATCTAAGAAAAAAGAGAGAGAGAGAGAATTCACTGTGCGATCTGTTAATCATTAAGATATTCATGAACAAACAGAAATACTCTTGGACATCTTTACAGACAACTTACGTACAGATTTACACAAGCTAATAGACTGATATGTACATACGCATTACCTGTGCAAGACCATGCTTTCTCTGCCGTGCGATAATCTTAATTATCCTTCAGGGGAAAATTAACACAACTAATCCACGGATAAAAGATACAGGATAATAAACGATAACACAGTTTCCGAACCCGTAGATTTTCGTTGAGTGTGTATAAGGATTACTTTAAAAGTAAACCACAAAAAAGTAAAAAAAAAAAAAATGGGGTACGTGGTGAAATGAGTTTAAAATATAATCCTCGCGCGGAGATGTCTTCGTTACTCAGGTCGCACAAAATTGTCAAGCGGGTTACACAGGTGCAAAAGCTGGCTAGCATCACCTGGCCGTCTCACCTCATACAGCACACACATATAATGTACATATTTATCTCTGCCCGCTCGTGAGCAGTTGCGTCACCGGGAACGAGGGTAGAAGGGAAAAAAAAAAAAGAGAGAGAAAGAGAGACGCGGGGACAAACCCCCGGGGGACCGTAGACCCAGGGCGTCACAGACGTGGCTGCAGCTTCCACCCAGAGCTAGCTAGCGGAGGTGGCTACACTTCTACAACATCCAGCCAGAATCATCAGCGAACTGCTGCCACAGCTAGCTCGGTGACAGCAACCGCTCAACAGCCACCACTCCCCGCTTACTCACGGCGGAGAGGAACCATGTTCCACATATTTTGAAAAGCGCACACCGAGTCTTCTTTCTCCCCCTCTTTCTTAAATGTTATTAAAGTTCTAATTGCGTTTATTTGCTTTCGTTTGTATGTAGATCTGTAGTTTGTAGTGCACCACAAACTGAGAGTAGAAAAAGAAGAGAGAAATTGTATAGATTAGTTCAATTACCGGCAAAGTTTAAAATTCTACGCAGCTGTTGCATGCAGCACCCTAACTGTGTGTTACAGGATTTTCTATAGTAAATGTCCTTTGCATCATCATCATCATCATCATCATCATCGCCTTTCACCCCTGTGAGAGCATAGGCCACGGATAAGGGCTCTCCAGTCACCCCTGTTCTTAGAATTATTCTCTGCTTCCTTCCATGCGCATCCCTTGTCTCTGAGCACTGTCATAATTTCTCTTCTCCAGGTAAGAGCACGATACAACCTAAGACATGGAAGAATGACAATAATACAGTGTTATGCTCCGACGAACGATGCAGATGATGAGGTGAAAGATGATTTCTGTCACCAACTACAACAAATCATCAACAAAGTCCCTAAACACGACATCTTAATTGCTATGGGGGACTTGAACGCTAAGATAGGGAAAGATAACACCGACGTTGAAAAAGTGATGGGGAAAGAAGGAACTTACATGGTTAATCAGAACAGAGAAAGATTAATTGAAATATATCTAACAGAGGGCATGGTCATTGGAAGCACAATATTCCCACACAAAGAGATACATAAAACAACATGGATATCTCCAGATGATAGAACTAGAAACCAGATAGATCACTTTTGTATTAGAAAGCAATGCAGAACATCTCTCATGGATGTAAGTGCTTATAGGGGTGCAGATGTTAACAGTGATAACAACCTGTGTATAGGGAAAATGAAACTAAAACTGAAAAGCCAACATAAGAAATCAATACACAGAAAGATAAACAGCCACAGCCTACAAGAAGAGAATACTAACAGAAATTTCAATCATGAACTTGCCAATCATTCCACAACAACCAGTGAAGTAGAGGAGATAGGTATAGATGAATTATGGAATTCTTACAGCACAGCCATAATCACAGCAGCAAAAGCAAGCGCTGGACTGAAAAAACCAAATAGAAAATCATGGATATAAAAAAACACATGGAAGTACATACATGAAAGACGAGCAGTCAAATTAGACATGTAGAATGTAAAAAAAACAGATCTTGGAAAAGATCTGGCAAAAGCAACATACAAAGAAATAGACAAGAAAGTAAAAAGTTCAGCTAGAAGAGATAAAAGAGAATACATAGACAATATGGCGAAAGAGGAAGAGAAAGCAGTAAAAACAAGAGACAGCAAAACTTTATATAACATAAAAAAGAGGCTAACAGGTACTATTACATCTAAAGAAAGACCAATCCTTAGCAAAACTGGACCCTATTAACATCAAGTAAAAACCAAAAGCAAAGATGAGCTGAACACTTCCAAGAAATACTTAATCGACCACACCCAAAAGCATTGTTAAACCTTGAAACCGACTTACCAACCCCACAACTAAATGTCAACCTAGATGAAATTAAAATGCATAAAACTGAAACAGGAGTGAATTTAATGGCTTGCAACAAAGCTACAGGTAAAGATGAAATAACATCCGAAATGTTAAAAGCTATCAATAGTGACAATATGAGACAACTACAGAGAATGTTTAATAAGATTTGGAAAGAAGAAAAGGTCCCTTCTAAATGGAAAAAAGGAATCATTGTTAAAGTACCAAAAACGAAAAGGCAACCTTTGTGACTGTAACAATTGGAGAGGAGTAACCTTAATATCAGTTGTGTGAAAAGTATTTTGCAAGGTCTTTTTGAATAGACTTAAAGATAAAGTGGATACCATAATGAGAGAAGAACAAGCAGGATTTCGAAAAAGGAGAAGCTGTATCGACCAGATCTTTACTCTAAGAATAATACTTGAAGAACATATTGAAAAGCAGAAACCATTAATACTGAACTTCATAGACTTTAAAAGGCATTTGATAGCATACACAGAGATTCATTGTGGAGAATTTTAAGTCTATATGAATTATCATCTAAAATTGTCAACATCATTACGGACTTCTACAATGGATTTGTGTAGTCAAAACAGAAGAAGGGATGAGTGAATGGTTCCAGATTGAAAAAGGTGTGAAACAAGGATGTATATTGTCTCCTTTGCTTTTTGGAATTACAATAGACTTCATGATAAAAAATTGCTGCACAGGTAACACAGGTATTTAATGGCTTGCAACAAAGCTACAGGTAAAGATGAAATAACATCCGAAATGTTAAAAGCTATCAATAGTGACAATATGAGACAACTACAGAGAATGTTTAATAAGATTTGGAAAGAAGAAAAGGTCCCTTCTAAATGGAAAAAAGGAATCATTGTTAAAGTACCAAAAACGAAAAGGCAACCTTTGTGACTGTAACAATTGGAGAGGAGTAACCTTAATATCAGTTGTGTGAAAAGTATTTTGCAAGTCTTTTTGAATAGACTTAAAGATAAAGTGGATACCATAATGAGAGAAGAACAAGCAGGATTTCGAAAAAGGAGAAGCTGTATCGACCAGATCTTTACTCTAAGAATAATACTTGAAGAACATATTGAAAAGCAGAAACCATTAATACTGAACTTCATAGACTTTAAAAGGCATTTGATAGCATACACAGAGATTCATTGTGGAGAATTTTAAGTCTATATGAATTATCATCTAAAATTGTCAACATCATTACGGACTTCTACAATGGATTTGTGTAGTCAAAACAGAAGAAGGGATGAGTGAATGGTTCCAGATTGAAAAAGGTGTGAAACAAGGATGTATATTGTCTCCTTTGCTTTTTGGAATTACAATAGACTTCATGATAAAAAATTGCTGCACAGGTAACACAGGTATTGACTGGGTACATGAGACCCAGCTAGAGGATCTGATTTTGCTGATGACGTAACTCTTATCAGTAACAATGTGAATTCTATGCAAGAAAAGAACAGATATCCTGTCTTCACTGGCTAGCAAAATAGGACTTGAAATTAACAAGGACAAACAAAAATAATGAAACTTCCCATTAACCAAAATGGAAAAATACACGTAGACGAGACAGATATTGAAGAAGTCAATCAATTTGCATACCTTGGCAGCTACATAGACCAAGATGGTGACACTAGAAAGGAAGTTAGAATTAGAATTGCAAAAGCAGAATCGATCTTCAAGAATCTTGAGAACATATGGCATTCAGAAGTTATAAGCACAAAAACCAAGTTAGGACTATTCAATTCATATGTAATATCCACCCTCATTTATGCATGCGAAAGTTGGAAAACAACTAAAGAAATAGACAAGAAATCAGACTCTTTTGAAAACAAATGATTGAAGAAAATACTCGGCATCAAGTGGAAGGAATTCAAGTTCAATGCAGAAATAAGACAGATGACTGAACAACAACCAGTCTCATGGGTGATCAGGAAAAGGAGATGGACAAATGGTGGTCACGTGATGGGAAGAAACAGTCAGAGAATCCTAAAACAAGCTATCAAGTGGAACACAACAGGCCGAAGAAAAAGAGGCAGAGCGCGTGAAACTCTGAAAAGGACATTGTTAAGCGAGGTCAAATTAATAGATATAAAATCCCTTGATGAGGTTGAAAGACTCGCCGAAGATAGAAAAAATTGGCGGACTACTTTGCGAGCCCTATATGACGTTTAACGGCACGGGAAAGATATAAGATATAAGAAAAGAAGTAAGTCTATATCTTCCTCGTTTTCTGTTTCCTTGAGGGTTCCATGTAAGTGCCTGTCTTGCTATGCTGGTGTCGGGTTTTCTCAGAGTGTGGGCAATCCACCTCCATTTCCTAGACATAATTTATAGGTTCATAGGTACTTGTCCTGCCCTTTCCCAGACCTTCTCGTTCCTGATCTTGTTCTGACATTTAATGTTTAAAACTAAACATCTCTCTCTCTCTCTCTCTCTCTCTCTCTGATCTTTAAGTGGCAAGGGCACATGGGGCTTCCAAAAGGGTTTTCCACAAATGCCTGTCCTTTGCCTTTTTTTCTGCTTTTGCCCTGGTGAGCCTTCTATTGTTCAACATCCTCTTTGTTGTTCTACTTCATGTCTCTTTTGGTCTACCCTTACTTCTGTTCCCTTGTGGTGTCCATCTTAGTGCTATTTTTGGTAGTTAGTTGTCAGTCATTTGGAGCACATGTCCCAACCATCGCCACCGTCTTTCCTCAATATTTGCTGTCAGTGGCTTCATCTGCATGCCTGCCAACAAGTTGTTATTTCTTATAGTGTTTGGACAAAGTATTCTTCTAATTCTTCGTAAACATTTAGTCTGGAAAGAATTCACCTTGTTTTCTATGGTTTTGGTGATTTTCCAGCATTCACTTCCATAGAGAAGTACACTTAGAATATTACTCCTAAATATCCTAATTTTCATATTCATGCTTTTGTTTTTTTTAAAGATTTCCACATAGTTTGCAGCATTGCAAAAGCCTGGTTTGCTCTAGT
This sequence comes from Achatina immaculata, assembly GCA_009760885.1. NCBI lineage: Eukaryota > Metazoa > Mollusca > Gastropoda > Stylommatophora > Achatinidae > Lissachatina > Lissachatina immaculata. The sequence continues at coordinate 23,255,451 of CM019701.1, forward strand.
AAGTCTGCTGTTGATGTCCTCTGTGATGTCCCCATTTTCTACTACTCTACTGCCAAGATATACGAATTCGTTGACCTCCTCCACTAACTTGCTGTCTAAACATAGCCTGCGTTTACTTTTCGTCAATTTAGTTATCGTCGTTTTTTGAATGCTGGGTAAAAGAATGTCAAGTCCTCCTTTCCATACGATTGAGCCATATTGGTGATACGGTGTTCGTCCCGTATTCGGCACGTGAAAGTGTGATCTGATTAGTATCATGCCTGGACGCATGTACCTTCCCAAATTTCTCTTGTACCCATTTTTAGAGGCTGGGTGGACCCCGAGGCCTTTTTTTTTTTTGGTGTGATGGTAGCAGAAATAAAAAATCCCACTGCCGGGATTTGAACCCAGTATCCCGGATTAGACCAAGATGGTGACACTAGAAAGGAAGTTAGAATTAGAATTGCAAAAGCAGAATCGATCTTCAAGAATCTTGAGAACATATGGCATTCAGAAGTTATAAGCACAAAAACCAAGTTAGGACTATTCAATTCATATAATATCCACCCTCATTTATGCATGCGAAAGTTGGAAAACAACTAAAGAAATAGACAAGAAATCAGACTCTTTTGAAAACAAATGATTAAGAAAATACTCGGCATCAAGTGGAAGGAATTCAAGTTCAATGCAGAAATAAGACAGATGACTGAACAACAACCAGTCTCATGGGTGATCAGGAAAAGGAGATGGACAAATGGTGGTCACGTGATGGGAAGAAACAGTCAGAGAATCCTAAAACAAGCTATCAAGTGGAACACAACAGGCCGAAGAAAAAGAGGCAGAGCGCGTGAAACTCTGAAAGGACATTGTTAAGCGAGGTCAAATTAATAGATATAAAATCCCTTGATGAGGTTGAAAGACTCGCCAAAGACAGAAAAAATTGGCGGACTACTTTGCGAGCCCTATATGACGTTTAACGGCACGGGAAAGATATAAGATATAAGAAAAGAAGTAAGTCTATATCTTCCTCGTTTTCTGTTTCCTTGAGGGTTCCATGTAAGTGCCTGTCTTGCTATGCTGGTGTCGGGTTTTCTCAGAGTGTGGGCAATCCACCTCCATTTCCTAGACATAATTTATAGGTTCATAGGTACTTGTCCTGCCCTTTCCCAGACCTTCTCGTTCCTGATCTTGTTCTGACATTTAATGTTTAAAACTAAACATCTCTCTCTCTCTCTCTCTCTCTCTCTCTCTGATCTTTAAGTGGCAAGGGCACATGGGGCTTCCAAAAGGGTTTTCCACAAATGCCTGTCCTTTGCCTTTTTTTCTGCTTTTGCCCTGGTGAGCCTTCTATTGTTCAACATCCTCTTTGTTGTTCTACTTCATGTCTCTTTTGGTCTACCCTTACTTCTGTTCCCTTGTGGTGTCCATCTTAGTGCTATTTTTGGTAGTTAGTTGTCAGTCATTTGGAGCACATGTCCCAACCATCGCCACCGTCTTTCCTCAATATTTGCTGTCAGTGGCTTCATCTGCATGCCTGCCAACAAGTTGTTATTTCTTATAGTGTTTGGACAAAGTATTCTTCTAATTCTTCGTAAACATTTAGTCTGGAAAGAATTCACCTTGTTTTCTATGGTTTTGGTGATTTTCCAGCATTCACTTCCATAGAGAAGTACACTTAGAATATTACTCCTAAATATCCTAATTTTCATATTCATGCTTTTGTTTTTTTTAAAGATTTCCACATAGTTTGCAGCATTGCAAAAGCCTGGTTTGCTCTAGTAAGTCTGCTGTTGATGTCCTCTGTGATGTCCCCATTTTCTACTACTCTACTGCCAAGATATACGAATTCGTTGACCTCCTCCACTAACTTGCTGTCTAAACATAGCCTGCGTTTACTTTTCGTCAATTTAGTTATCGTCGTTTTTTGAATGCTGGGTAAAAGAATGTCAAGTCCTCCTTTCCATACGATTGAGCCATATTGGTGATACGGTGTTCGTCCCGTATTCGGCACGTGAAAGTGTGATCTGATTAGTATCATGCCTGGACGCATGTACCTTCCCAAATTTCTCTTGTACCCATTTTTAGAGGCTGGGTGGACCCCGAGGCCTTTTTTTTTTTTGGTGTGATGGTAGCAGAAATAAAAAATCCCACTGCCGGGATTTGAACCCAGTATCCCGGATTAGTAGATCGAGCGCATAACCACTCAGCCAACCAAGCCGACTTTTGAGGGGGTGGAGGAACAAAATACGTAGAACCATTATTTTCTTTTTATACTTCCGTACATATTTGTCAACTTACAGTTTGTCTGATACTATAATTTGCTTTGTTTACTTGTAGGACCGCAGCCTCCCCTTCGGTTTAGAAGTAATGGACAGATTATTGTTCGCATGCGCGAAGATTGTTTCCTTTTATTACTCAGACATATCTTTGCAAAGTGACGTTCTTTCAAGAGAGCCGAGGTTAAATATCGTCAGGCAAATTCAGTGATAACCGTCAGGGGTTTTTCTGTCAGACTGAAAACTGAGATAGTGATAACCGTTAGGGGTTTTTCTGTCAAATAGAAAACTGGGACAGTGATAACCGTTAGGGTTTTTCTGTCACATAGAAAACTGAGACAGTGATAACCGTCAGGGGTTTTTCTGTCACATAGAAAACTGAGACAGTGATAACCGTTAGGGTTTTTCTGTCAAATAGAAAACTGGGACAGTGATAACCGTTAGGGTTTTTCTGTCACATAGAAAACTGAGACAGTGATAACCGTTAGGGGTTTTTCTGTCAGAGAGAAAACTGGGACAGTGATAACCGTTAGGGGTTTTTCTGTCAGAGAGAAAACTGAGACAGTGATATTTTTTCCCTTAGCGGATGCTAACATTTGTTTCGTAAAAATTAAAAACGCAGTAAATATTATTTCAGTTTCCTTTTCCATCATTTTCTTTACGAGATACGATCTGTCAGTCAGTCAGTCAGCAAATCAGTCTTTTGCATGTCCCTTGCGGAATTTTGCCTTCCTAACAGCTCTCCTGTAGGCCTCTCGGTTGGAACCAAGATGGCCTGCTGCTGATGTGTTCATTTGCAGATCATCAACGACGTCTTGCAGCCATCTTCGCCTTGGTCTTCCTCTCTTTCTTTTTATGTACCCTCCCAAGACGGTCTTCTCTAAATTATCATGATGTTTAATGAGTCGAAAATATTTAAGTTTTCTCTGTTTAATCCTCTTTACTACCCAATCTTCTTCAATATTAAGTTCTTGTAGTAAGGGTATATTTTTGTTCTTTTTTTGTGTCCATGATATTTGAAGAACTCTTCATTTACGTTGAAATGCATTTTATGTGTTTCTCAGCTGTTTTATTAAGAGTCCAGGTTTCACTGTCATATGTTGTGATGGGAAAGATGAATGCCCTTTAAAAATCTTACTTTTGTGGTGCTATCTGTTCCTCTCTACAGCTTCTTTACATGTTTTACTTTTTATGAACATCCTGTAAAGTAATTATATTCCTATCGGTAATCTGTAAAAAGACTGTCCCTACTCCCCTTGGCTACCATGGGCCGTTTAAAAGTGTTTAAAATAATAATAATAATATCAATAATAATAATAATAATAATAAGTCACAACAGTTCCGTAAACACCAATTCTTATTTTCGTCCTGCTATAAATGCTACAAGACTTCGCTGCATAATTTCTCATGTTGAAAAATGTGGCCATGATTTTTTGTTTATTATTATTAAAAGTGTTAGCGTGTTGCAAATATTGTCTGCCAGTGAAAGAGTTAACACTGGAATGAAAGAACAAACAGGACATCTAGTACTCTTATATTTGTGAAATATTGAAGTTAGTGTTTAAAAAAAAATCAAATAAAATCATTCAAAACCAAAATAAACCCACGTGAAAGTTTCAAAATATAAACATTTTACTAATAAAGATTTCACTAATAAACGTTTTGATAATAAACTTTTCACTAATATACGTTTTGATAATAAGCATTTCACTAATATACTGCTAATAAACTTTCCTCTAATAAATGTTTTGATAATAAAAATTTTGCTAATAAACGTTGTGCTAATACATGTTTTGCTAACAAACGGTCTGCTAATAAACATTTTGCTAATAAACATTTTGCTAATAAACATTTTGCTTTTATACATTTTGCTAATAATGTTTTGCTAACAAATGGTTTGCCAATAAACATTTTGCTTTTAAACATGTTTCTTCTGAATGGGCTGTAGGACGCTAAATACTGATCCCCTTACAAATTCTGGGACTTCCTGTATTTGTTATCTATCACGTTGATGGGCTAAGCAGCCATCGTCGAGCGTGCCTTACAACGTCTTGCACAGCAGCAATAAATTCACTCCACTTCTCCCGGTCCTCGGCCAGCCTTTGAATAGTGTCCCAGCTGTGCTGCGTGCTACTCGTTCCTGATACTACAGTTATCATCCAGGTAGCCTTTGGTTTGTCCCCTCTTTCTTCTTCCTCTCTCCTGGCCCTTTTAGAGAGAGTCAGATCCAATACACCAACTACAAAGACATCAGCAAACCATCCTCTTTCGCATAAGGACAGACCACCGCAGCCTACTGAGCCACCTACATCGACTTAAAATGTCTCACACAGACTAGTGTTCATGTGGCAGTGGAGTCCAGACTCCAGAACATATCCTTCAAGAGTGTCCAAAACCATGCAGACCTGAGACGTGAGGCATGGCCAGAGGAGACAAGCTTGGAGGAAAAGCTTTGGGAGCTCCTGTCAGGATCTGGAGAGGACTGCGGGGTTTGCCATGTTAACAGGGATCAGGATCTGATGTGACCAACAACCTCGAACGCAGAAAAAGAAGAAGAAGAGATGCTGCTAGGTCCCTTCAGAGCACATGACCAGCCCATTTCCAGAGCATTTGTTAGAACTAACAAAAGATGTGAGATGTGAGACAGAGATAAAGTAAAGAATAAAAATACAGTAAATACGTTCAACATCATGAGGACAATGCTGCTGTCCAAGAATCTGCCCATAACAACAAAACCGAGATTTATAAAATGCTATATCTATTCTGTTGTGCCGGGGTTCAAGTCCCATCGGTGGGATTTTTTTTCCCTGGTACACAAGGCCCGGGGTTCAAGTCCCAGCAATGGGACTTTTTGTCCCTGGTACACAGGGCCCCGGGGTTCAAGTCCCAGCAGTGGGACTTTTTGTCCCTGGTACACAGGGCCCGGGTTTCAAGTCCCAGCGGTGGGACTTTTTGTCCTTGGTACACAGGGCCCCGGGGTTCACCCAACGTCTGGGTACCAGAGAAATCTTGGAAGGTAAATTCGGTCACATCACAGTTTCATGTCCTGCAGGTCATGGAAAATACGGGCCTAACACTGATTCCTCAATATGCCTTAATGGCTTGGAAACGAGAATTTTACCTTTTACCTTTTATCAATTCTGTTCTACTGTATGGAGCAGAAACCTGGCCTCGGATAGAAGAAGTGTGGATAGACAGAAAATTAGAGCATACATGATGGAAAATGAGAAGAACGAATATACATTGCATATACGAATATATATATATTCTCCGGGTGCAATGTCAAGTTCTCAAAGAAATAATGATCAAGAAAACAAAATACTTCGGCCAAAGAAAAAGACAAAAACAGGATACCGAAGGTCGGCCATACAACAACAGAAAAGTGATAGGGAAAACAATAGCAGAAGTAGATGTAGACAGGAAGATAACAGACAGGACACAGTCTGGCAGAGTTCAACAAAAAGCCGAAGAAACTGTTGATTCGTTGCTGCCAGCTTTCGTACCGGAGACGGCACACGATAATGATAGCGATGATTATGACACTACAATACCAGTTATAGCTTGTTGTTTCAGGAATTGAATAGTGTTCTTGTTTTCACGTAATACATGCCTTTGCTAGAATCATTCTCACGAATATTTATCACGAAAATTATTATTTTATATGAATTTAATTTTCATTCTAGAATTAAACAGCTGTTATTAATGTCTCTCTATTCCTTGTAGTAATGAGGATTAAAAAGAGAAAACGTAAATGTTTTGGACATATTAAACGTCATGAGAGTTTAGAGAAGACCATCTTGGATGGGTACATAATGGGAAAAAGAAAAGAGGAAGACCAAGGCGAAGATGGCTGTAAGACATCGCTGATAATCTGCAAATGGATGCATCAGCAGCAGGGCATCTTGCTTACAACCGAGAGGCCTACAGTTAGGGAGGCAAAATTCCGCAAGGGACATGCAAAAGACTGACTTGCTGACTGACTGACTGCCTGACAGGCCGTACCTCGTAAAGAAAATGATGGAAGAGAAAACTGAAATAATATTTAGTGCGTTTTTAATTTTTACGAAAAAATGTTAGCATCCGCTAAGGGAAAAAATATCACTGTCTCAGTTTTCTGACAGAAAAACCTCTAACGGTTATCACTGTCTCAGTTTTCTGACAAAAAACCCTAACGGTTATCACTGTCTCAGTTTTCTGACAAAAAACCTCTAACGGTTATCACTGTCTCAGTTTTCTATCTGACAGAAAAAACCTAACGGTTATCTCTGTCTCAGTTTTCTGACAGAAAAAACCTAACGGTTATCTCTGTCTCAGTTTTCTACCTGACAGAAAACAACCTTACAACCGAGAGGCCTACAGGAGAGCTGTTAGGGAGGCAAATTTCCTCAAGAGACATGCAAATGACTGTCTGACTGACTAACTGACTGACTGACCTCGAGGTAAATCAGTAGCGTCCCAGGTCAGGAGTGGCGAAGTTGTGGGACATATGTCAAAAAAAGGTAGGAAAGCCAGTCTTTGGTTTTTGTTCGCGCATGCGAAGACATAAGAACATTGCACTTCTAAACACAGAAAACTCTCAAATGAAGAAAGTCAGGAATAAGATGATACGTGATTCAGATCGCACCTGTAGCTGTAGAAGATAGCACCTGTAGCTGTAGAAGATAGCACCTGTAGCTGTAGAAGATAGCACCTGTAGCTGTAGAAGATAGCACCTGTAGCTGTAGAAGATAGCACCTGTAGCTGTAGAAGATAGCACCTGCAAGCTGTGGAAGACAGCAACTGTAGCTCTCTACTAGAAGACAAGACAGCAACTGCAACTGATGATGCTGTGCAAAGACTAATGAAAAGAAGAATACAGCACAATATAACTGTCTTGTCTTATCTTTTCTAGTCTTGTCTTGTCTTGTTTTCCTCAACCTAATTTATCTTTCAATGTTGAGAGAACAAATAGACGTCTTAACAGGGTTTATTCTTTTACGCTCCCTGATTAAGAAATTTTGCCGAAATATTGGTCTGTTCCTGATTCCCTTCTCGCACTGTCTGTGAATGGCCAAACCATTTGATTTGCTGTTTCTGGATATAGTGTGATACTGCTGTTACTCCAATCTTTGCTCTGATAGTGTCATTTCTTATTTGGTCTCTATTTAGTATTCTCCTTAAACATCTAATATCTGTTGTGATGATTTTCCTCTTTGTATTTGTCTTTTCTGTTGGTTTTGTTGCAAATTTCTATAACAAGCCTGTAAAATACTCAGCAAAAAGTGGAACGAATTCAGGACAACTGAGAGATAGGGCAGATGACAGAACCCCAACCTGTCTCAATGATGATCAGGAAAAAGAAGAAGGACGTATGTCGGTCACGTGATGAGAAGAAACAGTCAGAGAATCTGAAAAACAAGCTATCAACTGGAACACAACAGGCAGAAGAAAAAGAGGTCGACCACGTGAAACATTGTTAAGAGAGATTTAGTTTAGCTGGCATAAAATCCTTTGATGATTCTGAATAGGTTGACGAAAACAGGAAAACGTGGCGAAGTACATTGTGAGCCATAATGTGACGTTTAACGGCACGATATATGATATAAGATAAGATTTGGTTGTTAATGTCCATGTTTCACATTGACAGCTTACAGATTTGGGAGGAGAATTGTGTTGTACACAGCTCTTTGTGTTTTAACTGTGAAGTATGTTTTTCAGTAAAAGTGGTTTCGGATAAGATACTTATTTCTTCAAATAAGCGGTTTTTTCCCGCTATACTTCAGGCATGCGAACAACGTCACCGTAGCTTCCATTTAATACGACACTGTAGCTCAAAGCATTCACTGCGTGAGCTCCAAAGAAATATCAGCTTACAGTGAGAGAGAGAGAGAGAGAGAGAGAGAGAGAGAGAGAGAGAAACAGTAGGAAGAAATATGAAAACATAAAACACAGGTAACATAACGATACGCGCAGATACTTGACAAAAAAAACCTAATGACTCAATCCCTGACAACGTATAAGCTGCGTCAATCAATATTCACGAACGTGAGCGGGCACTGAGTCATGCGATTTTCATTTCTTGTGGAACCAGGTTGCAGAGGCATTCTTGTTTGTAAGAAGGCGAGTGGTAACAAATGTGCGCATATTCAGGCAGTTTGTATGTGTCATGTACAGATAAAGCGTCCAGTAAACACAACGACCCATCAACGTTTTCTAGGGAAAGTACGTGTATTCAAAGCCGGTGAAGCGTTGGAAATCGTTATAAAACAGCATGTGCTCCATGATGCTCTTTAGATTCGGGGCGTTTCATAAGAGCCAGAGAGGTGGATCTGTTTCTTTCTTTAACCGTTCTTCTGCCCACCGATCAACGACCTATTTATTTTTCATTCCACGAGGTCATCGAGGGCACACAGTTTTTAGCACTTAGCGGGGTTAACGTTACTGAGTGCAAATACAAGTGCTGACATTTTCGCTCTTATCTCGCCAGACCAGAAAAAATGTCCAAGCCCACACTAGCAACGCATAATAAACACATGAATTCTCTTTTTCCATGGAAAAATCACCAACTTAACAAAATATGGGCATTAAAGGACACCAGAACAGGAACCAAACTCAGGCTCTTTAATACAAACGTAAGGACTGTCCTGCTATATGGTTAGGAGACATTGGTGAAGGCTAGGACAATACAAACATTCGTGAACTGCTGTTTGAGGAAGATTTTAAACATTAAATGGCAGGACAAGACCATGAAAGAGGATGTCTTGGAAAGGGACGGACAAAAACTATGAACCTATAAATCCTGTCTAGGAGATGGGGATGGATTGGCTACACACTGTGGAAATCCGACACCATCATAGGAAAACAGAAACTGACGAGGAATTCCTCCGGAAATAGAAATTGGGGCAAGAGCTAGAGCTGTTTGGGAAGGGAAATTAAGAAACTGCTCAGAGACAAGAGATGCGCATGGAAAGAATAGAGAACAAATCCAAGAACAGGGATGACAGGAGAGTCTTTATCCGTGGTTTATATTCCCAAGGGAGTTAAAGGCAGTGATGATGATGATGATGATGATGATGATGCGACGCCTAGAAATAAAAATTAGGCTTATTGTGCGATTTAAACTTGAAATCTCCGAAATTCGGAAGAAGCCCCTATCATCATCCTCTGTACTCACAATGTACCTCTGTTCTCACAATGTACCTCTGTACTCACAATGTAACTCTGTACTCACAATGTGCCTCTGTACTCACAATGTACCTCTGTTCTCACAATGTACCTCTGTACTCACAATGTACCTCTGTAGTCACAATGTACCTCTGTTCTCACAATGTGCCTCTGTACTCACAATGTACCTCTGTTCTCACAATGTCCCTCTGTACTCACAATGTACCTCTGTACTCACAATGTAACTCTGTACTCACAATGTGTCTCTGTACTCACAACGTACCTCTGTTCTCACAATGTACCTCTGTACTCACAATATGCCTCTGTACTCACAATGTACCTCTGTACTCACAATATACTCTGTACTCACAATGTACCTCTGTACTCACAATGTGTCTCTGTACTCACAATGTGCCTCTGTACTCACAATGTACCTCTGTTCTCACAATGTACATCTGTACTCACAATGTACCTCTGTACTCACAATGTAACTCTGTACTCACAATGTGTCTCTGCACTCACAATGTACATCTGTTCTCACAATGTATCTCTGTACTCACAATGTGCCTCTGTACTCACAATGTGCCTCTGTACTCACAATGTACCTCTGTACTCACAATGTACCTCTGTACTTACAATGTGCCTCTGTACTCACAATGTGTCTCTGCACTCACAATGTACCTCTGTACTCATAATGTACCTCTGTACTCACAATGGAGCATAAGGCATCAACAAAGATTCTTCAGCCAGCCCTGTCTTCAGAAAGTCGGGGTACCTCGAACCATGTCTTTCTCACTTGCTTTAGTCCTTCCTGGACCGCACGTTTCCATGGTCTCAATGGCCTGACTCTTCTTTTCCCTTGAGGTGTCCAAGTCAAGGTAGTATACGGGTGTCTTGTTCTTTCCATTCGTAATATGTGGCCTAGCCATTTCCATCTTCGTCTTTTGACCTCTTTAGTAATATTCTCAATGCCTGTTTGGTTATTTCCTCGTTTTGCCACGTGTTCTTTCCAGTGCATTCTTAAAATTTGTATTTTTGAAAATAATTGTTAGTTGTTTGGTTTTTTTTATACAAAATCATGCATGTGGCTGAAACTAAATCTCTTATATTTTTATGTGTTGTTATATTTTTCCTCCTCTATTTCTTTCCATTAGTCTAACATCATAAGAGATGAGATAAAGGCTAATATATAAGCTGGAAACGAGACATATTTGCTCTTAGGCACTTGCTAGTAAAAAAAAAAAAATGCTATCCCACAACACCAGACTAAACATGTGTAAGACACAGATTAGACCAGGTGTAATATGTGGGTCAGAAACACGGAGTTCACTTAAACAAGATGAAAACCAAACAACACAAACAATGGGAGAACAGAATCCCGAGCCGAAGCAATGGACCCTTCCTGTAACGTACCAACAGAAGATAAGAAGTAACAAAGAAATCTACGCATGGTTTAACTCTCCCCTTACAACAGCCATTATGAAAAACAACAGACTAGGTGGCTCAGGCATATCGAGAGAATGTGGCAGAATAGACAAACAAAGATGGCTTATACACAGAAGTGATGAAAGTGGAAAGATCAAGCGGTAGACCAAGACAACAAGACAGCTTAGAAGAAGATATACGGGCTCTTGGAATCTACAGTAGGCAAGAAAAGATCAAGAACAGAGAGGAATGGAGGCCGTGTTCTGTCTGCAGCAGTGAGTCAGCCATGTGGCCCAGGAAGCTGCTGAATTCGGCAGATACTCAAAGAAGAATCATCTCCATTAATGAGTTATTTCCCTTCTTCCGTGTCTTGCACTGCTTAATCAATCTGTTACGGTGTATTTTTATAGCTTTTCTCTTGTGTGACCAGTCTCGTTCTGTTATTTATTGTTTACATTCACTCGATCTTTCCAGGTCATCATTTGTATACGAGGCCGATGGGTTCAGGCCGGCTAAATTTTCGGTTACATCGACATTTATAAATATTACAGATAGCAATCGATTACATCAACCAGGGTACATAACTAAAAAAATATCAATATGAATATTATCCATGGAAACGGGTTACGTCCCTTCTATTAGGCCCGCGATCTTTTCAGTTTAAGTTCTCTCTCTCTCTCTCTCTCTCTCGCTCTCTCTTCCCCTCATGCTCTCCGAGTTAATATTTTAAAATCGATGGCCTTCTTTCGCTGAAACGGCCTCCGTAAGATAAATGATTTATTTCTGTGTTTATCCCATCTTTTATGTTCCCTGATTAAGAAGTTTTGCCGAAGTATTGGTTTGTTCTTGGCATTTTCCATTACCCGATTTTCTTCTTATTGTCTTTTCTTGCTTTATCTCTTCTCTTTCCTTTTGTTTATCTTTCATATCAAACTGCACCACAAACCTCGATCTGTTTCCAGTTCTCTAGTATCAGTTTATCACAACCATCATTTTATGCTGATCTTACTGTTATTTTAGTCACCATTTTATGCTAATATCACTGTTATTTTATTCATCATTTTAAGCTGATCTTACTGTTATTTTAGTCACTATTTTATGCTGATCTTACGGTTATTTTAGGAAAGAAGTTTAATACTAACTTTGATTTAAATGTGACAATGTAGCTACAGTGCTAATGACAATGTAGCTACAGTGCTACATTGAACCAGTCCTATCCCAGAGATGTGAAGCCTGTGTTATCAGTAAAGACAACAGAAAGAAGACTGGAATCAGCTGGAGAGTGGAGAAGAATTGTGAAGCTACCATGGAGAGCGGCAACAAAGAGCGAATAAGTTCTGAAGGGGCACAAGAAAAAAACAAAAATTATAACAAAAATCAGAAAACGACAATGTGGGGCATGTTTGGAGCACCTAATGGCAACAGGAAAGATCGAAGGTAAAAGAGACAGAGGTAGACAGAGAAAATAGACGTTTGGTGGTTTGGCATCCAGAGACAAGCCTGTTGAGATGCACAAGGGATCGGGGGTTATTGAAGGACATGATATCCGACACCTGTCGGCAGGGACCTTGAGAAATTCCATATCTTCTGATCACCGGCTGTTGTTAGCTGTTTATCGGTGTCCTGTATTAAACAGCTCCTTATCTTCTGGTCATGAGGAAAAACTGGAAGAAGTGGAGAGCTTTGAATATCTTGGATCACTGCTAACTAATAATGGAGATTCAATGACGGAAATTAAAAGGAGGACATCTATCACTCTTCAGAAAGTAAAACAACTAAATAATCTGTGGAGAGGAACAGACAGAAGTACAAAAATAAGATTTTTAAGGGTATGCATCTTTCCCATCGCAACATATGCCTGTGAGACCTGGACACTTAACAAAACAACTGAGGAACACATAAATGCCTTTGAATGTAAATGCTACAGAAGAGTTCTTCACATATCATGGACACAGAAAAGAACAAATGTATCCATACTACAAGAACTTAATATTGAAGAAGGTTGGCTAGTAAAGAGGGTTAAAGAAAGAAAACTTCAATATTTAGGACACATTAAATGTCATGATAATTTAGAGAAGACAGTCTTGGAAGGGTACATAATGGGAAAAAGAAAGAGAGGAAGACCAAAACGGAAGATGGCTGCAAGACATCGTTGATGATCTGCAAATGGATGCATCAGCAGCAGGCCATCTTGCTCACAACCGAGAGGCCTACAGGAGTGCTGTTAGGGAGGCAAAGTTCCGCAAGGGACATGCAAATGAATGAATGAATCTACTGATCACCGGCTGTTGTTACCTGTTTGTGAGTGTCCTGATTAAACAGCTCCCTATCTTCTGATCACTGGCTGTGGCTGTTGTTACCTGTTTGTGAGTGTCCTGTATTAAACAGCTCCCTATCTTCTGATCATCGGCTGTTGTTACCTGTTTGTGAGTGTCCTGTATTAAACAGCTCCCTATCTACTGATCACCGGCTGTTGTTATCTGGTTGTGAGTGTCCTGTATTAAACAGCTCCCTATCTTCTGATCACCGGCTGTTGTTATCTGTTTGTGAGTGTCCTGTATTAAACAGCTCCCTATCTTCTGATCACCGGCTGTTGTTACCTGGTTGTGAGTGTCCTGTATTAAACAGCTCCCTATCTTCTGATCACCGGCTGTTGTTACCTGGTTGTGAGTGCCCCGCATGCAGGATATTCCTGTACCTGTCGCACGTATGACCAATACAAAAGAAGTTTTTTACTTAATAACACCCAATAATTATTGTATAGTTATACAACTATACACAAAGCACTGTAGTAAAGATGTGATACCAAAATGTATGAATTAGGAAAAAAGTAAGAACAGCGTTATTATTTAACGATTATTAATCGTTAAATAATAAAACTGTTCCTACTTTTTTTCCTAGTTTATACACGGAGTTTACTTAATACATATTCTCCTCTCTACACTATCGCTTAGATATTTTTACAAACAGAAAACAAGACACGCCTTCACACGGTAAAGTAATAGAACCCAGTACTGCATTGTATACTTAGACCTTGAAAAAAATAATTATAGACAAAGGACTTTTTAACGAGTGAAAAATGACAAGACACTTGAACTACAGACTCCAGTAAGCCACGAGAGAATAGCGCATTAATCAACTTAGCCATCTTGCACCCCCAAAAATAGACAAAGCATTGGTCACTTAAATAGAACTAAAGAAACACACTGCCCCCCACACACATGTGCAGTCAGAGATGGTTATGTGCACATGGGTTTTGAGTTACAATATACCACTTAAATAAACATAGGCACAGCAAGATTACGAAAGCTATTTCTAGCTGTATTTTTCTCCTTCACGAAAATACAATAATTTCCCCCAATCACCATTTTTACTTGACTGTATCTTTACATGAGTTTTTTTTTTCCTCAATCGCCATTTTACTTGATTTAATCCTTACACGTGTTTCCCCCAATAGCCACTTTACTTGACTGCATCTTTACACGTGTTTCCCCCAGTTCCCATATTACTTGACTTAATCTTTACACGTGTTTCCCCCAGTTCCCATTTTACTTGACTTAATCTTTACACGTGTTTCCCCAAGTTACCATTTTACTTGACTTAATCTTTACACGTGTTCCCCCAGTTCCCATTTTACTTGACTTAATCTTTACACGTGTTTCCCCCAGTTCCCATTTTACTTGACTTAATCTTTACACGTGTTTCCCCAATAGCCATTTTTGCTTAACTATATCTTTACATGTGTTTTTTCGCCAATCGCCATTTTACTCATTTCCCATTTATCTTTACATGTTTTTCCCCCAATAGCCATTTTACTTGACTGTATCTTTACATGTGTTACCTCAAACCCCATTTTACTTGACTGTATCTTTACATGTGTTACCCCTAAACCCCATTTTACTTGACTGTATCTTTACATGTGTTACCTCAAACCCCATTTTACTTGACTGTATCTTTACATGTGTTACCCCTAAACCCTATTTTACTTGACTGTATATCTCTACATGCGTTCCTTCAACCGCCATTTTTACTTGACTGCATCTTTACATGTTTCCCCCCCCCCCCCCCGCCAACCGCCATTTTTACTTGACTGCATCTTTACATGTTTCCCCCCCCCCCCCCCCCGCCAACCGCCATTTTTACTTGACTGCATCTTTACATGTTTCCCCCCCCCCCCCCCCGCCAACCGCCATTTTTACTTGACTGCATCTTTACATGTTTCCCCCCCCCCCCGCCAACCGCCAT
The DNA here is from genome assembly GCA_009760885.1 of Achatina immaculata. Classification (NCBI taxonomy): domain Eukaryota; kingdom Metazoa; phylum Mollusca; class Gastropoda; order Stylommatophora; family Achatinidae; genus Lissachatina; species Lissachatina immaculata. The sequence goes on from CM019701.1 coordinate 23,270,519, forward strand.
TTTTACTTGACTGCATCTTTACATGTGTTTCCCCCCCCCCCGCCAACCGCCATTTTTACTTGACTGCATCTTTACATGTGTTTCCCCCCCCCCCCCCGCCAACCGCCATTTTTACTTGACTGCATCTTTACATGTGTTTCCCCCCCCCCCCCCGCCAACCGCCATTTTTACTTGACTGCATCTTTACATGTGTTTCCCCCCCCCCCCCCCCCCCGCCAACCGCCATTTTTACTTGACTGCATCTTTACATGTGTTTCCCCCCCCCCCCCCGCCAACCGCCATTTTTACTTGACTGCATCTTTACATGTGTTTCCCCCCCCCCCCCCCCCCCCCCGCCAACCGCCATTTTTACTTGACTGCATCTTTACATGTGTTTCCCCCCCCCCCCCCCCGCCAACCGCCATTTTTACTTGACTGCATCTTTACATGTGTTTCCCCCCCCCCCCCCCCAACCGCCATTTTTACTTGACTGCATCTTTACACGACCCAGGATTTTCCCACCCTTGGGACTGGGCTGGAACTACTGAGAACTGTGCGCTGACGGCGCGCCGGCACAACTCGTGGCTGCCACGCGCTCATAGTTAGCCACTTGATGAGGCACGCCCAGCATCAGATTCTGGAGCTGCTAATTCTTGGAGGCAAGGGGAGAGAAAGACGCTAATAACGGGCACGATATCAACGATCACCCTTGTCCAGAGGAAGTTGAACGACCTGCGTGTCATTTTGAAGTCCGCTTGAGAAACATCGTAGCATGCGTGTAACTTAGATCCTCCGGTGGTTAAAAAAAATATATATTATGAGAAACAGATAAGAAATGGGGATTAAACAACTTGGGGAGAAACTGGGAGATATCCGCGAGAGGAGATGAGAGGGAAAGCATGGAGAGCAATCTTATTAGCTCGACGGAAATCTCCGCAGAAAAACTTATCCGCTTGTTCCAGCTATGAGAGTTATTTGATAAGGAAAGAAAGAAAGAAAGAAAGGAAGAGAAAGAAAGAAAAGAAAAAAGAGAGAAAGAAGAAAGAAAGCAAAGAAAGAAGGAAAGGAAGAAAAAAAGAAAAGAACAAAGAAAGAAAGGAAGAAAGAACGAAAGAATGAATGAAAGGAAGAAAGAAAGAAAGAAAGAAAGTAAGAAAGGATGAAAGAAAGAAGGGAATAAAGGAAGGAAGAATGAAAGAAAGAAAGAAAGAAAGAAAAAAGGAAGAAAGGAAAGAAGAAAGGAAGGAAGGAAGGAAAGAAGAAGAAAGAATGAAAGAAAGAAAAGAAGAAAGAAAGAAAGAAAAGAAAAAAGAAAGAAAGGAAAGAAGAAAGAAAGAAAGGAAAGAAAGAAGAAAGGAAAGAAGAAAGAAAGGAAGGAAGGAAAGAAGAAAGAAAGGAAGGAAGGAAAGAAGAAAGAAGGAAAACAAGAAAGAAAGAAAGAAAGTAAGAAAGAAAAGAAGAAAGAAAGAAAGGAAAGAAGAAAGAAAGGAAGAAAGAAAAGAAGAAAGAAAGAAAGAAAGAAAGAAAAAAAGAAAGAAAGAAAGAAAGGAAGGAAGGAGGGAAGAAATAAATAAAGAAAGAAAGAACCCTCAAACTATCAAACAAAATCCATTACCCCCGAACATTGTTTGTAACAAATCTCTAGACTAAAATATTTAACCATGGAATGGACCCGACGATATTTAGCATTTACGACAAGGGAAAGACCGAGGGAAAAAGAACAAGAGTTCAACAACTACATATTACAAGGTGGACTACACGAAGATACGGACAGAAACCAGTTCCCCCGAGTGCGCTACGAACGCAAGAGGCAGAAAAGACTGGATAATCAAAGCAGCCAAAACTGCCGTGGGGGTGGGGGAGGGGGCACCAGATGACGATGATGATGATAAATTACACACTCTCGACGGTGGAACAAAACCATATGAGACGTAGTCATATCAAAATGATTTCTTAGCCCGTTTAAAGTCCAGAGCTGTGTGAAGCGAGTGTTAGACTTATCAGTGCCTCTGCTGTAATAAATCTGCCATTTTTCAAAGTTTCTGGCGGTTCTTCGGGCAAGAAGATAAAGAGAAGTTTTTTTTTGTTTTTAATTTCACGAGTCGTTAGAAGTTTCTTGAAGGCCTGACTGGATTCTCTGAACACAAGCGCTACTACTACTACCACCACCACTACTACTACTACCACTACTCCTTCTTCTTCTTCTTTTTCTCATCCTCCTCCTCCTCCTCCTCCTTCCTCTTCTTCTTCTTCTTCTTTTTCTCCTCCTCCTCCTTCCTCTTCTTCTTCTTCTTCTTCAATCTCTCTGGTTTTCTTTCTAGCCGTTGCGATGGAGATGTTGAGGCACCGCATCGTGTCAGACTTGGAGCGGGTTACGGACCTGTAACTTCCGGTTAACGCGATCATTGGTTATGGCAGCTATTTTTTTCACTCCACGAATGCAGGGTTTGTGCAAATACTTCTTTAGCATACTCCACCACCATGGGGACTATGGCAATCCCTGCCAGGTTAGACCAGGGTGGGCCTGTTACCGGAGGGGTACCAACGGAGAGGTGGGACAGGCTGTGGTTCGCCAACCCTGACGCCAGCAATCCCGACTCCGGGATGTCAGCTAAGAGTCCCTGACTACCGAAGCGGACAAGCGTCTTGGTCCATCAAAGGATGGACGGCTACCAGATTGTGAGAGCAGTGATGCAGGCAAGAGGAGGAGATGAACACGTGGAAAAAAAGGGGGGTCGGGGGGGGGGGGATACCAAACCAAGGCATGAAAAAAATTAGTGGGCCCTAAGATGTATGTAGCCTGGGAGTCCCCCTCCCCCCCTCCCCCACTTCGATAATGCTTCGGAAGCACAAACAAACAGTAACCGGAATCAACCTTGAAATACAGTGAGACGAGTGCCCTGCACGTCTCTGAGCGCCACACTTGCTTCTACTAAAGATCCACCACCCTGACCTTCACGTCTATGGGCGCCACACTTGCTTCTACTAAAGATCCACCACCCTGACCTGCACATCCGTGAGCGCCACACTTGCTTCTACTAAAGATCCACCACCCTGACCTGCACGTCTATGGGCGCCACACTTGCTTCTACTAAAGATCCACCACCCTGACCTTCACGTCTATGGGCGCCACACTTGCTTCTACTAAAGATCCACCACCCTTGAACTGCACATCTCTGAGCGCCACACTTGCTTCTACTAAAGATCCACCACCCCTGACCTGCACGTCTCTGGGCGCCACACTTGCTTCTACTAAAGATCCACCACCCCTGACCTGCACATCTCTGAGCGCAACACTTGCTTCTACTAAAGATCCACCACCCCTGACACCACATCATATTACCACCGCTTTCATTAAAAAAATAACCCTTGCCTACTTCGCTTCAGGGGTTCTAAAACTACGATCGTATTTCGCCCGGTACATTTTCACGCTTTCTTGAAGACCGTCTTGGAAGGGTACGTGATGGGGGAAAAAGAAAGAGAGAAAGACCAAGGCGAATATGGCTGCAAGACATCGTTGATGATCTGCAAATGAATGCAGCAGTAGCAGGGCATCTTTGCTTACAACAGAGAGGCCTACAGGAGAGCTGCTAGGGAGGTAAACTTTCGCAAGGGACATGCAAATGACTGACTTGAAAAGCTGTCCCATTGATACTCTCATAAATCGACCTTGCACAAACAAGCATAGACTCAAACCTGGACACTTTAGGACCATAAAAGATGTGTTTGCTTTCTTAATCCGAAAGTAGGACAAGCTAGAGAAGTAAATAAATGAATTAGATAAATAAGCAGGAAAGAAAATGTATATATAAAAAAAATAAAATAAAATAAATGACACACGAGAAATATCACAAAGAAATAATCTTACAGCACCAGCAAGAAGAAAGGAAACCTAGAACACTAGAACAAACATGGGAAACCAAACAGAAATGTCAGAACAAAGCATTCAACAACAAAATGAATAAAAGGGAAAATGAAACGAGAAAATACAACGTCCGGATTCCCACACATTCGATCCCGCGCGCATACACACACACATACACTTACATACACATGCACGCTCGCGACCACAGACACCCACACATCACCCACACAAGAACCTTACAGGGGAGATAAATCACGTGTTTGTACAAATGACCTTGTTACGCAGTATTCCCCTCCCCTTGAACATCAAACAAATGTCTTGCACAGAAGACAGAATTTTTTTCTTCCCCCTCTTCTTCAAAGTAAAGTCTGTCTTGGCTCAAGGGAGGTAAGAATTTTTTTTTTTTAACCACGGAAGAGTTAATGGGGAAGTAATTCTAGACGGTTTCCTTGCTAAGCCTATGGACACAAATCAGAAGGTGGGATTTAAATCCTGAAAACTCTTGTACTTCGTCTAGGCCATGAAGAGCTGCTACTGGTCAATATTTTCTTCTGCAGAGATTAATTTCATGTCTCAAACAGCGGCCCAATTCTACGAATCAATTTTCTGAATCTTTTCGATTGATTCCTCACTCTCGCAAACTTTGTAATAGTTAAATAGGAAAATGAATGAACTGACGATATACTAAACTTGGTCTGACACGCATGCGCCTAGGTTTGCTAACAAGAAGTGTTCAGGGTCGTACCATATTTTAACGAAGAGAAATGTTTCCTCAAGCAAATAGAAAAAGCGAGGAAGACCTAGACTTACTTGGAGAAGAGAAATTATGACAGTGCTCAGAGACAAGGGATACACATGGAAGGAAGCAGAGAATAATTCTAAGAACAAGGATGACTGGAGAGCCTTTATCCGTGGCCTATGCTCTCAAAGGAGTGAAAGGCGATGATGATGATGATGATGATGATGATGATGATGAAATGTTTCCTAAAATGAAGCTACGGAACAACAGCCTGATAAAACAGTTAGTACAGACATAATTCCCTCATAACCCCACCCCTGACCTTTTCACGGTGTGGTGGTGATCCCAGTGAGAAGCGTGACATGACAGCTATAATCGTGTTCGTGTGTACGGTTAGGAGTAATCGAAAACAACGCAATAGGCTGCTCTCATTCTCACTATCACAGAGAACAAGGTTTCTCATATCCTTCCCCATCTTTTCTCCTTAATGGAATTTTTTTGGGGGTACTACTTTGTAATGTCATGGGCCCCTTTCCAAACCCTTACATTCCAGGAAAACATTTACTATACACTTTAATACAGGGGCCCCAAATAAATGAGGAATCAGTCTCGGGATTTACGAGGGTGGGGATGGGGTGGGGGAGGGGAAGGACAGCATGCGCTCAGCTGAGAAACTCTTATTTAGAACATGCTCATCATTTTTTTGTTCTCCACAAAGAATAAAACTCTCCAGTCCTACTTCGCTTGGAGCAGGACAAAAGCGCTGAACACAACCTGATCTGGGTCTTTCGCTTGTTTTCAGACACCTGATCCTAATACTGATGCCGGATTATAAAGTTTTAGCGGTAAAGATCCTAATACTGATGCCGGATTATAAAGTTTTAGCGGTAAATATTATAATACTGATTCCGGATTATGAATTTTTTTGTGCTAAAGATCTTAATATTGATGCTAGATTTTGAAGTTTTCGCCCATAACATCCTAATATCGATCCTAGATTTTTGATGTTTTCTTCTTGAAGGCAATGAAGCAAAAGAACCGACTACGTGGAGAACAGTAAGGAACAGCTTGGCCAAACGCGCCGTCGAGGCAAAGATTGCCAGATCCACTGCAGCTATTTATAGATCTACTGCAGCCATTTATAGATCTACTGTAGCTAACTGCGGTAAATTATATATCCACTGCAGCCATTTATAGATCTACTGCAGCTAACTGCGGTCAATTATAGATCCACTGCAGCTATTTATAGATCCACTGCAGCCACTTATAGATCCACTGCAGCCATTTATAGATCCACTGCAGCCATTTATATATCCACTGCACCTGATGTTGTTAGTTCATAAAGATGATAATGATTATGATTGTGATGGTGCTAGTGCTACTGGTGGTGATGATGATGATGCTGTGGTGGTGGTGGTTGTGGTAGTCATGACGGGAAAGGGTTGGGGGTTGAGGGGGAGAGAAACTGAGTAGGAGGAAAGGTAATGGTAGTCATTTCCACACCATTGGGCCACACCGGGGATAAGGTGTTAGGCCCGTGTTTTCCAAGACCTTCGGCGCACGAAAGTACGATGAGGTCAGTATCACGTCTAGCAGCATCTACTCCCCAATTATCTTGTACCAATTTTTAGAGGCTGAGTGGGCCCATGGACCTTTTGGTGTGGTGGTACCAGAAAAAAAAAGTCACCACAGCAGGGACAGGGACCCGTTACCACCGGATTAGTAGAACCAGCGGGTAATATATCTCATAATGGGGTATATTATTATCATTATTATATTTATTACTCATTTATTACTCATATTACGAATTCAAGAACAATGCAGAGATAAGACAGATGACTGAACAACAACCAGTCTCATGGGTGATGAGGAAAAGGAGATGGACATATGTTGATCACTTGATGAGAAGAAATGATCAGAGAATCCCAAAACAAGCTATCAAGTGGAACACAACAGGCCAAAGAAAAAGAGGCAGACCGCGTGAAACTCTGAAGAGGACATTGTTAAGAGAGGCCAAATTAACAGGCATAAAATCCTTTGATGAGGTTGAAAGACTCGCCGAAGACAGGAAAAATTGGCGAACTACTTTGCGAGCCCTATGTGACGTTTAACGGCACGAGAATGATATAAGATAAGGAGATTTATTACTATTGTTTGCTATAAAATCACAGAGTCTACTTTTTTTTAACTTTCAAAGCCACTCCTCAGTGTCAGAAAAAATGGGCTTAACAATTATATGAAAAGATAAAATTTAAAATTTAAAAACATAAAATTGCGAAAAAAAACCCCAATCAATGACCATTTTAGGCGAGTACACACAATCACTCAATCAATCAGTCGATAAATCGATGGCGTTCCCATTATGTTCGCCTGTAACAGGAAAGTGTCGTTGTTTGAAGATTTCCTTGAGTTTCTGGCGCTAAGATTATTTATAGTGCTCCACCCATGGATTCATTCTTAGAAGTGGTCGGGGAAGTTGAGCTCTTGTCTGTGTATGTCTGTAGGCGTGTGTTCCTAACGTTGAAGTTTGAGTTCAGATGAGAGGGTCTTCAGTTTGTTTTGTGAAACGTACCTAGCGTGTGCCTAAACCTGCTTTGTTGATTAGACCTAATATATTACTAAACTTGCTTTGTTGATTAGACCTAACGTGTGCCTAAAATTGTATTGTTGATTAGACCTAATGCGTTCCCAAACTTGCTTTGTTGATTAGACCTAGCGTGTGCCTAAACTTGCTCTGTTGATTATACCTAATGCGTTCCTAAACTTGCTTTGTTGATTAGACCTAACGTTTCCCTAAACTTGCTTTGTTGATTAGATCTAACGTGTGCCTAAATGTGCTATGTTGATTATAGCTAATGCGTTCCTAAACTTGCTTTGTTGATTAGACCTAACGTTTCCCTAAACTTGCTTTGTTGATAAGATCTAACGTGTGCCTAAATGTGCTATGTTGATTATAGCTAATGCGTTCCTAAACTTGCTTTGTTGATTAGACCTAACGTTTTCCTAAACTTGCTTTGTTGATTAGATCTAACGTGTGCCTAAATGTGCTATGTTGATTATAGCTAATGCGTTCCTAAACTTGCTTTGTTGATTAGACCTAACGTTTTCCTAAACTTGCTTTGTTGATTAGATCTAACGTGTGCCTAAACGTGCTATGTTGATTATACCTAATGCGTTACTAAACTTGCTTTGCTGATCAGACCTAACGTTTTCCTAAACTTGATTTAATTGACTGGATCTAAAATGTTTGGCCATCTGTTAACCGAGAGTTCATGAATCTCTAATTAGGCCCCAGCTTTAGTGTCATCTTCCGGCGACAAATGTTACTGGTCCGAAATTTGTTTCTACCACTTTAGTACTTTTCTGAGGAGAGCCAGTATTATAGTATTTCTAAGCCAGTATCTTGATATTTAGAAGCTAATATCAGTCTTTATAAGCTAGTATCATAGTATTTATAAGTTAGTATCATATTTATAAGATAGTATCATAGTATTTAAAAGCTAGTATCACAGTATTTATAAGCTAGCATCATAGTTTTTACTAGCTAGTATCATAGTATTTATAAGGTAGCATTACAGTATTTATAAGCCAGCATCATAGCATTTATCATAATATTTGTGAGCTAGTATCATAGTATTTATAAGCTAATATAACATTATTTATACGCTAGTATAGTAGTATTTATAAGCTAGTATCACAGCATTTATAAGCTAGTATCGCAGCATTTATAAGTTAATATCGCAGTATTTACAAGTTAATATCGCAGTATTTGTAAGCTAGTATCATATTGTTTATAAGCTAGTATCATATTATTTATAAGCTATCATCATAGTATTTATAAGATAGTGCCATAGTATTTATAAGCCAGTGTCGTAGTATTTACAAGCTAATATCATAGTATTTATAAGCTAATATCATAAACTTTTTAGGTAGTACCATATTATTTATAAGGTAGTATCATAGTATTTATAAGCTAGTATCATAGTATTTCTAAGCTAGTATTACAGTATTTATAAGCTAGCATAAAATTATTTATAAGCTAGTATCACAGTATTTATATGCTAGTATCATACTATTTTTAAGCTAGCATCATAGTATTTATAAGCTAGTATAATAACATTTATAAGCTAGTATCATGGTATTTATAAGCTTGTATCATACTATTTTTAAGCTAGCATCATAGTATTTATAAGCTAGTATCACAATATTTATAAGCTAGTATCACAGTATTTATAAGGCAGTATCACAGTATTTATAAGGCAGTATCACAGTATTTATAAGCTAGTATCACAGTATTTATAAGCTAGTATCACAGTATTTATAAGCTAGTATCACAGTATTTATAAGCTAGTATCACAGTATTTATAAGGCAGTATCACAGTATTTATAAGCTAGTATCACAGTATTTATAAGGCAGTAAAGATAGTCCCATAGCATTTCAAATGCCGTAGGGGGTGAAGCGTTAGAGACCTCATTATGCTGGGTCATCAGCGTGTGAGGTAGGGTGACCAGTTCCTTTCCTCGCTGCCTTTACTTCCCAGATTTTCTCTGGTACCCATTTTACGAGGCTGGGTCGACCTCAGGGCCGTATTGGTCGGAAAAAAAATCCCGCTCAGCTGGGGATTCGAACCCTCGACCATTTGGTTGCTAGACGAGTGCTCTAACCACTACGCTAGCCGGCTTATAGTATCACAGTATTTATAAGGCAGTATCACAGTATTTATAAGCTAGTATCACAGTATTTATAAGCTAGTATCACAGTATTTATAAGGCAGTATCACAGTATTTATAAGCTAGTACCATAGTACAAAACAGCAGAGAAACACATAAATGCCTTTGAATGTAAATGCTACAGAAGAGTTCTCCAAATATCGTGGACACAAAAAAGAACAAATATATCTATACTACAAGAGCTTAATATTGAAGAAGGCTGGCTAGTGAAGAGGATTAAAGAGAGAAAACTGAAATATTTTGGACACATTAAACGTCATGATAATTTAGAGAAGACCGTATTGGAAGGATACATAATGGGAGAAAGAAAAAGAGGAAGACCAAGACGAAGATGGCTGCAAGACATCGTTGACGATCTGGAAATGGATGCAACACCGAGAGGCCTACAGGAGTGCTGTTTGGGAGGCAAAGTTCCGCAAGGGACATGCAAATGAATGAATGAACCATAGTATTTATCTCTCTCTGAACTTTAAGTACCCGTGGCACATACGGTTTCCGCAAGGGTTTTCCACGAACACCAGTCCTCTGCCTTTTTTTCCGCTCTTGCCCAGGTGAGCCCTCTATTGCTCAACATCCTCTATGTTGTTCTCCATGTCTCCTTTGGTCTACCCTTACTTCTGTTCCCCTAAGGTGTCCATCTTTGTGCTATTTTTGATAGTAAGTTGTCAGTCATTCGGAGCAATCGTCCCAACCATCACCAGCGTCTTTCCTCAATAATTGCTGTCAGTGGCTTCATCTGCATTTCTGCCAACAAGATGTTATTTCTTACGGTATGTGGCTGAAGTATTCTCCTAATTCTTCGGAAACATTTAGTATGGAAAGAATCCACCTTGTTTTCTATAGTTCTGGTGATTTTCCAGCATTCATAATAATAGTATTTATAATCTACGTAAAATATCCTATTTATAAAATTATAAAAATTTGGTGTCAATCATATTAAACGCTACATTTCCTCATTTTAACAAGTACTATAATCTGTATGGCAGTTTTCGACAAAAGTACTTCCTAAATGTTAATGCTGGCGATATTCAGAGACAGATTATATTTTATTTATTCGGTCTTCCCTTTGACTAGAATATGAATGGACAACTCTTTTATTTCGGTAGGCCAAAAAAACATAAGTTTTGTTTTTCCTTCTTATCACTTTCTACACACTTTAAGAATTGTAAAATTTAAGAATATCGTAGTCGCAAAACGCCGATAATGAAATGTAACGCATTATATTATTAAGTTACCCAGCCAGGGTAATGTAAGTCTACAAAATAAAATCAATATTAATACAGTTTCCATGAAATTATACCATGTTAAAAAAAAAAAACTACCTTTATGGCTGCGGGCCATAAAAATTGTAACCAGGGCTGGATATGGCCCGCGAGCTAAGAGTTGCCCAGGTGTGGTCTAGAAAATGAACCCTGAATGTTGTCCTTTTTTATATATAAGGCAGATATTTATATTCACAGAATGGTAACTTTTAAAGGCACATTTATTACGTCTTTTTCCCTCCTGGTTTTATTTTTGTGTTTTCAGGATTAGTTACGATGATGATGATGATGATGATGATGATGGTGGTGGTGGTGTTGATGATGATGATGATGATGATGATGGTGATGATGGTGTTGATGATGATGATGATGATGGTGGTGGTGGTGGTGGTGGTGGTGTTATTGATGATGATGATGGTGGTGGTGGTTGTGATGATGATGATGATGATGATGATGGTGGTGGTGGTGATGATGATGATGATGATGGTGGTGGTGGTGGTGGTGATGATGATGATGATGATGATGATGATGGTGGTGGTGGTGATGATGATGATGGTGGTGGTGGTGGTGGTGATGGTGATGATGATGATGATGGTGGTGGTGGTGGTGGTGGTGGTAATGATGATGATGGTGGTTGTGATGATGATGATGATGATGATGGTGGTGGTGGTGATGATGATGATGGTGGTGGTGGTGGTGATGATAATGATGATGATGATGGTGGTGGTGGTGGTGGTGATGATGATGGTGGTGGTGGTGGTGGTGGTGGTGGTGATAACTGCTCTCTCCTCCACCTGCCACAAAGACAAAAGGATACCTACGTCAGGCCTGTACTTCTCACCTGGAGCAGTGAGACACTGGAAGGTGCTGAACTTCTTCTTAAAGACGTGACGAAGTTGTACATTTGTATCTATAGTAACGGAATTAGGAAAAGGGAGGGAGGGTGTTATATTTAAAGAAGATGCAAAATCTCCGCTTCCACGCCATTAAGGCATGCATTTCCACGACCTTCGGCACATGAAAGTGTGATGTGGTTAGCCTGGCCGCATTTACCTTCCCAGATTTCTCTGCTACCTATTTTTAGAGGCCGGGTGGACCCCGCGGCCTTGTTGCTGTGGCGGAAATGGAAAAAATATCTGGGACTTGAACCCCCGTACCGCTGGATTAGATGACCGAGTTCCTAACCACTCAGCCTACCAGGCCGGGAGGGAAAAGGAGGGGGGGGGCGAGTACAATCATGCAAAAGTTGAGAGTCCCTGTTGTGTCGAACTCTGACAGGCAGACAGACGGACAGACAGACCGAAGTAGGGCATTTTGTTACGTTACAACTTTATATTTTCTACTAGTCTACTAGAGAGAGTTAGTTTCTCGTAGTGGCTGCCTTTTATTCTCCTAGCACTGTTGAATAAAAAGGATTGTTATTTTTTTTTCTTTGCTTGTAGTTCTCTTTTGTGTTTAACCATCGCCTTGTTAATTGTGTGCATTCAAGCGCAACTTTGATCCGCACTAAAAAAATTATTGATCTCCTCCTGTAGCGACATGGAGCAATCGTGAGGTCATTGTTCTCACCGCCATCTTTCGTGGAACCAGGTACCTTGCGAGACATGTATTGAACAAAATACTATATAAACCTGTTTCTTATTTGCAGGTAGCAGTGATGTGTAAGCAGATATTGAATACCAAACGACGGCTGTAGGGCATTCTCTTACCTTACCGCTGCTCTCATTAATAATTGTAACATTACGTAACAAATAACAGATCGCTGCAGCAACAATCCACGTCCAGTGTTGCAAGCCAACTGAATATTCGATTCAGCTATGAGCTTGAATAGCGATGAAATTCGAGTACTCGATTCGATTCTTGGATTATCTGGAAATGGCTCGGAGTTATTATTTCCGGTATATAAGGGCTAACCGGAAGGTGAAAGTTTAAGATCTGATTATTGTAGTTAGCGTCTTGTACTTTCCCTTCAAAATCTGTGACGTTATCAACATATCTGTGACATTATGTTGTGACACTATCAGCATATTTGTGACACTATCAACAAGGCAGCTGAAATATTTCAAGTCTCCGCCTATCAATGAGAAAAATCTAGAAGAAGTGGAGAGTTTTGAATATCTTGGATCACTACTAAATAATAAAGGAGATATAATGAGTGAAATTAAAAGGAGGACATCTATCGCTCTTCAGAAAGTAAAATAACTAAATAATCTGTGGAGAGGAACAGACAGAACTACAAAAATAAGATATTTAAGGGTATGCATCTTTACCATCGCAACATATGCCTGTGAGACCTGGACACTTAACAAAACAGCTGAGAAACACATAAATGGCTTTGAATTTAAATGCTACAGAAGAGTTCTTCAAATATCATGAACACAAAACAGACAAAATACATCCAAGCTATAGGAACTTAATATTGAAGAAGGTTGGCTAGTAAAGAGGATTAGGGAGAGAAAACTTAAATAATTTGGACATATTAAACGTCATGATAATCTAGATAAGACCGTCTTGGAAGGGTAAATAATGGGAAAAAGAAAGGAAGGAAGATCAAGGCGATGATAGCTGCAAGACATCGTTGATGATCTGCAAATGTATACAAGGAACATGCACATGAATGAATGAATTAACATGCTTATCACACCGTCAACATATTTGTGACACTGTCAATATATTTGTGACACTATCCGCATATTTATGACACTGTCAACATATTTGTGACACTATTAGCATATTTGTGACACTGTCAACATATTTGTGACACTATTCAGCATATTTGTGACACTGTCAACATATTTGCGACACTATTCAGCATATTTGTGACACTGTCAACACATTTGTGACACTATTAGTTTATCATGAAAGTATGTTTCTTACAAGAATGTTAAGGCAACCAAGGATGGCAAGAAAATGAAATAAAGAAATTTTGAGACCGACCGACTCCAGAAGACAAATAACCACAACAATCAGGAAAAGACAGTCAAACTTTATAGGACATGTCATGAGACAATGCAAACTAAAACACATCGTGACATCAGGAATGTTAGACGGGAAGAGAGGCCGATTTAAATCAAGAGAGAAAATCCTAGTCGGGTTGATAAGATGGCATGGAAAGAGGAAAACTCATAGAGGGAATATAGAACAGAGAGTTCGTGGATTATTTGCCGTTGTTGGTTTAGGGTAGTGGGTTACCTATCGTTGTTGATTTAGGGTAGTGGGTCAACTATCATTGTTGTCTTAGGATGTGGGTCACCTATCATTGTTGGTTTAGGGTAGTGGATTATTTACCGTTGTTGGTTTAGGGTAATGGGTTACCTGTCGTTGTTGATTTAGGGTAGTGGGTCACCTATCATTGATAGTTTAGGGTAGTGGGTTATTTACCGGTGTTGGTTTAGGGTAGTGGGTCACCTACCGTTGTTGATTTAGGGCAGTGGGTCACCTACCGTTGTTGGTTTAGGGCAGTGGGTCACCTATCATTGTTGGTTTAGGGTAGTGGGTCAGCTACCGGTGTTGGTTTAGGGTGGTGGGTCACCTACCGGTGTTGGTTTAGGGCAGTTGGTCACTTATTATTGTTAGTTTAGGTTAGCGGGTCACCCATCATTTTTGGTTTAGGATATTACCAGCAGGCATGGCACCAAATAGACAGATAGACAGACAGACAGATGGACGAACAGACAGATAGACAGACAGACAGATAGATAGACAAACAGACAGACAGACAGTAAGTAAAACAGGGGGGTGTGCAATGCTTCTTTAGCAGACTCCGCCACCATGGGGACTATGGCGATCCCTGCCCCGTTAGCCAGGCTAGACCTGTTACTGTGGGGTACCAACCGAGATGTGGGACAGGGTCTTGGTCAGCTATGGGTCGCTAATTGCCTCATCGGACAGCGTCTTCACAAACTCTGCCCCCCCCCCACCCCCAGTTATATTCCATCTCTTATGTGGCGGCCATATTATTTTAACAGTATGTCCTAAGTTCTTCAGGCAGAATACACTAAAGTACCTCTCCAGGATGCCTAGATGACATTCCTGTGCCTCAGTTTTTTTTTTTAACTCTTCGTACGGGCCCTAACTTTCTGAAACTCTTGGTGAAGTTTTTGTTTAGGACTTTGGGTTGTTACCCATTCTTTCGTTAAAGGCTCCACGCCTCTTCCAAAGCGTTAGTTGCCATCTTCTGAAACTTGCCGTAAGTAACGAACGAACTTCATTTTCAAAGGGTAAGAAGAATTGGGCACGAAAAGTTGGGCACGGAGAATTGGGCACGAAGAAATGGGCACAAAGAATTGGGCACGAAGAAATGGGCACGAAGAAATGGGCACAAAGAATTGGGCACGAAGAAATGGGCACAAAGAATTGGGCACGAAGAATAACGACTTATTAAATTTGGATCTGGATGAGTTTGTTACTTTTCCTGCCATTTTACCTAAAGCTCCTGTAAATCACTTGCATATAAAAGACACATAACATATACAATTAAATATGTTTGTGAGTAAAATATACAACATATAACCAGAATATATTTAATTAGCGAAATATTTGGAAAGGAAAGGATGATATATCCATTCACAGAAAAACATTCAAGACATAGACCCGTGTATCTCTTTGTTTCCGTTATTGATTGATTGATTAATTGATTGAATGATTTAACTGTATGTGGAATAGGTGAAAGATTGGGCACGCGAGCCTGTCTGATATTTTGCTCTTTGTAGATAGATAAGCA
Organism: Achatina immaculata; assembly: GCA_009760885.1. Taxonomy (NCBI): domain Eukaryota; kingdom Metazoa; phylum Mollusca; class Gastropoda; order Stylommatophora; family Achatinidae; genus Lissachatina; species Lissachatina immaculata. Next base: position 23,285,818 of record CM019701.1, read on the forward strand.
TGGATGGATCAGCAGCAGGCCATCTTGCTCACAACCGAGAGGCCTACAGGAGTGCTGCTAGGGAGGCAAAGTTCGGGAAGGGACATGGAAATGAATGAATAAATGAACGATAGATAAGCAGACAGACAAACAGACAGACAGACAGACAGACAGATAGACAGATAGATAGATAGATAGATAGATAGATAGATAGATAGATAGATAGATAGATAGATAGATAGATAGATAGATAGATAGATAGATAGATAGATAGACTAAAACGCTTCTCCAGGTTGCTAACTGATATAATGATAGTGATGATAATGCCTACATTTTCTGCGACCCATAGTCAAACTAGAACAGTAGCTCCCTATTCATCGCGCAACCCAGACAGGGCTGGATCTGAAGCGCGAACCAAGTAGGGCTGGATCTGAAGTAGAGCCGCAAGAAGATATAATGATATGTGGTGGTCTTTCCTGCAAGATGTGTACAAAAAGAGTTAAATGTTTAATTTTTCGTGTTTTGTTGTTGTTGTTGTTGTTGCTTTCATCTGCTCTGTTGCTTTTTTATGTGGTCCTTGAATAAAGGCATTTGCCGAAATCTCTCTCTCTCTCTCTCTCTCTCTCTCTCTCTCTCTCTCTCTGAACCTTAAGTGCCTAGGGCACATGGGGCTTCCGCAAGGGTTTTCCACAAATGCCTGTCCTTCGCCTTTTTGTCTGCTCTTGCCCAGGTGAGCCCTCTATTGCTCAACATCCTTTCTGTTGTTCTTCTCCATGTCTCTTTTGGTCTACCCTTACTTCTGTTCCCCTGTGGTGTCCATCTTAGTGCTATTTTTGGTAGTGAGTTATCAGTCATTCGGAGCACATGTCCCAACCATCGCCATCGTCTTTCCTCAATAATTGTTGTCAATGGCTTCATCTGCATTTCTGCCAATAAGATGTTATTTCTTATGGTGTTTGGCCAAAATATCTTTCTAATTCTTCGTAAACATTTAGTCTGGAAAGAATTCAACTTGTTTTCTATGGTTTTGGTGATTTTCCAGCATTCACTTCCATAGAGTAGTACACTTAGAACATTACTCTTAAATATCCTGATTTTCATATTTATGCTTAGTTTTTTTTATTTCCATATAATCTGCAGCACTGCAAAAGCCTGGTTTGCTCTAGTAAGTCTGCTGTTGATGTCCTCTGTGCTGTCTCCATTTTCTACTACTCTGCTGCCAAGGTATACAAATTCGTTGACTTCCTCCACTAACTTGCTATCTACTCTGAGTACATTTCTGTTGTTCACATTTTGCTTCATTAACTTTGTCTTTCCTACATTGATCTTTAGTCCTATGTTGTTTGCATTCTGAGTTAGCTTGTTTATTTTATCTTGCATATCTTTGTGACTGCTTGATAATAGACAAATGTCATCTGCAAAGTCAAGGTCCTCCAGCACTGTGTCAAGGGTCCATTGTAATCCTCTGCGTTTGTCTGATGTTGCCTCCTTCATTAACCAGTCTACTGCCAAGATAAATAATGTTTGTGATAGTACACATCCCTGCTTCACTCCTGTTTGTACCCTAAAGCTGCTGGAGGTATGTTCTACACAGATCACTTTGCACTGAAAACTCTCGTATAGGGCTTTGATTACATTAACTATCTTATGGGGGAGGCCATGCCATCTTAGGATTTTCCACAGTGCATCTCTGTTGAATTTGCCGAAATATTGGATTATTTTATGATTTACATCTGCACGTGCTCAGTCTATTTTCTGCCATTCTCGTTTCTGTCCACTTGACTTACTCTTTCTCTCCTTTTGTAAAACTTAACCACACAGCTATGTTTACCTTCATTAACATAAGTGTTAGTTTATTATAAAGTGTAATATAACGTAGTTTTGAAGCGATTAGTAGCAAGGTTGTTTCATGTTACTGGGACTGAAGTAGTATTAGTTAAATTATGTATTAATTTCATTATTTTCAGCGTCTTTTTCATGGGTTGTGGGCCATCTAACATTGTTGTTTTAGGGTAGTGTGTTACCTGGTACTGTTGGTTTAGTGTGGTGAGTCACCTGACACTGTTGGTTTAGGGCAGTGGGTTACCTGGCACGTTTGGTTTACGATAGTGCATCACCTGGCACTGTTGGTTTAGGATATTGGGTCACCTGACACTGCTCCTTTAGTGTAGTGGGTTACCTACCGTTGTTGGTGTAGAGTTGTATGTTATTTACCGTTGTTGATTTAAGGTAGTGAGTCACCTACCATTGTTGGTGTAGAGTTGTATGTTATTTACCATTGTTGGTTTAGGGTAGTGAATCACCTATCTCTGTTGGTTTAGGGTAGTGGGTCAGATGACAGAGAGATGGGTCACCTGACACAGTTAGTTTAGGGCAGTTTGTCACCTATCGTTATTGGTTTAGGGTTAGTGGGTCACCTTTTATTGTTAGCTTAGGGTAGTCGATCACTATTCATACTGGTTTATGGTAGTGGGTCACCTATCATTGTTGGCTTAGGATGTGGGTCACCTATCACTGTTGGTTTAGGGTAGTGGGTTATTTACCGTTGTTGGTTTAGGGTAGTGGGTCAGCTACCGTTGTTGGTTTAGGGCAGTGGATCACCTACCTTTGTTGGTTTAGGGCAGTGAGTCACCTATCATTGTTGGTTTAGGGTAGCGGGTCAGCTACTGGTGTTGGGGTCACCTACCGGTGTTGGTTTAGGGCAGTGGGTCACCTATCATTGTTGGTTTAGGTTAGCGGGTCACCCATCATTTTTGGTTTAGGATAATGTGTCACCTACAGTTGTAGATTTGGAGTAGTGGGTCAACTACCGCTGTAGGTTTTGGGGTAATGGGTCATCTATCGTTATTGGTTTAAGGTCGTCGTTCAATGACCTTTCCTGGGTTAGGGTTGCATTCAACAGGTGGAAATCGCTGCACTAGAAGATGATCGCAATCAACAACTGTTCAACCCTAGTGCCAGATAAGAGTCAGGTAGCCGTTCTAAGCACCTGGATGACGAGGACGGAATCAAACCACCAACAATTAGAGATAATCGCATCAACCACTTGACCCCCCCCCCCCCCCCTCAGCCACCTCAGTCAACTCCAAGATATCAATTTCTGTTTTTTCACAACATTTTTTTTCTTTGTTTGTTGGTTTGTTTATGTCTGCCTCATTGCTACATTTATAACTTACATTTCTCTGATAGTTTCATTACTGTTTTACCGATTGTTACTGTCCTACCGTAGCCCTCTCAAAGGCATAGCCAAATCCAGCCAGAAGTGTTATTTGGCGAGACCGAAGTGTCCTTACTGTCAAGTTTCCTGAGAGAGAATCTTAGAAAACTCACAAAACTTTCCCCGAAGGTCACTGTAGCCAAATCCATTAGCGAGGGCCAGGACACAAGGGGAGGCAGAATTTGTCTTGTGTTGTCTCTCACAAACGGCTTCCTGATTAGCCTGTGATGATCAATAATAGGGCCCTAATAACAACAGAAAAGCCCTGAAGGTACAACAGCCTGCCCAGTGTCATGGACGGCAGAGGAAGCCACCAGACAATGCGTGTTCCGGTCTTTGCAGAATCTTTTATGGACAAAGGATGAGAATAGAGTAAGAGTGATACGCTCTTGTTAGCGTACAGTACAAGAAAACAATGTGATGTTAGCGCACAGTACTAGAAGACAATGTGATGTTAGCGCACAGTACTAGAAGACAATGTGATATTAGCGCACAGTACTAGAAGACAATGTGGTGTTAGCGTACAGTACTAGAAGACAATGTGTTGTTAGTGTACAATACTAGAAGACAATGTGATGTTAGCGTACAGTACTAGAAGACAATGTGTTTTTAGCGTACAGTACTAGAAGACAATGTGGTGTTAGCGTACAGTACTAGAAGACAATGTGTTTGTTAGTGTACAGTACTAGAAGACAATGTGATGTTAGCGTACAGTACTAGAAGACAAGGTGTTTTTAGCGTACATTACTAGAAGACAATGTGATGTTAGCGTACAGTACTAGAAGACAATGTGATGTTAGCGTACACTACTAGAAGACAATGCGATGTTGGCGTACAGTTCTAGAAGACACTGTGATGTTACCGTGCAGTGCTGGAATACAGGATAATATTGGACTAAAATATTGCAAGACGTACTGTCAGAGTACAGTAGTGAAAAAGCAGAATGAAGTACTGGGTACTGAAAGGCAGAGAGCTGTCACAGTACAGTACTGGAAGTCAAGGTGCTGTCAGGATACCGCACAGTAAAAACGATGTGCCATTAGAGTACAGCGCAACAAAATGGGGTGCTGTTATAATACAACGGGGTCCTGTTATAATACATTGGGGTGCTGTTATAATACAATGGGGTGCTGTTATAATACAATACTCGGAGAACTAGTTTCTTAACAGAACCTCTTCTTTCAGTTCTACGCTCTTATGAATACAGTGCTGGAATACAAAATAATACAGTACTGTCTACGATGATACTGTTTGGCAACTGTACGAGAATGCAGGCTGCTTTATCATACACTACTGAAAGACAGACTGATAGAGAGAGAGACAGAGAGACAGAGACAAATAAGATTACTGATGTAAATTTCAAAGCAACACTGGCTCTTTAAGAATCCAGTTATATCTGGAGTATACAAACAGACCAGGGATTTTAAGAGACGATTTTGAGGATCTATAAAATGAAAAGAGTAGATCATAGGTGCTTGGCGACTAATAGTCAGTGAGTGGTCCATTCGTGGCAAAACGGTTGCATGGTGGAGTCTTGGGTTCTGTTCCCCATATTTTTTGTACTGTTATTTTTTTCCTTCTGTCACGCCTAACCTGATAATTTTGTAGATTTCAAGACCAATCTTATCTTTGATGCCACCTCTCTCTCTCTCTCTCTCTCTCTCTCTCTCTTTCTTTCTGTCTGTATATATATCTCTCTCTATTTCTTTCTGTCTTTATTTCTCTCTCTTTTTCTCTCTCTCTCTCTCTTTCTGTCCTTATTTCTCTCTCTCTTTATCCTCTCTCTCTCTCTCTGTCTGTCTTTGTCTCTCTATTTCTTTCTGTATGTCTACTTATTTCTCTGTATCTCTTTCTGTGTGTGTGTGTTTCTCCCTCTGTCACTTTCTCTCTTTCTTATTTCTTTCTTTTTCTCTCTGTAACTTTCTCTCTCTCTTTCTCTCTATTTTTTTACTCTGTCTCTTTATCTCTCTTCCTCTCGCTCTGTCTCTTTCTTTCCCTTTCTCTTTTGCTTCTTTCTGTCTCTTTCCTTCTTTCTCCTCCTGTCTTTTTGTATGTTTCTCTCTCTTTCTCTCTCTGTCTCTGTGTTACGTTCTCTCTGTCTCTCTTTCTTTCTTTCTCTTTCTATCTGACACTTTCTGTTTCATTCCCTCTCTCTCTCTCTCTCTCTCATCTCCTCTGCCTCTTTCTCAGTCTGAGAAGAGAAAAAGAATAAATTAAACATTTCTTATTCACAATGAAGAGACCAAGGTGAAGATGGTTGCAAGACATCGTTGATAATCTTCAAATAGATGCATCAGCAGCAGGCCATCTTGTTTACAACCGGGAGACCTACAGGAGAGCTGTTAGGGAGGCAATGTTCCGCAAGAGACATGCAAAGAACTGATAATTGATATTTGGAACATCTTCCTTGATATGAACAGTAAGGATATCTCTAACCAGTCAAATTAGTTTGAAGATATCGACAGTGATTATCTTGATACCGCGCTATTATTGCCATGACAGTCGAGACGTCGCCTAGCGCAGTCATGATAGCTGTGATATCATTCTAATACAGTCATGATAGCCGTGATATCATTCTATGACAGTCATGATAGCTGTGATATCATTCTATGACAGTCATGATAACCGTGATATCATTCTATGGCAGTCATGATAGCCGTGATATCATTCTATGACAGTCATGATAGCCGTGATATCATTCTAGAACAGTCATCATAGCCGTGACTTTATTCTAGGAAAGTCATCACAGCCGTGATATAATTCTAGGACAGTCGTCACAGCCTTGATACCATTCTAGAACAGTCATGATAGCCGTGACATCATTTTATGGACACTCATGATATTCGTGACAACATTCAAGGACAGTCATGACAACCGTGACATTATTCAAGTACAGTTATGACAGCCGTGACATCATTCAAAGACAGTCATCGAAGCCATTGTATCACACTAGCTTAGCAATCTTTCCTTGCCAAGTAAATATAATTAGTTTCAGCATAAAATAATGTCCTCTCTGCATTCAAAGAATGCATGACCTTGTTTCATCACAGTACAAGATGAAAGAATAAAATAACTAAAGAATCTTTGAAGAGGAACAGACAGAAATAAAGTAAGATTTTTAAAAGCATGCGCCTTTCTCATCGCAACATATGTCTGTGAGACCTGGACACTTAACAAAACAGCTGAGAAACACATAAATGCCTTTGAATGTAAATGCTACAGAAGAGTTCTTCAAATATCATGGACACACACACACACACAAAAGAACAAATATATCCATACTACAAGAATTTAATATTGAAGAAGATTGGCTTGTAAGGAACATTAAACAGAGAAAACTTAAATATTTTGTGTGTGTACGTACACGCACGCACGCACGCACGAGCGCGCACGCGCGGGCACACACACACATTCCAGTAAAATGCTGTAAACTGTGACAGAAATATTCAGAGAAGAAGGTGATATGCTTACACTGAATAAATGTAAAAAAAAACGAAAGAAATAAAAAACAAAAGACTTTTGTTAAAAGAAAGGAAACAAGAAAACACATGTCATATCCGAAAAAAAAAACAATAGCGGAACTAATGAGCTATTACAAAAATGTCAGATTTAGTTTTAAACGGATAATGGGAGATTTGTGGAAACAGACCAGTGGGGAACTGGTTAAATGTACTTTCAACAAACTAAGCTGAATCTATAGAACCGGGATAAACAACCCAGCAATTACAGTTCGCAATTGTCGAGCGCTGTGTGTGTGCAGAACTCTGGCCTAATGCTGTGAAACATGAACAGTACTCGAGGAAATTCAAACAAGAAAAGACTATGAGATTCGTATATCATCATCATCGTCATCATCATGTGCCGTGTCTGGAGACTGGTCTCTCAGCAGTTTCCGATCTTTCACGTTTCCCATCAGTTCTGTTGCTGTGTCTCTCTCTCGCCGTTTTGTGTAGGCATCTAATATTTTCTCTCTTGGTCTACCCCTTTGTTTTCTGCCTCCCATTTCCTATGCTGTCGCGATATTTTCAATCCCTCCTCCTTTTCATTACGTGGCCGATGAACCCACACTGCCTCCCCAGTAGTGTGTTTAATAGGGTTAGTTTCTCATCAACTTTTCTTAGGCATTCTTCATTTGTTCTCATAGCTGTCCCTGGTGTTCTTAACAATCTTCGTAGGAACCGCATTCCAAATGCCTCTAAAGCTCTCACTCATGTTTTTGTTAAGGACCACGATTCGCTCCAGTGTAATAACACAGGCCTGACATAGCACTTCAGGACCCCTTTGCTAGTAGCTACCGAACCAGGTGACATGGGCTAGTCCATTATCTCCCAGTCGATAACAAGAATGTATCTTTCATGAACCACGAGGCCAGCATTGTAGATCTGAACAGTGTCTAAAGTCTACTTCCTGTCAAATATGTCTACTGCACAAAATGACTGCGGAGATTTAGCTACAAGTTTTCATTTTTACATGAACAAATAAATACTCCATAATGTGAATTTAAAATTTTAAAATGAACAAATACTCTATATATAATGTTAATAAAAAAAATAAAAAATGAACAAATAAATACTCTATAATGTTTAAAAAAGATTTTTTAAAAAATCCATAATGTTAATTAATAAAAAGTAAACGAATGAAAAAATAAATATTCCATAATGTTAATAAACAAAATAAAAAAAAAGGATGGCACTATAGAGTTAATCAAATTTTATCAAAGTTAACCAAATGTTAATCAAAAATGTAAAAAAAAAAACCAAAAAAAAAAAAACCAGGGGCCGGCTAGCGTAGTGGTTAGAGCACTCGTCTAGCAACCAAATGGTCGAGGGTTCGAATCCCCAGCTGAGCGGGATTTCTTTTTTCCGACCAATACGGCCCTGAGGTCGACCCAGCCTCGCAAAATGGGTACCAGAGAAAATCTGGGAAGTAAAGGCAGCGAGGAAAGGAACTGGTCACCCTACCTCATACGCTGATGACCCAGCATAATGAGGTCTCTAACGCTTCACCCCCTACGGCATTTGAAATGCTATGGGACTATCTTTACTTTTACTTACTAAAAAAAAACCAACAAACAATTCTTATAAAAGGAACAAATACTACTGAAGGAGTCATTATCTAATGTAACAAAAGAAAAGACAAGACAAGAAAAAAAGGGGGGGGGGGGAAAGGAAATGAATAGAAAGAAAAGGAGAGAAAAAAGAAATGAAAAGAGATCTAAATAAAGACATGTATAAAAACCGCTCAATATTTACGCTTGTTTAGATATCTAGTTTTACCCTGTTTTTTTTTTACAGTGCAAAACTCTTGTTACGCTCTCCGGCGAAGCTGCCCGACACCAGTGCTCACGTGACGCCTGTAGATATGGCAACATGAATCAGTAATTAGCATAGGCCAACATATAGGATCCCATGGCCTTTCTTCGCCCTTTTCCATTGAGCAGATAGGTTCATTTTCAACCAAATTTTGTTTGTTTTTTTGGTCTCAAATTATTGATTTAGTTTTTACTCTGTGTATTTTCTGCTTTATAATCTACGTTATCTATGCTCTGTTGTGTCTTCTACATTATGTATTGTCTTTTTTTATATTTTATATTACGGTCGTTCTGTTGTATATTCCACATAATGTATGTTCTGTTGCATATTTCACATTACATTGGGTCTGTTGTATATTCTAGATTATATATGGCATGAAGTATGGTTTGTAGTATACTCTACATTACATAATGGTCTGTTGCATATTTTAGATTGCATATGGTATACTCCACATTATGTATGTTCTGTTGTATATTCTACATTAAATTGAGTCTGTTGTATATTCTAG
>CM019701.1:23297333-23644648 GCA_009760885.1 Achatina immaculata
ATATATTCCCGTCGGGTGAGAGGTTGTTGCCTATCTAGACTGCACTGGTCCAGTGTCTTCGACTTCAGCATTTTGTGGTCGTGGTCGCTACCCTTCCTGGTGTTGACCAGGGCGGAGCTTTTGTCGAGGAGGACGAATCCTCGCCACTAGTGACTTTCACCCCTGGATTAAGCCGGTTTAGGCGTTTTATCCCAGTATGGGTGTATGTAGGACGTGACAGGCCTCTAGAGTGGAGGTACCGTGATATGTGTAGCCATCAAGTTTCACCCCTGTGTTAACCTGGTTTAGGCATATTGCCCCAGTATGAGTATATACAGGACGTGGCCGGCATATAGAGCAGAGGTGCCGTGGTATGAGTAGCCCTCACCGAGAGTCTACTGGCCATACCGATTAAACTCCACTTAATCATTTCCATCACCTTTTACACAGTGGCGCCGCGAGGCAACTCTAGTCGCATTTTTCTTCGTTGGCCGGGAGGAGTTTCACCCCATGCACGGCAGCTGAAAAGTCTTACCAGCAGCCAGCAGGAGCTTTCCTTCTCCTAGATCAGCTACCAACCAAAACCGACGAGTCTCATCTACCCGAAAGAGTCTGGTTTTCAGGCGCAAGATATTCACCTTTCGCCCCTTCTCCTGTCAGTTTAAACAGTTCCGCCACGAGAAGGCCAGGAGCTGGACTTGGACTGTCAGAAGCTATTTGAGACGCACGCCTTGGAGACATTTAATTGGAGTGGAGAGCGTATCCCTCACCAACACCTCCGGCTATTAGAGTCCTTAGAACCCACATTATTCTAATACTTCCTATAAGTCAGGTAACTGTCCTCTTATTTCGCAAGATTCTAATACTTCCTATAAGTCAGGTAACTGTCCTCTTATTTCGCACGATTCTAATACTTCCTATAAGTTAAGTAGGTGTCCTCTTATTTCGCAAGTTTCTAATACTTTCTATAAGTCAGGTAACTGTCCTCTTATTTCGCACGATTCTAATACTTTCTATAAATCAAGTAACTGTCCTCTTATTTCGCACGATTCTAATACTTCCTATAATAATAATAATAATACTTCATATGTTTCTAAAACTTCTTATAAGTCAGGAAAATATTCTCTTATTCCACAATATTTTGATGCTTCCTATAACTTGCTCCTCTTGACTTCGTCAAGTACCTTTTTCTTGATCTATAAAGCCCATCGTGATCAAGTTGGAAATGAAATAATGCACCAAATTGTTGGAACAACGCTTGTCAAGGACTACAGAAAAAATGAGAGTTACAAGAGGCTCGGGTAACTGATACTCACAAATCAAGAGCAGTCAGCTTCACGGCTGCACGGCTGGAAAATCTGCATAGAGGACACGAGAACGACCAAGAGGAAAAAAACTGGGTAGATGAGGGAGAAAGACACGCTGAGGAGACATAACATGACAGCTACCCAGGCCTCTCGCCTTACTCCGGACTGAGGACTGAAACTTCCTACGACGCTAATGGCATACGGGGACAAACTAGAAGAAGGAGGATAGAGAAGAAACGAGATTATAGCTTCCTTGTTTTCATACATTATCAATAAACAACTATCATCTCTCCGTCACCTTCCCCCCCGTTCCCCTCTCCCCTTGTTCACTAACTCGCTGCATGCAGATGAATTCTTACACACACAGCAGAGTGATCTATATAACCTATATATATCAATGAAGAATAACTGGAAGAGGTAGAGAGTTTTGAATATCTTGGATCATTACTAACTAATAATGGAGACACCGTGAGGAGAAATTAAAGGGAGAACATCTATCGTTCTTTAAAAAAGGTTAAACAATTAAAGAAGCTGTGGAGAGGAACAGACAGAACTACACAAATAAGATGTTTAGGGCATGCATCTTTCCCATCGTAACATATGCTTGTTAGAGCTGGACATTCAATAAAACAGCTGAGAAACACATACCCTTGAATGTAAATGCTACAGAAGAGTTCTTCAAATATCATGGACACAAAGAGGAAAAAAATATATCCATACTACAATAACTTAATATTGAAGAAGGTTGGCTAGTAAAGAGGATTAAACAGATTTTGGACACATTAAAGGACATGAGAACTTAGAGAAGACAGTCTTGGAAGGATACATAATGGGAAAAAGAAAGAGAGGAAGACCAAGGCGAAGATGGCTACAAGACATCGTTGATAATCTGCAAATGGATGCATCAGTAGCACAATAATTGGTGTATAAGTATACAACTATACACTAAACACTGCAGTAAAGCTGTGATACCAGAATGTATAAAATCGGAAAAAAAAGTAGGAGCAGCTTTATTACTTAACGATTACAAAGTTGTGACGTTTCGGCATGAGCCGTAATCATACAAAAACATACAGGACGAAGAAATAGGGAGAGGAGATAAAGTATAGATTTACATGAATACTGTTAAAAAAATAATAAAAATAAACAAAATTAAAAAAAAAAAATTTTTTTAAAGGAGTACTTAGCTGTAATGGGTGTCTGAGTGGCGAAGTGGTTAGTGCACTGGTCTCTCATGGCGAAGGTCGGGGGTTCGAATCCGGCCGGCGGCACCCCAGTCACCCAGCTGTAGAAATGGGTACCCGACTTCTTCTGGAGTTGGGGAAGGAAAAGGCAGCCAGGCATGATACTGACCATATCACCCTCTAGTGTGCTGACAGGTCAAGGAAAATATGGGCACTAACACCATATCCCTATGTGCCTGTAGGCATGACAGGGTTACCTTTACTTTACTTTTACTTAGCTGTAAATTGCAAGGTGTGGCTTGTCTGGCGGTGTGTGTCAGGAATGGATCTGGTAGGACGTGGAAATTGTTTAAATAGAGACCTGTGACATGTGGTCGGTGGGCATCAGCACCAGGGCATCTTGCTTACAACTGAGAAGCCTACAGGAGAGCTGTTAGGGAGGTAAATGACCGAGGGGATTGACTTTAACGTGAGCAACGATTTATCTCATAATACACTGACAGTCACAAAACATAATCTGGACTGTAATATACTTAACTCTTGCAGGCATACGCATTCTTCTTTCAGAAGGGCAGTTTTCCTAACATTGGTATCAGGTACACATTTGAACAGCCCGAGAGATTTACACCCCGGGTGGATCGGATCTATATCCAGTTGCTTCTAACTCAAAAGCCACTTAGCTGCCACGACTCTTTTATTCGCCCGTTTATTACTCTCAGCAATAAATTTCATCAGAATAAATCTTAATCTATCTTATCTGTATCCTGTCACTGACAGACCTGTGCATTAAGCACCGATTTAGAACAGCATCACTGCCGGAACTGACGTGTTCCGGAAACAAGTTAGCAAAGACCGTGAGAAGATAAAGTTAGCAAAGACCACGAGAAGATAAAGTTTGCAAAGACCATGAGAAGATAAAGTTAGCAAAGACCGTGAGAAGATAAAGTTAGCAAAGACCATGAGAAGATAAAGTTAGCAAAGACCATGAAAAGATAAAGTTAGCAAAGACCATGAGAAGACAAAGCTAGCAAAGACCATGAGAAGATAAAGTTAGCAAAGACCATGAAAAGACAAAACTAGCAAAGACCATGAAAAGACAAAACTAGCAAAGACCATAAGAAGACAAAGTTTGCAAAGACCATGAGGAGACAAAATTAGCAAAGACCATGAGGAGAGAAAGTTAGAAATATGAAGACCACAGTCTCCGAACAATACTCCCGATGTTAAAAAAAACGAACCATCAACAGCCTAGAATATCGATGTTAATGCCAATGTATTATTTTCCTGCCTCTGAAATAACAGTGACCTGGAAAAATTAAACTGGAAAACGGGATCGCGATTGAAGAAGCCCAGACTGGTGAAAACGATACATTTTTGCCACTAACGGAAACTACAAATAATATGACAACAGTACAAACAATTACACCCAGTAGATGCCACGCTTAATATTGATAAAGTTTAGCTAGTAAAGAGGATTAAAAATAGAAAACCTAAATATTCTGGACACATTAAACGTCATGATAATCTAGAGAAGACCGTCTTGGAAGGGTACATAACAGGAAGGCCAAAGCGATGATGGCTGCAAGACATCGTTGATAATCTGCTTGAGAAGACGAAATTAGCAAAGATCAAAAGATCAAATTTGCATCAGCAGCAGTATGGCATCTTGCTTACAACAGAGAGGCCTACAGGAGAGCTGTTAGGGAGACAAAAGTCTGCAAGAGACAAGCAAATGACTAACTGAGGTGACACCCTTGGTATACACAAGAGACAGTAGAGCTTAGAATAAAGTAGAAAATCTGAAAAGATTATACCGTCATCAAATGTCCCAAAGGATAAAAGGCATGGGAAGACTGAAGATCAGACAAATGACAGTGCAACAGCCAGGATTACCCAAATCAACTCAAAGCTCCCCATTTGAAAAAAAAAATGAAGCCTCCAGGGATAAAAAAACATCCCAATAATCGAGATGACTTACAGCAAGACAAAGAAGGGATGAAAGGGATTAGCATATAATTATATAGAACAGCATTGCTCAAAAAAGGATAGACAAACAAAGATGACCTATACAGAAGTGATGAAAAAGGGACAGATTAAGAGCCAGACCTAGACAACGATGGCAAGACAAATCTAAAAGAAGATATACTCGCTCTTGAAATGGACACTTAACAAGAAAAGATAAAAAAACAGAGAGGAATGGAGACCGTGTCTTGTCTGCAGCAATGATCCTCAGTGTCTCGGAAAGCTGCTGAAATTCAGCAGATCACAAAGAAGAAGAAGAAGATTGACTCAAACAGATACTTGACCCATTCACGCACAGATGAAATGGCAGTCGGTACTACTTCAAATGGCAGGGCAGGTATGTTTCTGAAGTTGAGCAGTGATGGTTAAACCAGAAAATCCGTGGAAGAACGATAGTCCTCCAGCAATTTAAGAGCTGAAGCAAAAGAGTAGCAGAAACCCTGGTAGCAGAAACCCTGGTGGCAGAAACCTTATCAGCAGAAACCCTGGTAGCAAAAACCCTGGTTGCAGAAACCCTTGTAGCAGAAACCCTTGTAGCAGAAACCCTGGACCCTTGTGGCAGAAACCCTGGCCACAGAAACCCTGGGAACAGAAACCATGATAGCAGAAACCCTGGCGGCAAAAACCCTGGCAGCAGAAACTCTGGCGGCAGAAACCCTGGCAGCAGAAACCTTGGTATCAGAAGCCCTGGTATCAGACACTCTGGTAGCATAAACCCTTGAGGCAGAAACCCTGGACCCTTGTAACAGAAACCCTGTCTTAGCAGGGTGGCAGAAACCCTGGCGACAGAAAGCCTGGCAGCAGAAACCCTGGTAGGAGAAAACCTAGTGGCAGAAGAGGATGCGGACAATCAAAGTTATTTTTCCTGAAGAATACTTCATCAGGGACAACACGAGATGTTACTCAAAGGTATAAAGGAGTCAATGAATCACTAGAAAGTCTGTGCAGTATGATCCGGCTGTGTAAGAGAGCATTCGTTTAGTGGAAATCATCTCTTTGCAACATACCAGGGAATGAAAAGGCTGATTCAGTGACAAGAAAGGACGAAGAATCCCCAAGTCTATAGACTTGATTATATTATATGACGAAGTTAGAACATTAATGATAGCCAAATATAAATTATACAGGAAGGAAGGATACAATATTAACAACCTTCGGTATGCTGACGACACAGTACTGATAGCTGAGAACCAACAAGACCTGCAAAATCTCTTGGATAAAGTCGCCAAAGAAAGTGAACAGAAAGGCCTTACTTTGAACATCAAAAAGACAGAGACTATGGTTATATCTAAGAAACAGAATCCACCAGCATGCAGTATTAAATTAAACGGAACTATTCTAAAGCAGGTGCAGAAATTCAAATACCTTGGAGCAGTAATAACTTCAGATGGGAAATGCAGAACAGAAATTAGGAACAGAATAGGGCAAGCAAAGACTGCATTTCAGAGAATGAGAAAAATATTAGCTAAGACATCTTTATCAATGAATGTTAGAAAACGAGTCCTAAAATGCTATATTGAACCTATCTTGTTATATGGAAGTGAATCATGGACAATAGGCAAGTCTGCACAAAAATCATTGGAAGCAGCAGAAATGTGGTTTATTAGAAGAATGTTGCGAATCCCCTGGACAGCAAAAATAACTAATGAAGAATGTATGAGAAGAGCTGTAGAGACAAAAAACCTTGTCAAAAAGATAAGAGAGAGACAATGTACTTTCATAGGACATGCAATGAGAAGGGGGGGGGCATTGAAAATATTATAACAACAGGAAAAATAGAAGGAAGAAGATCAAGAGGAAGACCAAGACAAATGATACTGGACGGATGGTGTGAGAGGAGATCACCAACTGAACTGATGGCCTCTGGAGAAGCATAATAGCCAACGCCAGTCGGCACGGCACCTGATGATGATGATGACAGGAAGGAAGAGAGCTTCCAGGTTATCAGAAGAATGATAACTATCATGTGCCCTGGAGAATAAGTCACGATCTTCAGGATCCACAGCAGACTGAAGACATGCACAAAAGCAGAAGAAAGTCACAATCGACGAATAAACCTCTATCTCTCTCTTTCTCTCTCTCTGAACCTTAAGTGCCCAGGACACATGGGGATTCCGCAAGGGTTTTCAACAAATGCCCGTCCTTTGCCTTTTTTTTTTGTTTTACTTTTACACAAATGAGCCCTCTATTACTCAACATCCTCTCCGTTGTTCTTCTCCATGTCTCCTTGGGTCTGCCCTTATTTCTGTTCCCCTGTGGTGTCCATCTTAGTGCTGTTTTTGGTAGTGAGTTGTCAGTCATCTGGAGCACAAGTCCCAACCATCGCCAGCGTCTTTCCTCAATAGTTGTTGTCAGTGGTTTCATCTGCATTTCTGCCAATAAGATCTTATTTCTTATGGTGTTTGGCCAAAATATTTTTCTAATTCTTCGTAAACATTTAGTCTGGAAAGAATTAAGCCTGTTTTCTATGACTTTGGTGATTTTCAGCATTCATTCCATAGAGTAGTACACTTAGAACATTACTCTTAAATATCATGTTGCGCTAGAAAAGATGACAGCTCAGAATCTGCTGAAAGACTGCCCAGTATTTGAGAAGTAAAGAAGGCACGCATAGGTATCACTAACATGAACTCAGACCACGTTGATGTAGACAACCTTAATGCGAACCACAGCCTTCATAGGCGATATCTTAAGATAACGATTAGAAATGTTGGAGAAGAACAGTAATAAAGCAGTATAAAGAAGAGAGAGCCGAAAGAACGGAAGAGGAGAAAGAGAGAGGGATTATGAAAGTGAGAGGGGGAGGGAGGGTGGAAAGAGGGAGGGAGTGAAGGGAGATGTGAAGGAATGAGAGGAAGAAAGAGGAAGAAAGCATGAAGGAGAGATAGAGAGGGTGAATGAAAGAAGAGAGAGATAAAAGAATGAAAGATAAGAAAGAGGGAAGGATTGATTGATATTTATAGGAGTACTAGATCCTGGCGTTGCTCGGGAATTTATTTATCCCAATCGTCTATTAGACAGGAAAAGGGATGAACTCTATCTATAGTGTAAAACTGAAGTAATTCTGTCTACAGGTATTTAAAAGTATAATTACAGTATAGAAATTATAGAGTAAAGTCTTTTACAAATTCACTATAAAATTAATTTAACTCAAAACTTGATTATAAACAACATTTTTAGTTTCACCTCCAGGAGCAAGAATAAATAATTTCTTGGGTGAACCCACCCTTGAGCAACAACATAAAGCTGTCCGTGAGAGAAACATGGCGATCTCAAACCCACTGCACAGTACTTAATAGACTGCACCTGTGACTTGTTGATCGTTATCGAGAACGCACGTCTCACTGGAAATTGCAAAAGGGGGATCCGTCGGAATGAGTGGTATCCGTGGGATAAAACACTGCTTCATCCTCTCCCTTTCCTGTTAAGATAGTCGCTTCAATTACATTGCCCAGCATGTATATGTATGTATCTTTACACAAAGCCTTGTGCCGTTGCAAAGTTTTGGCGGGTCGGGGTTCCGCAGTAAAATAATTGGATATACTACTTTAAATAAAAGACGATGTGGTGGCAATCCAGCAGGATCAAGTGAGTTTAGGAACTCTGATGGGAAATTGACGACCTCATCGGCTTCTACTACGTTATCGATAGACTTGTATTCAGTGACTACGCCTGGTAACTTGGCAAGTATTTGAATGTTTATATCGTAGACATCTTCATTTTTAGCAGCAAAAATGGCCCTCTCTTGCAACCAGTTCAAATTGTGAGTTTTGGAAAACAGCCGGATAGATTGCATCTATATCTCTGCGACTGACGACACCAGATTACTACATTCAGATGGCAATTTTATCTTGCCAGAAGACTTGACTAATAATGTACCTTCTCCGATCTCCAGGAGTTTGAGAAAATTTGAGCACTCTCATCCCTCAGGTGTACTCTCATCCCTCAAGTGTACTCTCATCCCTCAGGTGTACTCTCATCTCTCAGGTGTACTCTCATCCCTCAGGTGTACTCTCATGTTTTGCTTTAAAGTTATCTTTCGCACATGTCTCCACAAAAACGAATATTTTAAACATGCATGGAAATCATTGGCCGGCGTTGACTTCGGGATGACGGGCAGAGTTTGACGAAAGTCTCCACAGAGGAGTACCAGAGATCCTCCCATCAGGTTGTTGTTTCCTCTCAGATCTCTCAGAGTGACGTCAAGGGCGTCGAGAGCTTTCTTGTGAGCCATGGCGTATTAATCCCATACGATTATTTTACATGTCTTGAGCACCTGCGCCCGACCACCTGCCTTGCTTATGTTGCAGGTAGGATTTTCCTGCCTGGCGATGTCACGTGACAACTTAAGTGCGGGCTGTCCTCCCTCTTTCCATTAACGTCGCCGCAATTCCTGAAGAGACGATGACAAGAGCAACATCTCCCTGGGCCCTGATTTCGGCCAGAATTAAATTAGTTAAAAATATTTTCCCTGTGCCCCCAGAAGCATCAAGAAAAATGAACCACTTTTTTGTTTCGCTACCTGATCCATGATAATTTGGTATGTTTTTTTCTGATCTTGATTTAGAAGTGGCTTCTTGTTCGAGGAGTATGAACTAAGCTCTTCGACGTTGTAGTTCTTTTCTCTCTCGTATGTAATCTGCGTGAAGTACGTCTTGTCCGTCTCATACTAGTGCAGGCATGCCGGGTTGCAGTAATGTTTATTGATCATGGCCACACATTTGTCCTCAAGAATAATCAAATCTTTGTTGAAAATGTATGGACGTTTGGATTTCTAATGTCGGATTTTCCCACTGGACTTTGGTGAGCATATCCTCACTTAGGGCCTCTTTATACATTTCCCATAGAGTGTTTGGATTCGATGGACTGCATATAGTCAATATCATAGCAAACAGATTTCTGATCTGCTCTGGGAGGAGATCACTTTTAGCTTCTTTCAATGTGTCATCCCAATGCTGGTCTCCTTCATGTAAACCCAACTTCTGACAAGCCTCTCCAAATGGTTGGCATACCTCGCCGTTTGCTGTTCTTAGCTCCGCGAAAGATCTTGGTCCTCGAAGTTAGTGAAGAAGCATCTTAAGGAAACACCGTTCGGCGTTACTGGGGTGAACTGTGTACACTCGACCCAAGGTGTCTCTCGCGACTGCATCATGTCCAGAGCCGGGGTGGCCAACTTTTCTTTTATAGAAACTTTCCTCGATGCATTCCATGTGTAATATCGAGGTATATCAGGATACAACAAAGTCCTTGCGAAAGGATCCTGTTGGCACAGTTGAAAGAATGCTGCTAAGGTCGTTTGGTGGCTGATCAACTACTGTAGGGGAGCTCTCTGTTGTGAACTAAACTCTCTGATCATTTTCTAAATGGACGCTGAGGTGAACAACAGTAAGGTGTCTTTCGTGAATCGGAAATCCTAGGATTCTCCAAACTGCCTCGTTGCTGCTAATATACCTTCCCAACTGATACCGCATCACTTCATAGTTTGTTCTGTCATTGGCTATGCCGAAAACAGCCATATCACTACATTTGTTAACATATTTACACACATATTTAATCGATTTCAGACTGTTACAGTACTCCACGTTGATGTGTGACTGAAACATTTTTACAGCAGCTGTGAAAATGGCACAACCCACCTATTGTTGATTTCCATTTTTGTGTTGCTCTATCTTTAGTTTCGCTGTGGACTCTCCATCTTCTGGTACTCGCCGTCTATGCAGAGGATAGCCGTCATGCCCGATCTGTGTTTCTTTAATCAATTTTCTTGGGTATTTCTTGGTACACTTTCCGTCCTTCATACACAGAGAGTTGGGACTGAGATTGCCACATGGTCCGTGGATCATGTTTCTCGTTATCACTACAAAAAGTTCAGGATCTTGTGTTGGGTCATTCAAGTCAGCAGATATAACGTCATCGATTTGTGTGGGATGCGTGTGTGTCCGCCAACCAGATTAAACTTTGTGAGTGGTGGCAGTCCTCGCCTTTGCCATTCAGTCGTGTACATCCAGCATCTTGGCACTCCAAAGACGTGGCCCTTTGTTATAACGCCAATTAGTTTCAACTACTTCTGTTAAATACTCTCGCAATCAAGTTGTGGCGCTCACTGGGTAACTGACCATTTGGTAAGCATCTCCTTGATCTCAGCCCACGTCGGATTGCAGTTGAAGGTGATAAATGAGTCTGGTTTCCTGTACGTCCTCACATACGTCATAGCATCCTGCGTGTATTCGTGCACGTGTCTGGGACTACCTGTAAACGTAGCTAGTAGTATGACTAAGGCACCGAGGTTTTCAACGTTTCCGTCATTTACCACAACATCTCTCAGGTGAATATATTCTTCAACTCTCATTTTACTTTGATTTAGACGAATGTAAAGAAGACGCTCACTCTAGATTTTTTGCACACATATCAACGATGAATTGATGAAACAATTGTCTGCGGTTTATTATGTGGTTCTGTTCTGTATCTCGAACTATTAGTCTGTATGCATAGAAATCCATCGCTGAAGCTTTCTTGCTGGTTGTTTTACTTGTTGTTGGGTTGACCTGCCACAGATTAAAGTGACATCCATCTTCAACACAGGGGGAATATCACTGGGTACTGTAGACCATCATAAGATTAACGTGTTTTTGAAATGCGCTGCAATGATTCATCTCGACGTTGAAGTACGATATCCATTGATCAACCTCATCGCCTGATATAGCCATCGCGACTTCATTATATATTAGTTTCAACAGGAAAAGTTGTTTCAATTCAACATGCGAGATCGTGTGTATAGTTGTATACTGTTTTTCTAGTAAAATTGTTGGTTGTTAGTTTAGAACAAAAAGAGCTCTTTGACCAGCATCCTCTCGTCTTCATCATCAGGTGCCTTTCCGACTGGCGTTGGCTATTATGCTTCTCCAGAGTACACGATCCTTCATGCAGGCCATCAGCTCAGCTGGTGATCTCCTCTCACACCATCCCGTCAGACTGTCCAGTATCATTTCTCTTGGTCTTCCTCTTGATCTTCTTCCTTCTATTTTTCTTGTTGGTATAATATGTTCAATACCACCTCTACTCATTGCATGTTCTATGAAAGTACATTCTCTCTCTCTTATTTTTTGACAAGATTGTTTGTCTCAACAGCTCTTCTCATACATTCTTCATTAGCTATTTTTGTTGTCCAGGGGATTCGCAACATTCTTCTAATAAACCACATTTCTGTTGCTTCCAATGATTTTTGTGCAGACCTGCCTATTGTCCATGATTCACTTCCATATAACAAGATAGGTTCAATATAGCATTTTAGGACACGTTTTGTAACATTCATTCATTGATAATGAATGTGTTCGATAATATTTTTCGCATTCTTTGCAAGGCAGTCTTTGCTTGGCCTATTCTGTTCCTAATTTCTGATCTGCATTTCCCATCTGAAGTTATTACTGCTCCAAGGTATTTGAACTTCTGCACCTGCTTTAGAATAGTTCCGTTTAATTTAATAATGCATGTTGGTGGATTCTGTTTCTTAGATATAACCATAGTCTCTGTCTTTTTGATGTTCACAGTAAAGCCTTTATCCAAGAGATTTTGCATGTCTTGTTGGTTCTCAGCTATCAGTACTGTGTCGTCAGCATACCGAAGGTTGTTAATATTGTATCCTCTAATTTTTATGCCTGGTTCTGTGATGATCGTTCTTAGAATATTCTCGCTGTACAGAGAAAAAAAGGTCTGGAGATACTACACATCCTTGTCTCACCCCTTGTTTTATGAGATGATATTTTCCAGTTCTATTTTCAACTCGAATTGCTGCTTCTTGCTGCCAGTATAGATGTTTTACAATCTTCAGGTCTTTGCCGTCTATATTGATGTCTTCAAGCATTTTAATAATTTCATTATGTTTCACCTTGTCGAATGCTTTGGTGTAATCAATGAAGCATAAGTTGATATCTTTCTGTACTTCTAAAGCTCTTTCTGTTAGTGTTCGTAAAGCATAGATGGCATTGTGTGTTCCCTTTCCTTCAACAATTCCAAACTGTTCATCTGCTATTTCCATTTTTATCGTTTTCCTTGTTCTTCTCATAATGATTCTCAGAAGTAGCTTCGTTATGTGACATGAGAGGCTGATAGTCCGGTGGTCATCACATTCTTTTGCACTGATTTCTTTGGTAGTGCTATAGACGTGGATTTAAGCGCGTCACTGGGCATATAACCACCGTTGTAAATATCATTCAGTAACTTGGTTATTATTTTTATTCCTGTCTCCTCTATTGCCTCTATTTCTTCTATTGTTATATTATCAGGCCCAGTCGCTTTTCCTTTCTTCATGTGTTTGATGGCATCTATGATTTCATCTTCAAGTACTGGCGGTCCATCACAGTTTTCAGTATCTGGTGTTAATTCTGATCTTTCTCCTCCATATAGCTCACCGATATACTCTGTCTACCTGTCCACAATGTCTTCTTTTCCCATTAACATTTTACCTTCTTTTGATTTGATGCATCCTGTGGTATATTTTGTTTTCCTGTCTGTGAGTTCACTAATTCATCTGTGCATGTTTTTGCTGTCTTTATTATGGGAGTCTTCTATTTGTCTGCACATATCATTTAACCACACTTCTTTTGCTTCTCTGCATATGGGTCTTATTTCTTTATTTATCTTGCTATATTTTTCCTCGTTATTTTTACTCCTCCTCCTCTTGTCCATCAGTCCTAAGATGTCGTCTGTCATCCATTTATTTTTAGGGGCTTCTTTTTTCCTTAACAGTTTGGTGGATAGAATCTCTTAACATTTCCCATTGTTCATCTATACTATTTATCTTTGCTATTGCATTGTATCTATTTGTTATAATAACTTTGTATTGTTCTCGCAGTTCTTGGTCATTTTTAAGGAGTTCTGTACTCAGTTTAATGTTTCTCACTTTTCTGCATGCTTTCTTTAGCTGTATTCTAATTTTTCCACAGAGTGGGTCATGGTCACTATTACAGTCAGCTCCTGGCATGGTTTTTGTTGTCAGTAATGCATTCCGGAATCGTTTGTTCATTAATACGTAGTCTATCTGGTTAAAAATCTTTTTACCTGGGCTGCACCACGTTGCCAATCTTCGGGGATGTTTAAACCAAGTTTTTCCTACAACCATGCTATGTATTCTTGAACATTAAATTAATTTACTACCTCTGTCATTCCTCTCCCCCAGTCCATAGTCACCAACGATGTCTGAAGTTCTTCCTTTACCAACTTTGGCATTAAAATCTCCCATGATTATAGTAACTTCATGTGAATTTTTGTGTTTTAGGGCGGTCTCTATATCATTATAAAATAGCTGTACATCTTCTTCAGAACTTTCAGATGTTGGAGCGTACACTTGTGTAATATTTATGTTTATTGGTCGTCTTTTCAGTTGGGCTAGCAGGACTCGGTCCGAGATGTTAAAATATCCTACAATTGTCCTTGCCGTTTGTTCGTCAAATATTATTCCTACTCCTCGTTCATGTTTCTCACTTCCTGAATATGTTATTTTATATTTATCAGAGTTTATCTTCTTTGCACCTGTCCATCTAACTTCACTCATTCTCAATGTATTGATCTTCATCCTTTCCATTTCCCTCTTGAAATTTTCTAATTTTCCAGCCTGGAATAAAGTTCTAACATTCCATGTTGCTATTTTGAACTTGTTCAAAGAGCACTGTTCTGTTTCACGATAACCTCCTTTAGACTATTCTTTTTTCCTCCTTGAATTTAGTGGATAGTATGTCGCCACCAATCCATCCCCACCCCTAGGGTGCTAGCGGTGTCATCTCCCACAGAACTTTTCTCAGGATTGTAAGTCATATGTTTACCAAGCTTGGTTGAAATTGCTCCAGACGTTCCAGAGTTAAACTGGGACATACACGCACACATCCACTGATGTACACATATATATATATATATATATATATATATATGAAAGAGAGAGAGAGTAGGAGGGAAAGAAAGGACATGGGAAGGAACTGGAGGAGAAAGAGAAAGAAAGTGTGAAGGAGAGATAGAGAGGGCGAATGAAAGAAAGGAGAGGTGAAAGAACGGGTGGGTGAAAGAGGAAGTAAGAAAAAGAGAGAGGGAAAGAAGGAAAGGTTTAAAGATGGGGGAGAGAGAAATGTAAGATGTTTGTGGAAGTCGCCGGACATATTCAGCAGCTTCTTTCATGGCTCTATTCCACCAATATTTCGTTAGCATGGTTGACCGGAGCGACAAGAAACCGAATATCCATGTCCACAAGATCTAAATAATTCATAAATACATAATGGGAAAAAAGAAAGAGAGGACGACCAAGGCCAAGATGACTGCAAGATATCGTTGATAATCTGCAAATGGACGCACCTGCAGAAAGGCCATCGTGCTCACAACCGAAAGGCCTACAGAAGAGCTGCTAGGGAGGCAAAGTTTCCCAACGGACATGCATAATGACTGATTGACAAGATCTAATCTTCTTGCGTTTGCGTCATACATCTTCATATCTTGATTAATCTTCTCATTTCCGGGAAAAGCTACACATGATCACTTTCCATGGGACAGAGCCTCTTCTACAAATATGTGCAAAGAAAAACAAAGGATTGCCTCAAAACTAATCCCACCATCCTCTCTAAGAATCTTTGAAAGAAATCCTTCACGAAGCCCAGAGAAATAAATACAGTCCGGAGCAATAATACCCATAAACCGTATGTGAAAAAAAAATGGTAAAAAGAGAGTTAACCTCACACCACACACACACTTACAACACGTCTCACCACAAACACACTTACTATATAAAAGTCTCTCACCACAAACACTCTTACAACACCTCTCACCACAAACACACTTGCAACACGTCTCACCACAAACACTCTTACAACACCTCTCACCACAAACACACTTACTATATAAAGGTATCTCACCACAAACACTCTTACAACACCTCTCACCACAAACACACTTACAACACTTCTCACAACAAACACATTTACAACATCTCTCACCACAAACACACTTACTATATAAATGTCTCTCACCACAAACACACTTACAACACCTCTCACCACAAATACCCATACAACATCTCCCACCCCAAACACACTTACAACACCTCTCACTACAAACACACTTACAACACCTCTCACCACAAATACCCATACAACATCTCCCACCCCAAACACACTTACAACACCTCTCACCACAAACACACATACAACACCTCTCACCACCAAACACACTTACAACACCTCTCACCACAAACACACCTACAACACCTCTCACCACAAACACACTTACAACACCTCTCACCACAAACACACCTACAACACCTCTCACCACAAACACACCTACAACACCTCTCACCACAAACACACCTACAACACCTCTCACCACAAACACACTTACAACACCTCTCACCACAAACACACTTACAACACCTCTCACCACAGTATTGATCTTCATCCTTTCCATTTCCCTCTTGAAATTTTCTAATTTTCCAGCCTGGAATAAAGTTCTAACATTCCATGTTGCTATTTTGAACTTGTTCAAAGAGCACTGTTCTGTTTCACGATAACCTCCTTTAGACTATTCTTTTTTCCTCCTTGAATTTAGTGGATAGTATGTCGCCACCAATCCATCCCCACCCCTAGGGTGCTAGCGGTGTCATCTCCCACAGAACTTTTCTCAGGATTGTAAGTCATATGTTTACCAAGCTTGGTTGAAATTGCTCCAGACGTTCCAGAGTTAAACTGGGACATACACGCACACATCCACTGATGTACATATATATATATATATATATATATGAAAGAGAGAGAGAGTAGGAGGGAAGGAAAGGACATGGGAAGGAACTGGAGGAGAAAGAGAAAGAAAGTGTGAAGGAGAGATAGAGAGGGCGAATGAAAGAAAGGAGAGGTGAAAGAACGGGTGGGTGAAAGAGGAAGTAAGAAAAAGAGAGAGGGAAAGAAGGAAAGGTTGAAAGATGGGGGAGAGAGAAATGTAAGATGTTTGTGGAGGTCGCCGGACATATTCAGCAGCTTCTTTCATGGCTCTATTCCACCAATATTTCGTTAGCATGGTTGACCGGAGCGACAAGAAACCGAATATCCATGTTCACAAGATCTAAATAATTCATAAATACATAATGGGAAAAAAGAAAGAGAGGACGACCAAGGCCAAGATGACTGCAAGATATCGTTGATAATCTGCAAATGGACGCACCTGCAGAAAGGCCATCGTGCTCACAACCGAGAGGCCTACAGAAGAGCTGCTAGGGAGGCAAAGTTTCCCAACGGACATGCATAATGACTGATTGACAAGATCTAATCTTCTTGCGTTTGCGTCATACATCTTCATATCTTGATTAATCTTCTCATTTCCGGGAAAAGCTACACATGATCACTTTCCATGGGACAGAGCCTCTTCTACAAATATGTGCAAAGAAAAACAAAGGATTGCCTCAAAACTAATCCCACCATCCTCTCTAAGAATCTTTGAAAGAAATCCTTCACGAAGCCCAGAGAAATAAATACAGTCCGGAGCAATAATACCCATAAACCGTATGTGAAAAACAAAATGGTAAAAAGAGAGTTAACCTCACACCACACACACACTTACAACACGTCTCACCACAAACACACTTACTATATAAAAGTCTCTCACCACAAACACTCTTACAACACCTCTCACCACAAACACACTTACAACACCTCTCACCACAAACACTCTTACAACACCTCTCACCACAAACACTCTTACAACACCTCTCACCACAAACACTCTTACAACACCTCTCACCACAAACACTCTTACAACACCTCTCACCACAAACACACTTACTATATAAAAGTCTCTCACCACAAACACTCTTACAACATCTCTCACCACAAACACACTTACAACACTTCTCACAACAAACACATTTACAACATCTCTCACCACAAACACACTTACTATATAAATGTCTCTCACCACAAACACACTTACTATATAAATGTCTCTCACCACAAATACCCATACAACATCTCCCACCCCAAACACACTTACAACACCTCTCACCACAAACACACTTACAACACCTCTCACCACAAACACACTTACAACACCTCTCACCACAAACACACTTACAACACCTCTCACCACAAACACACTTACAACACCTCTCACCACAAACACACTTACAACACCTCCCACCACAAACACACTTACAACACCTCCCACCACAAACACACTTACAACACCTCCCACCACAAACACACTTACAACACCTCCCACCACAAACACACTTACAACACCTCCCACCACAAACACACTTACAACACCTCCCACCACAAACACACTTACAACACATCTCATCACAAACACACTTACAACACCTCTCACCACAAACACACTTACAACACCTCCCACCACAAACACACTTACAACACCTCCCATCACAAACATACTTACAACACCTCTCACCACAAACACACCTACAACACCTCCCACCACAAACACACTTACAACACCTCCCACCACAAACACACTTACAACACCTCTCACCACAAACACACTTACAACACCTCCCACCACAAACACACTTACAACACCTCTCACCACAAACACACTTACAACACCTCTCACCACAAACACACTTACAACACCTCCCACCACAAACACACTTACTACACAAAAGCCTCTCACTACAAACACCCTTACTACACAAAAGCCTCTCACTACAAACACCCTTACTACACAAAAGCCTCTCACTACAAACACACTACCCTACCACTGACAAGCAGATTAATCAATGGAGACTTTGAAACAAAATTTCTCTTGAGCTCGGAAAGTAGCCATGTTTTTTTTATTTCCTTGTGCAGCAGCAGACGCGATACCCGACTGTCACCAGCAGACCCTCCTCAAATAGAAAAAGTCCATGTCTCTTTTAATGATGCTTCCCCGTAATGGAAGAAGACCTTTTTTTTTAATCCATATAATCCTGTGAGTGATTTTCTTTTTCTGTTTTGTGATTTCAGGATTTTCATATACCCAAGATATTCTGAAAGAGAGAGGGGGGCAGAGAGAGAGAGAGAGAGAGAGAGAGAGAGAGGATGGGTGGCCAGGAAAAGAGGAGAGAACCGAAACAATGGGAGAGAAGAATGATGGAGTAGGTATGAAAGAGAGAGAAAGAGGGTGGAAAGAAGGTAGATGTGAAGGAATGGGAGGGAGAAAGAGGAAGAAAGTACGAGGGAGAGATAGAGAGGGCAAATGACAAAAGGGATATGTGAAAGAATGGGGGCATGCAAGAGGGAGTAAGAAAACGATTGATTGATTGATCTTTGAGTGATCTTTACTTCAAAAGGGTTAAGAATTGGGCACGCAGGCCCGTCTGACATTCTAGCTTTTATCATACATCTTTCACTCTATTCCAGACATTCTACAAACATGCTGTTCATGTAACAAACATAATTAACATTGAAGCTGAGAGACATAAAATAAATATAACATTTACGTTTCGCTCTTATCCATTCACTCAGTACAGAAGTAACTACATACATATATAAATGACTATCTACTAAACAAAAATTTCGAGACTATTCAGAATAAACAATTAACTGTATTCGGTGTCTGTAAAAAGCAGTCTAAGATAACTTTTAAGTTTTATGATTCATGGAGGGATGTAGTCGACATCAAACAGATATTGGGAAAGTTTGTAGTTGTAGGAAGGAGTATAATTTATATATTTTTTATACAGGATGGGAGAGTATTCCAAAGATGAGCAGCAGAATAACTAAAGCTTTTCTTGTAAAGATCAAGTCTAGGTTTGGAAGACATATGTTGTTCAAGCGTTAGCTGTACTTTGGTCTAAATTTAAACTAAATTTAAAAGAGAGAGATTGATTGAGAGAGAGAGAGAGAGAGAGAGGGAGCGAGGGAAAGAGGGATAGGGTGAAGGAACGGGAGAAAGAGTGACTTATTATGAAAGAGAGAGGGGGGCAGAGTGAGAGAGAGAGAGAAAGAGTGACTTATTATGAAAGAGAGAGAGAAGAGGAATGGGGGAAAAAAGGAAGAGGTAAAAGAATGCAGAGAGAAAGACTGACAGATTATGAAAGAGAGAGAGGATGAGAGAAAGAAGGAAGCGGTGAAAGAATGGGAGAGAAAGAAAGAGATTATGAAAGAGAGAGAGAGAAGAGAGAGAGAGAAGAGAGAGAGAGAAGAGAGAGAGAGAGGATGGGGCCAGGAAAAGAGGAGAGAACCGAAACAATGGGAGAGAAGAATGATGGAGTGGGTATGAAAGAGAGAGAGAGAGAGAAGAGAGAGAGAGAGAGAAGAGAGAGAGAGAAGAGAGAGAGAGAGAGAAGAGAGAGAGAGAAGAGAGAGAGAGAAAGAGGATGGGTGCCAGGAAAAGAGGAGAGAACCGAAACAATGGGAGAGAAGAATGATGGAGTGGGTATGAAAGAGAGAGAGAGAGAGAGAGAGAAGAGAGAGAGAGGGATAGAACATAGGCACCACAAACACACTTACACCTCTCACCACAAACACACTTACAACACCTCTCACCACAAACATACTTACAACCCTCTCACCACAAACACACTTACACACCTCTCACCACAACACATTTACAACACCTTCACCACAAACACACTTACAACACCTCTCACCACGAACACACTTACAGCACCTCTCACCACAAACACACTTACAACACCTCTCACCACAAACACACTTACACACCTCTCACCACAAACACACTACAACACCTCTCACCACAAACACTTACAACACCTCCCCCACAAACACACTTACAACACCTCTCACCACAACACACTTACAACACCTCTCACCACAAACACACTTACAACACCTCTCACCACAAACACATTACAACACCTCCCCCACAAACACACTTACACCCTCACCACAAACACACTACAACACCTCCCACCACAAACCACTTACAACACATCTCATCACAAACACACTTACACACCTCTCACCACAAACACACTTACAACACCTCCCACCACAAACACACTTACAACACCTCCCATCACAAACATACTTACAACACCTCTCACCACAAACACACCTACAACACCTCCCACCACAAACACACTTACAACACCTCCCACCACAAAAACACACTTACAACACCTCTCACCACAAACACACTTACAACACCTCCCACCACAAACACACTTACAACACCTCTCACCACAAACACACTTACAACACCTCCCACCACAAACACATTTACAACACCTCCCACCACAAACACACTTACTACACAAAAGCCTCTCACTACAAACACCCTTACTACACAAAAGCCTCTCACTACAAACACCCTTACTACACAAAAGCCTCTCACTACAAACACACTACCCTACCACTGACAAGCAGATTAATCAATGGAGACTTTGAAACAAAAATTTCTCTTGAGCTCGGAAAGTAGCCATGTTTTTTTTATTTCCTTGTGCAGCAGCAGACGCGATACCCGACTGTCACCAGCAGACCCTCCTCAAATAGAAAAAGTCCATGTCTCTTTTAATGATGCTTCCCCGTAATGGAAGAAGACCTTTTTTTTTAATCCATATAATCCTGTGAGTGATTTTCTTTTTCTGTTTTGTGATTTCAGGATTTTCATATACCCAAGATATTCTGAAAGAGAGAGGGGGGCAGAGTGAGAGAGAGAGAGAGAGAGAGAGAGAGAGGATGGGTGCCAGGAAAAGAGGAGAGAACCGAAACAATGGGAGAGAAGAATGATGGAGTGGGTATGAAAGAGAGAGAAAGAGGGTGGAAAGAAGGTAGATGTGAAGGAATGGGAGGGAGAAAGAGGAAGAAAGTACGAGGGAGAGATAGAGAGGGCAAATGACAAAAGGGATATGTGAAAGAATGGGGGCATGCAAGAGGGAGTAAGAAAACGATTGATTGATTGATCTTTGAGTGATCTTTACTTCAAAGGGGTTAAGAATTGGGCACGCAGGCCCGTCTGACATTCTAGCCTTTATCATACATCTTTCACTCTATTCCAGACATTCTACAAACATGCTGTTCATGTAACAAACATAATTAACATTGAAGCTGAGAGACATAAAATAAATATAACATTTACGTTTCGCTCTTATCCATTCACTCAGTACAGAAGTAACTACATACATATATAAATGACTATCTACTAAACAAAAATTTCGGGACTATTCAGAATAAACAATTAACTGTATTCGGTGTCTGTAAAAAGCAGTCTAAGATAACTTTTAAGTTTTATGATTCATGGAGGGATGTAGTCGACATCAAACAGATATTGGGAAAGTTTGTAGTTGTAGGAAGGAGTATAATTTATATATTTTTTATACAGGATGGGAGAGTATTCCAAAGATGAGCAGCAGAATAACTAAAGCTTTTCTTGTAAAGATCAAGTCTAGGTTATGGAAGACATATGTTGTTCAAGCGTTAGCTGTACTTTGGTCTAAATTTAAACTAAATTTAAAAAGAGAGAGATTGATTGAGAGAGAGAGAGAGAGAGAGAGAGGGAGCGAGGGAAAGAGGGATAGGGTGAAGGAACGGGAGAAAGAGTGACTTATTATGAAAGAGAGAGAGGAATGGGGGAAAAAAGGAAGAGGTAAAAGAATGCGAGAGAGAAAGACTGACAGATTATGAAAGAGAGAGAGGATGAGAGAAAGAAGGAAGCGGTGAAAGAATGGGAGAGAAAGAAAGAGATTATGAAAGAAAGAAAGAGAAGGGGAGAGGATAGATGGAGAGGGAAAGAGAGAGAAGAGGGTGGAAAGAAGGTAGATGTGAAGGAATGGGAGGGAGAAAGAGGAAGAAAGTACGAGGGAGAGATAGAGAGGGCAAATGACAAAAGGGATATGTGAAAGAATGGGGGCATGCAAGAGGGAGTAAGAAAACGATTGATTGATTGATCTTTGAGTGATCTTTACTTCAAAGGGGTTAAGAATTGGGCACGCAGGCCCGTCTGACATTCTAGCCTTTATCATACATCTTTCACTCTATTCCAGACATTCTACAAACATGCTGTTCATGTAACAAACATAATTAACATTGAAGCTGAGAGACATAAAATAAATATAACATTTACGTTTCGCTCTTATCCATTCACTCAGTACAGAAGTAACTACATACATATATAAATGACTATCTACTAAACAAAAATTTCGGGACTATTCAGAATAAACAATTAACTGTATTCGGTGTCTGTAAAAGCAGTCTAAGATAACTTTTAAGTTTTATGATTCATGGAGGGATGTAGTCGACATCAAACAGATATTGGGAAAGTTTGTAGTTGTAGGAAGGAGTATAATTTATATATTTTTTATACAGGATGGGAGAGTATTCCAAAGATGAGCAGCAGAATAACTAAAGCTTTTCTTGTAAAGATCAAGTCTAGGTTATGGAAGACATATGTTGTTCAAGCGTTAGCTGTACTTTGGTCTAAATTTAAACTAAATTTAAAAAGAGAGAGATTGATTGAGAGAGAGAGAGATAGAGAGAGAGAGAGGGAGCGAGGGAAAGAGGGATAGGGTGAAGGAACGGGAGAAAGAGTGACTTATTATGAAAGAGAGAGAGAGGGAGGAAGAGGTGAAAGAATTTGAGAGAGAAAGAGTGACAGATTATGAAAGAGAGAGAGAGAGAGAGGAATGGGGGAAAAAAGGAAGAGGTAAAAGAATGCGAGAGAGAAAGACTGACAGATTATGAAAGAGAGAGAGGATGAGAGAAAGAAGGAAGCGGTGAAAGAATGGGAGAGAAAGAAAGAGATTATGAAAGAAAGAAAGAGAAGGGGAGAGGATAGATGGAGAGGGAAAGAGAGAGAAGGAATGGAGAAAAGAGAAGTGAAAGAATGGGAGGGAGAAGGAATGAGAGATTATAAAAAAATGAGAGAAGGGGGAAGAGAGGAGAGATGGAGAAGCAGAGGGAAAGAGAGAGGGAGAGGGAAAGAGAAAAAGAAGGGAAGGGTGAAAGTATGGGAAAGAGCAAGACTCAGAGTATAAAAGAGAGAAAATCAGAGGGTGAGGGTAAGGTGAAAGAGAGAGAGAGAGAGAGAGAGAGAGAGAGAGAGAGAGAGAGAGAGAGGGGGGATAGAACATAGGCAAGAGAGAGTGACGGCGAAAGAAAGAATGGAGAAGTGAAAGAATAGGAGAAAGAAAAAGATAGATTACAAAAGAGAGAAAGAGAGAGAGAGAGAGAGAGAGAGAGAGAGAGAGAGAGATGGAAAGAAATAGAATAAGGTTTCTAACATTAGCAGCAAATACATATTTGTACATCCACCCCCCCCCACACCCCAGATTATACCCGTGAATGTATCTGACTCCTAGGCAAGTACTTTTGATTGAAAGGCCAATTCTCTGCCACCGCGCTACGCTTAGACTCTTCCGTCTGTTTATTTCCGTCAGGAAGAAATTTCACTGAAATAAATCTTGAAACAGAAGGAAGGACGGAAAGAGGAGGGAGGAGGGAAAGAGAAGGGAGGAGGGAAAGAGAAGGGAGGAGAGAAAGAGGACGGAGGAGAGAAAGAGGACGGAGGAGGGAAAGAGGAGGGAAGAAGGAAAAAGGACGGAGGAGGGAAAGAGGGCGGAGGAGGGAAAGAGGACAGAGGTGGGAAATAGGAGGGAAAGAGGACAGAGGTGGGAAAGAGGACGGAGGTGGGAAAGAGGATGGAAGAAGGAAAAAGGACGGAGGAGGGAAAGAGTGCGGAGGAGGGAAAGAGGGCTGAGGTGGAAAAGAGGAGGGAAAGAGGACGGAGGTGGGAAAGAGGAGGGAAAGAGGACAGAGGTGGGAAAGAGGACGGAAAAGATAGAAAGAGACAGGGTTACTGAAAGCAATATAAGACGGCAGGTTATCTAAAACTACCAAACGAAGGATTTTCTTCATCAGCTTCTTCATCTTTTTCCACTTCCAATCTTGTGGAAGAAAAAGTAATTTGTTTTTTTACTGTGTAGGATTATAATATTGTCATTTTGTAAACTATAATCCTGGTCAGGCCACCATTATAATACTGAAGTGTGTGAATCATATATTTCTGACTAAAGAAGAGGTTCTTGATTAATACCAACTCTGAGTGGCGAAGTGGTTAGTGCACTGGTCTCTCATGGCGAAGGTCGGGGGTTCGAATCCGGCCGGAGGCACCCCAGTCACCCAGCTGTAGAAATGGGTACCCGATTTCTTCTGGAGTTGGGGAAGGAAAGGCAGCCAGGCGTGATACTGACCATATCACCCTCTAGTGTGCTAACAGGTCAAGGAAAATATGGGCACTAACACCATATCCCTATGTGCCTCTAAGGCATGACAGGATTAGCTTTACCTTTTTACCTTACCTTATCTTCACACACATCCAGATTTCTGTTGTTTTAGATTAAGTTTCACAAACAATGCCACTTCACTAAATCAGAGCAAACGCGATGAAATGTTCTCTACAGAACTCATTTAATTCTCACAAATAAGTTCAAGATGTATTGTTGAGAACATCACATGGATTGAATCACTTAATCATTTGTTCACAGCATCAAACTCTATCATATTCTACATGCTGCAAGTCTGATAAATGTTCTCTTATTTAACAATATTCTACACTTGATAAGAGAACATTTCCTAACTCAGTATTATATCAGATCTGCAACACGTGGTCAGTTACACGACTAAGTCACTGTACTCGAAGTTTCAAAGCAACAAATATTCATAATCACTTGAATCACTTGAAACACATCTTCAATCTGTCCTAGAACTATTTCCGCAAAACTGCTTTTCCTGAGTATCTATTGCTCTAAGTGTCCATCTGTTTTATCTGTCGTTACCTACGTCTTCTTTCTCTCTCGCGTCTTCTCTGATGTGTGTTCTCCTTTTGCTGTTCTTCTCTGATTGTCTGTCCTTCTCTTGTCTGGACTGATCGCTATGCACTGACCGTCCTTGTTCCTCCGTCTTCGGGGCTCTGTCCTCTGTCTCCTCTCCTCTGCTTCTTCTTTCATGGTTCTTCTTCCTTGTCTAACCGTTCGCCTTTTTATCCTCAAGTGCAGCTTGATGGATTAACCAATAAGTGTTTTGGCTCCACCCTTCACATGTCCACTGGTTCCCATGAGCGTTCTGATTGTCCGTCATTCAAACTGCCCCGTGACTTATATGCCGTAAGTCAATTATCCAATATAGCACGCCTCTAAATATTTAATTGGTCAGCTGGCCGAGTTGGTCATTCCTTTATTTAAAAACCGTGTGCAGTCGCGTTCTAACGCGTGCCAGTCTGTGTCAGTTTCGTCTATACAATTGTTATTTACCTAAGTCATTATCTTGCTCTTTCGTGTTGGAGGTTTTATTGTGTCCTGGCTTGTTCGTTGTGTCTGTTTCTTCTATTCGTCTTTTCTATTTTGTTTACACGTGTCAACGTCCAGTCACCGCTTTGTTATCAGTAGACCATCCTACTTTCTGGTGTCCTTCCTTTGTGTTCCATATGTGTCAGCGTCACTGAGTCTCGTCTTTTTCTATTCATTGTTTCCACTGTTTACTTTTGTCTGCGACTTGTTCTAGTGTCATGGAAGTTCTATACCTTTCTCTTCCTTTCCTCTTCATTTTTATCTGTCGCTATTCGACGTTACTATTTCTTTACAGTATATTTTCATAATTATATTCATCAATAATAATAATAATAACAATAACAATAATCATTACTTACAAGGCCATGCTACAGGATGATGATGCTGATGGTGATGATGATGATGATGATGACAACGACGACAAGAGAATATGAATGGAAAAAGGAAGGTGACACTGACTGCGACAATTGATCAGGATGATGATGATGATGATGATGATGATGATGATGATGAGAAAGAAGTACGAAAGGAGGAAGAGCAAGTAAAACAAAAAAGACGAAGGAAGAGTAGGAGCAAGAAAAGAGGAAGGATGATGAGAAGAGTAAAGAAGAGGAGAAGAAGAAAGTAAGAAGAGGCGAAGAAAAAGAAGAAGGCGAAGAAGAAGAAGAAGAAGGCGAAGAAGAAGAAGAAGAAGAAGAAGAAGAGTAGAAGAAAGTAAGAAGAAGTAGAGGAGGAGAAGAAATTAAGAAGAAGAAGAGAAAAAAGTAAGAAGAAGAAGAGGAGAAGGAGAAGGACAACAACAACATGAAAGTTAAGTAGGAGGAGAAAGTAAAGAAAAAAGGAGGAAGAGGAGAAGATGAAGAATAAAATAGAAAACGAAAGAGGAGGATAAGATGAAGAATAAAATAAGAGAAAAAAAGAAGAGGAGAAGATGAAGAATAAAATAAAAGAAAAAAGGAGGAGGAGGATGCGATGAAGGAAGAAAACAAGGGAAAGATAGTAGGAGAAGATGAAAAATAAAATAGAATAAAAAAGGAGGAGGAGAAAAAGATAAAGAATAAAATAAGAAAAAAAGGAGAAGGAGAAGGCGAATAATAAAATAAAAGAAAAAAGGAGAATGATGAGATGAAGAATAAAAGACGAGAAAAATAGAATAGGAGAAGATGAAAAATAAAATAAGAGAAAAAAGGAAGAGGAGAAGATGAAGAATACAATAATAGAAAAAAGAAGTAGGAGAAGATGAAGGTTAAAATAAGAGAAAAAAAGGAGAGGAGGATATGATGAAGAATAAAATAATAGAAAAAGGGGGAGAAAATGAAGAATAAAATAAGAGAAAAAAGGAGGAGGATGAGAAGATGAAGAATAAAAAAAGAGAAAAAAAGAATGAGGAGAAGATGAAGAGTAAAATAATAGATAAAAGAATGAGGAGAAGATGACAAATACAGTAAAAGAAAAAAGATTGAGGAGGAAATGAAGAATAAAATAATAGAAAAAAGGAGGAGAAGATGAAGAATAAAATAAGAGAAGAAAAAAGGAGTAGAAGATGAAGAAAAAAATAAGATAAGAAAAAATGAGTAGAAGAGGAAGAAGAAAGTAAGAAGAAGGCGAAGGAAAAGAAGAAGGCGAAGAAGAAGAAGAAGAAGAGTAGAAGAAAGTAAGAAGAAGTGGAGGAGGAGAAGAAATTAAGAAGAAGAAGAGAAAAAGGTAAGAAGAAGAAGAGGAGAAGGAGAAGGACAACAACAACATGAAAGTTAAGTAGGAGGAGAAAGTAAAGAAAAAAGGAGGAAGAGGAGAAGATGAAGAATAAAATAGAAAACGAAAGAGGAGGATAAGATGAAGAATAAAATAAGAGAAAAAAGAAGAGGAGAAGATGAAGAATAAAATAAGAGAAAAAAGGAGGAGGAGTATGCGATGAAGGAAAAAAACAAGGGAAAGGTAGTAGGAGAAGATGAAAAATAAAATAGAATAAAAAAGGAGGAGGAGAAAAAGATAAAGAATAAAATAAGAAAAAAAGGAGAAGGAGAAAACGAATAATAAAATAAAAGAAAAAAGGAGAATGATGAGATGAAGAATAAAAGACGAGAAAAATAGAATAGGAGAAGATGAAGAATAAAATAAGAGAAAAAAGGAAGAGGAGAAGATGAAGAATACAATAATAGAAAAAAGAAGCAGGAGAAGATGAAGGTTAAAATAAGAGAAAAAAAGGAGAGGAGGATATGATGAAGAATAAAATAAAAGAAAAAGGGAGAAGAAGATGAAGAATAAAATAATAGAAAAAGGAGGAGAAAATGAAGAATAAAATAAGAGAAAAAAGGAGGAGGATGAGAAGATGAAGAATAAAAAAAAGAGAAAAAAAGAATGAGGAGGAGAAGATGAAGAGTAAAATAATAGATAAAAGAAGGAGGAGAAGATGACAAATACAGTAAAAGAAAAAAGATTGAGGAGAAAATGAAGAATAAAATAATAGAAAAAAGGAGTAGAAGATGAAGAAAAAAATAAGATAAGAAAAAATGAGTAGAACAGGAAGAATAAAATAAGAGAAGAAAAAAGGAGTAGAAGATGAAGAATAAAATAAGAGAAAAAGAATGAAGAAGAGACGATGAAGAATAAAATAAGAGAAAAAAGAATGAGGAGAAAATGATGAATAAAATAATAGAAAAAAGGAGGAGGAGAAGACGAAAAATAAAATAAGAGAAAAAAGTAGGAGGAAGATAAGATAAATAATAAAATAAAAGAACAAGGAAGGAGTACTAGAAGATGGGGAACAAAAAAATAGAAAAAAGAAAGAGAAGATGAAGAATAAAATAATAGAAAAAGGAAGGATGAGTAAAAGCTCAAGAGAAAATAAGACAACAAAAACAATGAGGATGAGAAGATAAAGAATAAAATAAAAGAAGAAAGAAGGAAGATGAGAAGATGAAGAATAAAATAAGGAATAAAAAGAAGGAGCAGGAAAAGATAAGGAATACAATAAGAGAAAAAATAAGGAGGAATAGAAGATGAAGAGTAAAATAAGATAAAAAGGAGGAGTTAGAGAAGATGAAGAATAAAATAGGAGAAAAAAAGTAGGAGGAGGAGAAGATGAAGGATAAAATAAGAGAAAAAAGAGGAGGAGGATGAGAAGAAGAATAAAATAAGAGAAAACTTAGGAGGAGGAGAAGATGAAGATGAAATTTAAAATAAGAGAAAAATGGAGGAGTAATATAAGATTAATAATCAAATAAGAGAAAAAGTAGGGATGAGGAGAAGCTGAAGAATAAAATAAGAGAAAAAGAATGAGGAGGAGAAGAAGAAAATAAGAGAAAAAAGAGGGAAGAGTCAAAGATGAACAATAAAATAAGAGAAAAAAAGGAGGAGAAGAATATGAATAATAAATTAAGAGAAACATTTGAGAAGGGGGGTAAGATGACGAGGAAAATAAAAGAAAAAATGAGGAGGAGGAGAATATGAGAAAGAAAATAAGAGAAACAAAGAGGAAGAGGAGAATATGAGAAAGAAAAATAAGACAATAAAGGAAGAGGATTTGAAGAAGACAATAAGAGAAAATGGAGGAGGAGGAGGAGAATATGAATAAGAAAATTAGAGAATAAAAAGTAGCAGAAGGAAGTAAAGAAGAATCAGAGAGAGAGAGAGAGAGAGAGAAGGAGCAGAGAGAAGTAAAGGAGAGGAAAAAAAATAAAACCAAGAATATTATAGAACATCCCCCGTGTGGTACCCGGGATCTGCAAAGAATAGGACCACTGTACCCTACCATGCATGATCGTAAAAGGCGACTAAGGAGGGTTCAGCATAGGGCCAGCAACCCTATCTGGTAAAAAACTATCAGACTGCTACAGAAACAGAAGCAAGGGAAAAAGCAAATGCAGGTGGAAGGAGAAATGCGTATCAGGAAACTGAGCCCATGAAGGTTGTGGATGAAAGCCAGCCACTGGAAGTCCCCAGCCCGACTGCAGACCTCCTGGAACCTAAACAAAAGATGCAAATAGGCAGCTGGAATGTAAGAACACTAAACCAGACTGGAAAACTAGCACAAACCATCAAGGAAATGCACAGATACAAACTAGACATACTAGGAATACAAGAAGCAAGATGGACAGGACAAGGCAGAAGGAAATTAACAACACAGCACACAGAAGATACAATAATATGGTCAGGTAAAGAAGATCTTCATGAAGGAGGAGTAGCATTGATTATAACAAAAGAAGCATCAAGAGCATTGCTGAAATGGACCCCAATAAATGAGAGATTATTATATGCACGGTTCAACTCAAGATTCACGAAGCTGTCTATTATAGTTTGTTATGCACCAACAGAAGCAGCTGAAGAGGAATTAAAAGAAGATTTTTACAACAGCCTCCAAGCCACAGTAGAAACAATACCCAAGCATGATATGCTACTCATCTTGGGCGACTTCAATGCAAAAGTAGGTGAAGGAAATGAAGATAGAAGAAGAATCATGGGAAGAGAAGGAATCGGAGAAATAAATGAAAATGGAGAAAGACTGTGCAGTTTCTGTGAAGAAAACATGATGACCATCGGAGGGACAATTTTCCAACACAAAAACATCCATAAGGTGACTTGGAGGTCACCAGATAAAACCACAGAAAACCAAATCGATCACATACTAATAAACAACAAGTGGAAACGGTCACTACAAGATGTGCGAGCAAGGAAAGGAGCAGATATAGGAAGTGATCACAACCTTCTGGTAGCAAAAATAAAACTAAAATTAAGGAAAGCCAGAATCGGAGAACACAGAAAGATACATTTTGATACAAGAAAACTGATAGACCAGCAAACAAGAAATGAATTCTCAATAATCTTAAGAACCGCTTCAGTGTCCTACAAGACGAAGCAGAAATGTCCATATTAGAGTTCAATAAAACACTACAGGAAACAGCAAAAGAGGTGCTGGGATATCGGAAAAGGAGAAAAGAGGAATGGATAAGTGAGACCACATGGGAAAAGATAGAGCAAAGAAAAGAAATCAAGAAAAAATTACTGAACACCAAATCACAACGGCTTAAAGAACGAGTTTTAAGTAATTATGCACAAAAGACAAAGAAGTGAAGGAATCATGCCGTCAAGATAAACGTCAATATTATGACAACTTAGCAGAAACAGCAGAGAAAGCAGCATATACAAATGACATGAAAACCATATATAAAATCACAAAGCAGATGACAGGTAACTTCAATACAAGATGTGAAAGTGCAGTAAGAACACAAAATGGACAACTGGTCAGTGGAGAAAGAGAAAAAATTGAAAGATGGAGGGAACACTTTAACACCCTACTAAACAGAACACAAGCAGCACAAGCAATAGATATACCTGAAGCAAAAGCGGAACTAAACATCAATACAGGACCAATAACAATAAATGAAGTAAAAGAGGCGATAAAGATGCTAAAATCAGACAGGGCACCAGGTGAAGATGAAGTGACTGCTGAGATGTTGAAAGCAGAAGAAACAGAAACACCAAAACAACTTTGCCGGATATTACAACAAATTTGGGATTTAGAAAAAGCCCCGAGGAGTGGAAAACTGGTCTTATAGTAAAACTACCAAAGAAGGGTGACCTCAGAGATTGCGGGAACTGGAGAGGCATTACCCTACTGCCACTCACTAGTAAAGTATTTTGCAGAATAATCATCAACAGAATTGTACCAACACTTGAGGAAAAACTTCGGAAAGAGCAGGCAGGATTTAGGAAAGGAAGATCATGCATAGACCATATTTGTACTTAGACAAATATTAGAACAGGCAAATGAGTGGCATAGCACAACATATGCATTATTCATAGATTTTGAGAAAGCCTTTGACAGTGTCAACAGAGATGCACTGTGGAAAATCCTAAGATGGCATGGCCTCCCCCATAAAATAGTTAATGTAATCAAAGCCCTATACGAGGGTTTTCAGTGCAAAGTTATCTGTGGAGAACATACCTCCAGCAGCTTTAGGGTACAAACAGGAGTGAAACAGGGATGTGTACTATCACCAACATTATTTATCTTGGCAGTAGACTGGTTAATGAAGGAGGCAACATCAGACAAACGCAGAGGATTACAATGGACCCTTGACACAGTGCTGGAGGACCTTGACTTTGCGGACGACATTTGTCTATTATCAAGCAGTCACAAAGATATGCAAGATAAAATAAACAAGTTAACCAGAATGCAAACAACATAGGACTAAAGATCAACGTAGGAAAGACAAAGTTAATGAAGCAAAATGTGAACAACAGAAATGTACTCAGAGTAGATAACAAGTTAGTGGAGGAGGTCAACGAATTTGTATACCTTGGCAGCAGAGTAGTAGAAAATGGAGACAGCACAGAGGACATCAACAGCAGACTTACTAGAGCAAACCAGGCTTTTGCAATGCTACAGAATATATGGAAATCAAAAAAACTAAGCATAAATATGAAAATCAGGATATTTAAGAGTAATGTTCTAAGTGTACTACTCTATGGAAGTGAATGCTGGAAAATCACCAAAACCATAGAAAACAAGTTGAATTCTTTCCAGACTAAATGTTTACGTAGAATTAAAAAATATTTTGGCCAAACACCATAAGAAATAACATCTTATTGGCAGAAATGCAGATGAAACCACTGACAACAATTATTGAGGAAAGACGCTGGCGATGGTTGGGACATGTGCTCCGAATGACTGACAACTCACTACCAAAAATAGCACTAAGATGGACACCACAGGGGAGCAGAAGTAAGGGTAGACCAAAAGAGACATGGAGAAGAACAACAGAAAGGATGTTGAGCAATAGAGGGCTCACCTGGGCAAGAGCAGAAAAAAAGGCGAAAGACAGGCATTTGTGGAAAACCCTTGTGGAAGCCCCATGTGCCC
The DNA here is from genome assembly GCA_009760885.1 of Achatina immaculata. Taxonomy (NCBI): domain Eukaryota; kingdom Metazoa; phylum Mollusca; class Gastropoda; order Stylommatophora; family Achatinidae; genus Lissachatina; species Lissachatina immaculata. The sequence goes on from CM019701.1 coordinate 23,329,956, forward strand.
TGGGCACTTAAGGTTCAGAGAGAGATTATATTAATAAGTTACACAAAACTACTATAATGATAACTACAGTAGTGTTCACAACAAGCTAAGTGAGACAGATCTGGCAGTCGTAAACGCAGCGATGGATTAAACAACACCAAGGCCCATAGGCTAAACTTAATAAGGGCTCCTGCTCCCCCTTAGATCTGATCCATCAGTCTTCTAATATACGGCTTGATTCCCCTCTGGTTGTGAGCTCTATACGAGTTTGTTTTGCACAGACCAACCACAACAGTAACATCGCTGTCAGCCCTTTAACTCTTCAGCAAACTTAGTTCTTAATTGTTAAGTCATTTTCGTGTAAATAACTTTACTCCATATTTGCAGTGAGTTTTTTCTACCTGTCCCCCCCCCCCACGCATCCTGGCCCCTAGGGTCAATCCTGTTCAGCCTAACACTGCATAAACAGGTTGTGAAAACATGCCTGTAACGGTAATTTGTCACTGTATAAAACAGGTTGTGCACACTTGGCTGCAATCGTTTCTTTCAACTGTTAAAGGATTTCTACCAGCTGACTGTCTTCTTAGTCCATGGAAGTGAATGCTGGAAAATCACCAAAACCATAGAAAACAAGTTGAATTCTTTCCAGACCAAATGTTTACGTAGAATTAAAAAAATAAAAAAATATTTTGGCCAAACACCATAAGAAATAACATCTTATTGGCAGAAATGCAGATGAAACCACTGACAACAATTATTGAGGAAAGACGCTGGCGATGGTTGGGACATGTGCTCCGAATGACTGACAACTCACTGCAAAAAATAGCACTAAGATGGACACCACAGGGGAGCAGAAGTAAGGGTAGACCAAAAGAGACATGGAGAAGAACAACAGAAAGGATGTTGAGCAATAGAGGGCTCACCTGGGCAAGAGCAGAAAAAAAGGCGAAAGACAGGCATTTGTGGAAAACCCTTGCGGAAGCCCCATGTGCCCTGGGCACTTAAGGTTCAGAGAGAGAGAGATTATAGAACATCATCTCACGCCCACATAACGTTAACACAAACTGTTCACTTCCTATTGGCTGTACTATGAATATTGTTATGTGCTCTTTGGTGTTCGGGTCGATTTCTAAAAACACAAAACGAAATTCTTTGCTATGGCAACGCGAAAAATTGTTCCGCGATATTTAATTCGCGTGATGGTTTATTGTGTTGGACTACATTTACTGATAAAAGCTTTCTTTGCCCAGTTAGGTTCTCAGTGTACGGAGGGTGGTAACGAGAGAAGGCTACAGAAAAGTCTGATTGTGTGGTGGTGTCTGGTGGTGGAATGCTGGGCTATATGAGGGTGATGGTGTGAAGATGTTAAAGCGACGGCAGGGTGGTGAAAGTGTGGTGTGTTTTGTTTTGGTTTGTTTTTGCCGATCCAACTGTGGCTTCAGGAAGTAAAGATGTGATTGCGTGATGGTGGCAATGTGACGGTAGTGTCATGACGTGATGGTGGCAATGTGACGGTAGTGTCATGACGTGATGGTGGCAATGTGACGGTAGTGTCATGACGTGATGGTGGCAATGTGACGGTAGTGTCATGACGTGATGGTGGCAATATGACGGTAGTATTATGATGTGATGGTGGGAATATGACGGTAATATCATGATGTGATGGTGGCAATATGACGGTAATATCATGATGTGATGGTGGGAATATGACGGTAATATCATGATGTGATGGTGGCAATATGACGGTAGTATTATGATGTGATGATGGGAATATGACGGTAATATCATGATGTGATGGTGGCAATATGACGGTAATATCATGATGTGATGGTGGGAATATGAAGGCAATATGACGTGATGGTGATAATATGAAGGCAATATTATGACGTGATGGTGAAAACATGACGGTAATATCATGACGTGATGGCGGCAATATGAAGGTAATATCATGCCCTGATAGTAACAATATGAAGGTAATATCATGACATGATGGTAACAATATGAAGGTAAAATCATGATGTGATGGTGACAATATGAAGGTAATTTCGAGACGTCATGGTGACAATATAATGGTCATATCATGACAAGATGGTGACAGTATAACAAATTTAAGGTTGTGTACTATTATTTTATTAATGATGATGATGATGAAGTGTTCTTTGTTACTGTCTTATAATTATTCTGATTAATATGTCTTGCACTTCTGCCAGTCGTATCGACGATATTTCTGAATATGTATAGTACTGAACTTGGAGAAGAGAAATTATGACAGTGCTCAGAGACAAGGGATACCCATGGAAGGAAGCAGAGGATAATTCCAAGAACAGGGATGACTGGAGAGCCTTTATCCGTGGCATATGCTCTCAAGGGAGTGAAAGGCGATAATGGTGATAGTATTGACGGGTAAAGATGTTCTTTGAGTAATGCGAGCATTATCTTCACATACAACCTAATTCCTGTGGTCTGGATTTGGTTTCACAAACATTACAACATTAGCTAGACCAAGTCCGACGAAAAGTTCACTGGATTCATTTAATTCTGACAAATAAGGTATCAGATTTATCATTGACAACATCGCTTGGAATACGATGTAATGGGACATAAAACTCGTTAGTTTCGTCGTTGAAGCACATAATCATCTGCTCACAATATCAAAAAATTCTATTCTACCTGCAGGATTTCTCAAAGTTCTCAACTTCAGAATACTCTACACCCTGATACGAGGACAATTCTAAACTCTCTACTATATTAGATCTGCAACATGTGGTCAACTACTTCCTCGCCTGAATCACTTTATTCGAAGTTTCAGAAGCAACAAATCTTCATAATCACTTGAAACACATCTTCCGTCTGTGCTAAAATTACTCGTTCTAAACTGCTTTTCCCAAGTATCTACTTCTCTTATTGTCCATCTGTTCCAACTCTCCTGTTCTTTCTCTTTCTCCGTTCTGCTGTTCTTCTCCCCCTACCCTAAAACTGCATATTTGGCCTACATGTCGTAAGTCACTTCTCCAATAAGACACACCTCTAAATCTTTCTAATTGGTCAAACCTACTGACTGGGCCCTGACTGGATTTCGGGATGAGTCAGTCCACTCCCTTTCTTCAAAACTGTGCGAATTGCGTCCCGAGGTTAAGCAAATACGCCTCACCTGTCATTTGCGTAAGATCCGTGTATCTAATTGTTATTATTATCTAAGCCCACTATCTCTTTCATGTCGTATCCTTTCATGTCCGTTCTCTAACTTTATTGTGTCCTTGTTTCACATTGTGTCTGTATCCTTTGTACTTTTGTTATCTGAGTAAATCCTCTTTGTTTGTATTCATTGTCAGCGTCTAGTATTTCTAAATACAGTATATATATATATATATATATATATATATATATATATATATATATATATATATATATACCGTGCCTTCCCGTGCCGTTAAACGTCACATAGGGCTCGCAAAGTAGTTCGCCACTTTTTCCTGTCTTCGGCGAGTCTTTCAACCTCATCAAGGGATTTTATGCCTGTTAATTTGGCCTCTCTTAATAATGTCTTCTTCAGAGTTTCACACGGTCTGCCTTTTTTTTCTTTGGCCTGTTGTTTTCCACTTGTAACAATATGAAGGTAATATCATGACGTGATGATGACAATATGAAGGTCATGACATGACATGATGGTAACAACATGAAGGTAAAATCATGATGTGATGGTGACAATATGAAGGTAATTTCGAGACGTCATGGTGACAATATAATGGCCATATCATGACGCGATGGTGACAGTATAACAAATTTAAGGTTGTGTACTATTATTTTATTAATGATGATGATGATGAAGTGTTCTTTGTTACTGTCTTATAATTATTCTGATTAATATGTCTTGCACTTCTGCCAGTCGTATCGACGATATTTCTGAATATGTATAGTACTGAACTTGGAGAAGAGAAATTATGACAGTGCTCAGAGACAAGAGATACACATGGAAGGAAGCAGAGGATAATTCCAAGAACAGGGATAACTGTAGAGCCTTTATCTGTGGCCTATGCTCTCAAGGGAGTGAAAGGCGATAATGGTGATAGTATTGACGGGTAAAGATGTTCTTTGAGTAATGCGAGCATTATCTTCACATACAACCTAATTCCTGTGGTCTGGATTTGGTTTCACAAACATTACAACATTAGCTAGACCAAGTCCGACGAAAAGTTCACTGGATTCATTTAATTCTGACAAATAAGGTATCAGATTTATCATTGACAACATCGCTTGGAATACGATGTAATGGGACATAAAACTCGTTAGTTTCGTCGTTGAAGCACATAATCATCTGCTCACAATATCAAAAATATTCTACCTGCAGGATTTTCAACTTCAGAATACTCTACACCCTGATACGAGGACAATTCTAAACTCTCTACTATATTAGATCTGTAACATGTGGTCAACTACTTCCTCGCCTGAATCACTTTATTCGAAGTTTCAGAAGCAACAAATCTTCATAATCACTTGAAACACATCTTCCGTCTGTGCTAAAATTACTCGTTCTAAACTGCTTTTCCCAAGTATCTACTTCTCTTATTGTCCATCTGTTCCAACTCTCCTGTTCTTTCTCTTTCTCCGTTCTGCTGTTCTTCTCCCCCTACCCTAAAACTGCATATTTGGCCTACATGTCGTAAGTCACTTCTCCAATAAGACACACCTCTAAATCTTTCTAATTGGTCAAACCTACTGACTGGGCCCTGACTGGATTTCGGGATGAGTCAGTCCACTCCCTTTCTTCAAAACTGTGCGAATTGCGTCCCGAGGTTAAGCAAATACGCCTCACCTGTCATTTGCGTCAAATCCGTCTATCTAATTGTTATTATTATCTAAGCCCACTATCTCTTTCATGTCGTATCCTTTCATGTCCGTTCTCTAACTTTATTGTGTCCTTGTTTCACATTGTGTCTGTATCCTTTGTACTTTTGTTATCTGAGTAAATCCTCTTTGTTTGTATTCATTGTCAGCGTCTAGTATTTCTAAATACAGTATATATATAATATATATATATATAATATATATATATATTATAATATATATATATATATATATACCGTGCCTTCCCGTGCCGTTAAACTTCACATAGGGCTCGCAAAGTAGTTCGCCACTTTTTCCTGTCTTCGGCGAGTCTTTCAACCTCATCAAGGGATTTTATGCCTGTTAATTTGGCCTCTCTTAATAATGTCTTCTTCAGAGTTTCACACGGTCTGCCTTTTTTTTCTTTGGCCTGTTGTTTTCCACTTGATAGCTTGTTTTGGAATTCTCTGATCATTTCTTCTCATCAAATGACCAATATATATCTATTTCCTTTTCCTGATCACCCATGAGACTGGTTGTTGTTCAGCCATCTGTCTTATCTCTACATTGTTCTTAAATTCGTTCCACTTGATGCCGAGTATTTTCCTTAGGCATTTGTTTTCAAAAGAGTCTAATTTCTTGTCTATTTCTTTAGTTGTTTTCCAGCTTTCGCATGCATAAATGAGGGTGGATATTACATTTGAACTGAATAGTCTTAACTTGGTTTTTGTGCTTATAACTTTTGAATTCTATATGTTCTCAAAGTTCTTGATGATCGATGCTGCTTTTGCAATTCTGATTCTAACTTCCTTTCTAGTTTATGGAAGACAGTATATATATATATATATATATATATATATATATATATGCACACACACAAACATGCAATTTCATCCAAACTGATACAGTGTCCCAAACAGTTTTCATGCCATAAGACGATGATGGAATGTAGGAACCAGATGAAAAATAAACAATGTTGCATATCAAACTGCATGTTACAAAAAAGATGAATGTAGTTCTGTACGGGTTATTAGATAAACTAAAGTCACCGCCCAGTAAGAACTAACAAACTAAAACTAGCATAGAATTATCAAACTACATCCAAGCATAGAAAACTAACAAATATCTCTAACCACAGCGCACACAAACCCTGCAACCAATCATTCTCGAATGTTTTTGAATTTCACAAGTTCACATTTCACAATCATTCATTGTCCGAAATTCTTCTGACTTTCACGCCAAGTCTTATGTCACGTGCTCTTAAGGGAAGCTATTATGAAAATTCTAACTTATACAAATATTCTCTCCCTTGTAACATTCTGTTACTTCTGGGACAACGAGGAAACTTTTCCAGTTGAGAAACGTTACTCTGAGCTGGGGATAACGGGCAAACTGAACAGCACATATACAGTCATCCGTCGCCTTACGTCCACGATATGTTCTGTGAGAAAGTACATTAAGTGAATTGTACGCTGTGCGAGTACCTTAGCAAACCTATGTGGAGTAATGTAGTGCTTTGACTTACGGTGCTGCTTCGTTATACGTCTGTCAGCACAGTCCCTCTGTTCACATGAGACATGTGATAGGTAACGGTAAATGTAATCCTGTCGTGCCTTAGAGGCACATATGGATATGGTGTTAGTGCCCTTGACCTGTCAGCACACTAGAGGGCGATATGGTCAGTATCACGCCTGACCGACTTTCCTTTCCCAACTCCAGAAGACGTCGGACACCCATTTCTACAGCTGGGTGACTGGGGTGCCTCCGGCCGGATTCGAAGCTCCGACCTTCGCCAAGGGAGACTAGTGCACTGACCACTTCGCCACTCCGATACCCGAGACATGTGATAACACGTACTAAAGTCGTGAACCCGTTGAGTTCGTCAAGTCCGGTTACATCCGCTACGTCCCGTTCTCCCATCGGGACTTTTGAACTCTTATTATAACATGATAGGACCAGGGACGTATACGTGATCAGGCGTTGTCCGAATGGACGTTATGCAGCGTATGACCGCATATGAAACAAAAGTGAAAAATATTTATGTTCTAGCGATACAAAAACAACCATAAACAGACGCCTGATGACATATAATAACCTGTAACCAGACGCTTCATGACGTATAATAACCAGCAATCAGACGCCTGATGACATATAATAACCAGCAATCAGACGCATGATGACATATAATAACCGGCAATCAGACGCCTAATGACATATAATAACCTGTAACCAGACGCTTCATGACATATAATAACCGGCAATCAGACGCCTGATGACATATAATAACCAGTAACCAGGCATCTGATGACATATAATAACCGGCAATCAGACGCCTGGTGACATATAATAATCTGCAATTATAGCAGTATGCTCTTGGCTAGGGGTTATAAGCAGGACTGGTATTTAGAAATTAATTAATAGAGTGAGTGCCCTTGTTTGAAAGGTAGGTTGGTTGAGACCAATGAGCGGGGGGTCTTGGGAAAAGCGTGCAGCATGGAGAAAACTGAGTGGATAGAGATGGTATAAATACTACTCACGATTAGTCTAAGGGGAACCTTACTTGTTTGTTGTAGCGGGAGCCTTACTAGTTTGGATGTAGATGTAGTCTCAGTTTAGGAAGAGTTTCTTTTGTTAGTGGCAGGTTTTATGTAGTTGAGATGGAAGAATTAGGTTTTCTTGTGATGGCTGAGGTTTTTGGTGGAACGTTGTAAGTATGGTTTTATTTGTATAAGGTCATTTGTAAGGTTTTCGCCCATATGGCGTAGAGTTCTCTCACGCCGACCATTGTCATTATAATTTCTGTCCAGCCTGATGGCTACGTTTCCATCCTCATAATTTCACCCCTCATTTTGTCCATTAATAAATGTGTGTTGTCTGAAGATATAACTTCACCAATTGGCTTTGTTGGAATTCTCATTGTTGACCAGTTTGTTTTGGTTAGAAGACTGCCAAGTTATGTTAAGTTGTTGTATCTGTATTATTCTGTGGAGTTGGAAGCCTGGGTATCTTGTTGTATTTACTCAGTGTATAATATAGAAAATTAGGTGGTTTTAGAACACCAACAACAAGAAGAAATTTATAAGTTGAAACTGTACTCCACAAGAAGATTTAATTAACCCAATAGAAAACAATTTCAGATGTAGCCAAGAAAAACCATTTTGGTTTGCGCCAATACCATTATAGTGGTGCCTTAGAAGATAAATAAGTAAATTTTGTTACACAATCAGACTATGATGACATATCATAACCTGTAAATAGACGTCTGATGACATATCATAACCTGTAACCAGACGCCTGATGATATATAATAACCGGCAACCACACTCATGATGACATAATAACCTGCAACTAGACTGCGATGGCAGATAATAAACTGTAACCAGGCACCTGATGACACCTGTAACCAGAGCCTGATGACATATAATGATCAAAAACTACTGGTGACATGTAATGACTCATAAACAGACTCATGGTGACATATAATCACCCGCAAGCGGAGTTGTGCTGAAATATACTGACCCACAAAAAATTAGACTCCTGGTAGCATATATTGCCCACGGACTCCTGTGACATATAAAGGCTCAGAAATAGATTCCTGATGATACAGAATGGCCCACAAATAGACTCTTGGTGATATATGATGGCCCACAAACAAGACTCCTTACCTTACTATCACCGCTATATTGTGTTCAGTTGGAGTCGTGGAGCTACTCTTTGCGCTAAATCCATCCCGCGCGTTCTTGAAACATTAATGAGACTGTCAACCTGAACACGGACGGCATCATTCTTTGTCTTGAGTCAGCCTGCAATCAAAAAGTAGATGACATTTAGCAATTCATCCATTCATTCATTTGCATGTCCCTTGAGGAACTTTGCTTCCCTAACAGCACTCTTGTAGGCCTCTCGTTTGTGAGCAAGATGGCCTGCTGCTGATGCATCCATTTGCAGATTATCAACGATGTCTTGCAGCCATCTTCGCTTTGGTCTTCCTCTCTTTCTTTTTCCCATTATGTACCCTTCCAAGACGGTTTTCATGACGTTTAATGTGTCCAAAATATTTAAGTTTTCTCTCTTTAATCCTCTTTACTAGCCAGCCTTCTTCAATAGTAAGTTCTTGTAGTATAGATATATTTGTTCTTTTTTTTTGTGTCCATGATATTTGAAGAACTCTTCTGTAGCATTTACATTCAAAGCCATTTCTGTATTTCTCAGCTGTTTTGTTAAGTTGTCGATGGGAAAGATGCATGCCCTTAAAAGTCTTATTTTTGTAGTTCTGTCTGTTCCTCCCCACAGATTCTTTAGTTGTTTTACTTTCTGAACTCCTCCTTTTAATTGCCCTCATTGTATCTCCATTATTAGTTAGCAGTGATACAAGATATTCAAAACTCTCCACTGCTTCCAGTTTTTCATCATTGATACATATTTTATCTGCCTTATTTGTTTTGCCAGTTGTCATCAATTTAGTTTTCTACGCATTAAGATAGAGGTTTAGCTCTTCACTATTCTTACGGACTGACATAATTAGTTTTTTAATTCCTTTTTGTGTTGTGGACAGTAATACTGTGTCATCAGCATATCTAATCTCTGGTATTTTATAACCTCCAATTGTTATAGCATCGTAATATTCTTTGTCTACATCTTCTCTAACATTCCTCATAATATTTTCAGTATACAAATTAAATAATTTAGCCAGATGTCGTGAAACAAGTAAAAGTCGAGGAATTCGATGACATCAGCATGAAATAGCCATTCTGTCATTATGTACCGCGACGACCGGAATAGACGATCAAGCTTCCTCAATTTCTGTGGTCCTCGGTGTTTCGGTTTTATTATTTGCCCTGTTAAGATATAATACTCTTGGTCACACTCTTTTTCTTTTTTTTCCATTGAAGTTTTTTCTATGATTGTAGAGTCTGCATGTTTCTGTCTTCCTATAGCACCTCAGAATTTGTCTCTTTGTCGCTTTATGAATAAGACATAAGCTAATCATTAATCATAAATCCCATATTTGTAACAAGTAAAATAGATGTCATTCAGTCAGATATACGTAACCCTGTAACAAGCAAAGTAGATATCTTCAATCAAATATTAGTAAGCCTGTAACAAGCAAAGTAGATATCTCCAGTCAGGGAAAAATAAACCTGTAACATTATTAAGTAGATGTCTTCAGCCAGGTATAAATAAACCTCTAACGTCATTAAGCAGATGTCTTCAGTCAGGTATAAATAAACCTCTAACGTCATTAAGCAGATGTCTTCAGCCAGGTATAAATAAACCTCTAACGTCATTAAGCAGATGTCTTCAGTCAGGTATAAATAAACCTCTAACGTCATTAAGCAGATGTCTTCAGCCAGGTATAAATAAACCTTTAACGTCATTAAGCAGATGTCTTCAGCCAGGTATAAATAAACCTCTAACGTCATTAAGCAGATGTCTTCAGTCAGGTATAAATAAACCTCTAACGTCATTAAGCAGATGTCTTCAGCCAGGTATAAATAAACCTTTAACGTCATTAAGCAGATGTCTTCAGCCAGGTATAAATAAACCTCTAACGTCATTAAGCAGATGTCTTCAGCCAGGTATAAATAAACCTGTAACACGTAAAACAAATTTATTTATTCAGATATAAATAAGCCTGTAACAAGTAAAGTAGATGTCCTCAGTCTAACAGAGGTAAACCTGTTACAAGTATATGACATCACCAGCACACCAAAAGGGTCCAGATGTCCATCCAGCCTCTAAAAGTGGATGCCAGGGAAATCTGGGGAGGTAAATGTGGCCAGTCATGATACTGACCATATCAACTTTCATGTGTTGAAGGTCTTGGAAATACGGGCCTAACGTCGTATTCCCCAGTATGTTTTAACGAGATGACAACTGAGAGTTTTTCGTTATTACGTTTACATGTACGTGTTGTTCCATTTTTTTTTACCTTACTTGTCATCACATCGCTCTTCAAAAAATAAATAAATAAAACAACTAAAGAAGCTGTGAAGAGGAATAGACAGAGCTACAAAAATAAGATTTTTAATGGCATGTACCTTTCCCATCGCCTATGAGACCTGGACGCTTAACAAAATAGCTGAGAGACACATAAATGCATTTAAATGTAAATACTACAGAAGAGTTCTTCAAATATCATGGAAAAAAAACAACAACAACAAATATATCCAAGAACTTAATATTGAAGAAGACTGGCTAGTAAAAAAGATTAAACAGTGCAAACATAAATATTTTAGACATGTTAAACGTCGTGATAATTTATAAAAGACAGTCTTGGAAAAGTGCATAATGGGAAAAAGAGAGAGAGGAAAACCAAGCCGAAGATGGCTGCAGGACATCGTTGATGATCTGCGAATGGACGCATCAGCAGCAGGCCATCTTGCTTGCAACCGAGAGGCCTACAGGAGAGCTGTTAGGGAGCAAAGTTCTGCAAGGGACATGTAAATGATTGACTGACTGTCAGCACAAGCGCCTAACATCGCTAACACATTATTTGGTGCCATAGAAAAAAGCAAGATAATCCAAGTGAAACGATATACACTAAAAATCAACAAATAATGGAGATAGGAGTATATGGTGCAGTTTTACAAATGAAAAAAAAAACAGATGAAAAGAAGAAAAGGTGAGAAAGAATGATAAAAGAGACGATCTCGTAGAAATGTAAAACAAGCGGTAAGTCACCAATATTACGGCCGTAGGCCTTTATCAGGGACAACGAAAAGAACGAAACAACACATAAACGCAAAAAATGGCTCTCAACCGGCAGAGATCCTCTTGATTCGGACGCCAAGAAAGTAATCAAAGGTCGCTGGTGGTCAGAGATGTGCATCACTGAGGTCTGTGTTTTAGGCACTGCCTAGTTTGTCTAGTCGTACCGTCGGTCTCGAAGACAATTTTCGTTGATAATAAAGTTGATAATAATGTAAATGTTCTTGCTATTATTCCTTTTTTTAACCTCCTTGGGACTGCTAGTAGGATACTCTTTGAAGATGATGCGGTAAAGATGTTAAGAACATCATTATAACGCATTGGAGAGTATATTACGGATGCTGTTTTTAATGTCCATGAGTGAAGCTAAAAACTGCAGGTAAACAAAAGGGAAAGGTAAAATCTCCGTTTCCATGTCATTAAGACATACTAGGGTCAATCAGTCATTTACACGTCCCTTGAGGAACTTTGCCTCCCTAACAGCTCTCCTTTAGGCCTCTCGGTTGTAAGCAAGATGCTCTGCTGCTGATGCATCCATTTGCAGATTATCAACGATGTCTTGCAGCCATCTTCGCCTTCATCTTCCTCTCTTTCTTTTTCCCGTTATGTACCCTTCCAAGACGATCTTTTCTAAATTACTATGACATTTAATATGTCCAAAATATTTAAGTTTTCTCTGTTTAATCATCTTTACTAGCCAGCCCTCTTCAATATTAAAGTCTTGTAGTATGGATATATTTGTTCTTTTTGTGCCTATGATATATGAAGAAATTTTCTGTAGCATTTACATTCAAAGGTATTATGTGTTTCTCAGCTGTTTTGTTAAGTGTCCAGGTCTCATAGGCATATGTTGAGATGGGAAAGATGCATGCCCTTAAAAATTTTAATTTTGTAGTTCTGTCTGTTCCTCTCCACAGCTTCTTTAGTTGTTTTAATTTCTGAAGAGCGATAGATGTCCTCCTTTTTATTTTATTTCCCTCATTTCGGCGTTATGCCTGTATTTCCAAGACCTTCGGCACATGAAAGTGAAATGTGGTCAGTATTACACCTTCTCCCATTTACCTTCCCATATTTCTCTGGTACCAATTTTTTAGAGGCTGGGTGTACCCCTGGGCCTTTTTGTTGCGGTGTTACAAGAAAAAAAAAACGCCACTGGAATTGAAACCGTCTAACCACTGTGCCAACCAGGCCAACCTAAAAAGTAGTAAAGGTGTACTGCATCTTTAGCTGATTCCACTGCCATAGGGACCATAACGATACCTGCCCCGTTATCAGACTAGGCCTGTTACTAGAAGCACGAACGGAAAGATGCTTCGCCAGCCCCGACACAAGTAGTCAGCTACGATTTTCTGATCGTTTCTTCTGATAGCGTCTTCGCCTTTTACAATGAATTTATCTCTTCCCCTGCCACATGCAGAAACGCGGACGTTTCATCTTTGCCAGATTAAACGTGAGTCTTGATATGTATAGTTGGTATAGTTGAAAAAAGTGAATGTAACAAAGTATTTCCACATTAAAAATATACGTATTATGCATTAAAATAATTGTAAATGTGCGTAAATGCGGATTTTTCTTTTAGGAAAATAATAATAGTGTGATGATTTTAGCTGATAACTGTGTCCCACTTACTATCGGCTAGGTCTAGATCTACCATCGGCGAAGTCTAGATCTACTTGAAGATTTATACGATCTCATCTTGTGATGATGTGTGGCATGCTCACTAAAATAAAGTCTGAAATAACCTTCTAACTACTTCTCCAGTCCGTTTTATAGACCTAGATCTACTTGGGGCACATTCATTCTGGAACAGCAGTCTGGTCATAGGGCATGTCCGTATGCCTCTGAAATCACAAAAGAATATTGAAAATTCTCGATAAAAACATCCATTTCACTCTCGTTGCTAACCACGCTTTGGATTGACATATGAAGGGTCACCGGACATGCGCAAATAAATCGTTTACAACTTAAAAGTTTCTACAAAGTTTTTATAGCAACAAAACATGTGGGAATATATGGGCTTCCGGCATGAGACTATCCCTCCCCCCCCCCTCCCGGAATTGGGAATATATGGGCTTAGGACAGAGGAAGATGAAACGTTTCATAATCATGTAATTTTGATATTCTGAGCTTTAAAGGAAACGAAACAGCTGACAAACTAGCAACAGAAGGCACAAAGAACAACTCAGACACAAAATATCCTAAAAGGAAGTGAAAACATTACTTAAGAGGAAACACAAAAACACCTTGAGACAGCGGGCAAACAGGACAACCAAACAGGAAATACAAACAGGACACACATGCTAACACTAAACAAGTAACAACAAACACAATCTTCAGATTACGAACCGGACAACTCAACTCCCATCTCCCCAAGGTAAAGTCTCCGCCAACAGCCCAGTACATGAGCCAAAACGGCCCCAGACTCATGAACACATACTACAGACTTGCACATATACAGAGACCTCATAGCCCAGGTATGGCCTCGAAAGAGAATCATGGAGGAGAAACTCTGTGGTCCCTATAAAGACCTCCTGCTGACAGCAGGATTCACGATGGCAACCCGGCTCCCCTGTTTAGATAGATGAGCATAGAAAACTGAACGAAGAAGAAGAAGAAGAAGGAGGAGGAGGAAGAGGAGGAGAAGAAAGAGAGGAGGAGGAAGAGAGGAAGACGAAGAAGAAGAAGAAGAAGAAGAGGAAGAAGAAGAGGAAGAAGAAGAAGAAGAGGAAGAAGAAGAAGAGGAAGAAGAAGAAGAAGAGGAAAAAGAAGAAGAAGAAGAAGAAAATCTTTACAAATTGTTAAGTGCTAACAAAAAGTAATAATGAGATATATGTATTAAAAATAATAAATGACTGTATGCACACAAAACTGCCTCCTTTCTGTATCCTACAGACCAGTGTATACCACATTACTGAGCTCTAAAACTACGCATACTCTGAATAGTCTTACCAAAGCTTCATAATTTAATAACATGGACAACTGGAAATTATGTGTCACGCAAATTAAATTATACGCCCACTTCTGAGCCGTAGTTTCGTATGTGTGTCACATAAATGAAATTATACGTCCACACTGAGCCGTGGTTTCGTATATGACCGTTAACGAAATATACTTGCACAGCATGAGAGGGTGCCTTCCCTTAGCGCATCATATACGTGTAACAGAACTGCCCAATGTATACTCAGAATATGCGTAGTCCATGGAACTTTTCATACTTATATCTTATATATCTTATATCCTTCCCGTGCCACTAAACGTCACATAGAGCTCGCAAAGTAGTTCGCCAATTTTTCCTGTCTTCGGCGAGTCTTTCAACCTCATCAAAGGATTTTATGCCTGTTAATTTGGCCTCTCTTAACAATGTCCTCTTCAGAGTTTCACGCGGTCTGCCTCTTTTTCTTCGGCCTGTTGTGTTCCACTTGATAGCTTGTTTTGGGATTTAAACCGGCAATAAAAATCCGAAGACTATATAACAGATGTATAACAAACACATACGCCATGTTGCTACCGGCAAATATCACGATGACTTATATTTAATTTACACAGTATTTTCAACTTTAAATCCCTTTTAGAGGAAAAAAAGCAACGAATTTAAAACTGTAGGAGTAGTTATTTTGTTTACATTTTTTAAAAAAAAAGATGAAGCCAGATTTACTGTAGGAAAAGAGTAACACAATACCATTAGCAACGAAACAAAACAAAAACTAATCGAGTAGATATCTTGTACATGAGAATAGATCTAAGCAACGCTCACTACTGTTCGTGTATTGTGAACCTTACTACATTGCCAATGTTATATACCTCGAAAACGGGATTAGGTGTCGCAGAAAACTAGCTCGCTAACACTATAAAAATTAGAAAGCTGAGATACTTCGGCCACATCAAGAGACACACAACAGCTTGGAGAGGTTGGTAGTAGAAGGGACAGTGCCCGGCCACATCAAGAGACACACAACAGCTTGGAGAGGTTGGTAGTAGAAGGGACAGTGCCTTGCCACATCAAGAGACACAACAGCTTGGAGAGATTGGTAGTAGAAGGGACAGTGCCCGGCGAAAGGGAAAAGGGACGGCCTCGCCGCAGGTGGACTCGGGACATCACGGAAAGTCTGGATATGTCACTGCCAGACGCTGGTCAACTTGCGCGAGACCGCACTGCATTCAGGGACGCTGTAAGAGGGACAACGTTCTGGAAAGGACATGTCGCATCAACGAAGTAATGAACGATGTACCTGGAATATTCTAATCAGTCCCCTAATGCACACATCACATCTTAAATGTAATGTATGCATTCATGATAGGTGCTACCATTAGGCCAGCTAGGTAGATGCCAAAGTAGCAGATCTTAGAGGGGTCTTACAGGGGTACAATATGCAGGCGTCTTGAAACATTCTCCTCTTCCACAATCCCTCCCCACAAAGTTTCACTCACCTTCTTACTTGTTACACACAGTTCAGAACCCCCTCACAGCATCACATTACAACCTCTCTACCCCAACTATAATCACATATTTCACCTTCTCCCGGCTACATTACCATTGTATCACTCTCTCTCTCCCCTGCACGGTTTCCCCATCCACCACCCTCAGTTACGACCCACCTATCACACATCCCAAGTCTCCATTTAAATACTTTCTACACTCCGAAGTGTGCATTTCTGACACACAGCGTCGGACAAGCCACAGCTTCTTACAAGTTACAGCCAAGTGCTCTATTCATTTTATTTATTTTTTTTTTTAACCTAGCATTCATGTGAATTTATATTTTATCTCCTCTCTCTATTTCTTCGTCCTGTATGTTTTTGTATCATTGAGGCTCACGTCGAAACGTCACAACTTTGTATTCGTAAAGTAATAAAGCTTTTTCTACCTTTTTCCTAGATTATACTTTTAGGCGTCTTGATAGGGCTCAATAGTTTACGTCTTTTAAATCGATATTTAAAGTTTCTGTAATTTTCTCCCTCCATCTCTTGTGTGAGTAGACCTTTCTCTGTTACCCACACATCTTAGGAAGTTCTGTTGTTGTTCCGCCCTCTTTGCATTGGAGAGTTTCCTGTAAAACAGCCTATATTTTATGTCATTTTCATATCAACTTTGTTAGCTTCTCTAACCTTTCTCTTAGCCAAAAAGACAGTTTGATGCAGAATCACATTTCACAAACATACAGGGCCATTACAAGGAAAAGAGGAAAAACTGCCTGGGCTTCAAGTCCGGCTTTAAAGCAAATATGACCACTTTTGTTGTGCATAGAAACATCACGTGTGCAGCCCTGTTAAATCAATGACGGAACGCGAACTAAAGATACACCTTTACAGACAAGTATCAGAGCAGACAGTTCCTTATGTTTACTGTATACAACTATTGCACACGAGACAAGATAATAAAAAAATATAATAGCTTTTTTTGTACAGGTCAAGACACATAATACAAATATTTAACACTCTGGATCTAAAGCAACACTAATAGCGTTGGAAGATCTTGAATGTCTTGTCTTGTCTTGTCTTGTGCTATCTCTATGTAACTACCACCTGGTGCTCTTTGCAGGCGATGCTGTGGAGATATTGAAACACAGCATCGGATCGATGTGGGAGCGGGTTATGGCAGCCGTTTTTTCAGTCCCGGCTTGCAGATAAAAACCAGACGGTGTGCAATGCTTCTTCACCAGAGAAGACCATAGGGACTACTGAGATTCCAGCCCCGTTACTCAGGTTAGGCCTGTTACTGGGAAATGGGACAGGGTACTGGTCATTTATGGTTCGCTAACCCTGACGCTGGCATATCAGCTATGTGGAGCTGGCTACCTAATCGGACGGGATCTTCACCTCCGATCTTGAACATCAACGCAAACTAGTCCTCAGAGTGATATTAAAGAAAAAGTCTACATAAAATGAAAAGAGCACGTTTCATACCGAACTCACGTTTTTACATGAGATAGATGCTTCCCTGTACCTTCTTAAATAAATGTATAAATTTATTCTGGTACCGCATTAAAAAAAAGATAATTCAGGAGTGAAAGAGTTACATTAATGCGTACGTTATATAATGGAAGCGAAGATTATTCCCTTCATTCTGCCAGTTAAAAATGTCCGAACCTGAACTAGAACATGACAGAATGTTTTGTTTTGTTTTGTTTTTGTCTTTGGCCAGTCGTTAACCCTTTCAGCTCGCTGACTTCAACCGGGGCTTGAAGTAAAGTAAAATCTTTCCCAACATTTCATTTTTTGCTCCGCCAAAAACTCCGACGGACGTCTTGAGGGTATGCTCCTTTGGGTTGATGTAGCTCCACGTCTAATGCTGATAGCGGCACAAAAACAAAAAAACAAAAAAACAAAAAAATGGCGGTCTGTTGTCCCTGCTGTTCAAGTTTTTCAATAACTGCACCGCGCTATCTATTCCGATTAGGGGGCTATCTGTTCCAGTTAGGGGCTATATGTTCCAGTTGGGGGCTATTTGTTCCTGTTAGAGCGCTATCTGTTCTGATCAGGGCGCTATCTGTTCCAGTTAAGGGGTTATTTGTTCCTGTTAGAGCGCTATCTGTTCTGATCAGGGCGCTATCTGTTCTGATCAGGGCGCTATCTGTTCTGATCAGGGTGCTATCTGTTCTGATCAGGGCGCTATCTGTTCCGGTTAGGGCGCTATCTGTTCCGGTTAGGGCGCTATCTTTTCCTGTTAGGGCGCTATCTGTTCTGATCAGGGCGCTATCTGTTCCTGTTAGGGCGCTATCTGTTCTGATCAGGGCGCTATCTGTTCCTGTTAGGGCGCTATCTGTTCTGATCAGGGCGCTATCTGTTCCGGTTAGGGCGCCATCTGTTCCGGTTAGGGCGCTATCTGTTCCTGTTAGGGCGTTATCTTTTCCTGTTAGGGCGCTATCTGTTCCGTTTAGGGCGCTATCTGTTCCGGTTAGGGCGCTATCTGTTCCGATCAGGGCGCTATCTGTTTTGATCAGGGCGCTATCTGTTCCGATTAGGGCGCTATTTACAATTTCCGGTTGTTTTTGTTTTGTTTTGTTTTTAAACAGCTCTCGTATGTTCAACACTATCATCATCAGGTGCCGTGCCTAATTATGCATCTCCAGGGTACACCATCCTTCAAGCAGGCCATTAGCTCAGTTTGTGATCTCCTCTCATACCATCTCGTCAGGCTGCCCAGTATCATTTATATTGATCTTCCCCTGGCTCTTCTTCCCTCTATTTTTCATGTTGTTATAATATTTTCAAACCCCCCCCCCCCCCTTTTCTTTTCAGTGCATGTCCTGTGAAAGTACATTTTTTTTTGGACAAGATTTGGACAAGCTCTTCTCTTACATTATCCATTACTTATCTTTTGCTGTCCAGGGAATTCGCAACATTCTTCTAATAAACCACATTTCTGCTGCTACCAATGACTTTTGTGCAGACTTGCCTATTCTCCATGATTCACTTCCATATAACAAGATAGTTTAGCTCTGTGTTTAAAGGATATTACCAGCACTTTATATGGGGCCAGGGTGGCGAAGTGGTTAGTTTCACGTGGCCAGGATCGGATGGTTCGAGTTCGGCCGGAGATGCCTCCAATCATGCGTTTGTTAGACCTGGGCACCTGGTCTCTCTCTCTCTCTTTCTCTCTCCCTCTCTTTCTCTCTCCCTCTCTCTCTCTCTATCTCTATCTCTCTCCCTCTCTCTCTCTCTCTTTCTCTCTCCCTCTCTCTCTCTCTTTCTATCTCCCTCTCTCTCTATCTCTATCCCTCTCTCCCTCTCTCTCTCCCTCTCTCTCTCTCTCTCTGGAAGGAAAGGCTGCCGGCCATGATGTTGATGACATCGTTGATCACATCGTTGATCACATCGTCCTCAAGTACTGTCGACAGGTGGGGGAAAATACGGAGACAAACACCACATCGGATTTGTGCTTACAGGGTGCTTTTTACCTTTACTTATCTTAATGGGAGTTTACCTTTTTACCCTTACTTATCTCACTAGGAGTTTACCTTTTTTTTACCTTTACTTATGTAACCATAAGTTTATCTATTTACCTTTACCTATCTTACTAGGAGTTTACCTTTACTTATCTTACTAGGGGTTTACCTTTTACCTTTACTTATCTAACTAGGAGTTTATCTTTATTTATATTACTAGGAGTTTAAATTTACTTATCTTACTAGAAGTTTACGTTTTACCTTTACTTGCTTTACTCGGAGTTTACCTTTCTTTATTCTACTAGGAGTTTATTTTTATTTAACTTACTAAGAGTTTATCTTTACGTATCTTACTGGAAATTTACATTTTATCTTTACCTGCCTTACTAGGAGTATACCTTTCCTTATCTTACAAGGAGTTTACCTTTACTTATCTTGTTAGGAGTTTACCTTTACTTATATTGCTAGAAGTTTACATTTTACTTTTACTTATCTTAATAGGAGTTTACCTTTTGTGTTTACTTATATTGCTAGAAGTTTACATTTTACTTTTACTTATCTTAATAGGAGTTTACCTTTTGTGTTTACTTATATTGCTAGAAGTTTACATTTTACTTCTACTTATCTTAATAGGAGTTTACCTTTACTAATCTTACTAAGAGTTTAGCTTTTACTTGTACTTATCGTACTGGTAATTTACCTTTACTTATCTTACTAGAGGTTTACCTTTTAATTTTACTTATCATACTAGAAGTTTACTTTTTACTTTTAGTTATCTTACTAGTAGTTTACCTTTGTTTATCTTACTAGAAGTTTACCTTTTACTTTTATTATCTTACTAGTAGTTTACCTTTACTTATCTTACTAGAAGTTTACCTTTTATTTATCTTACTAGTAGTTTACTTTTACTTATCTTACTAGAAGTTTACCTTTTACTTTTACTTATCGTACTAGTAGTTTACCTTTACTTATCTTACTAGGAGTTTACCTTTTACCTTTACTTATCTTACTAGCATTTTACCAACTCGGATGTCACTCAATTCTTACATTATCGTGAATACGCCAAAGTGAAATGGTTAAGTGTTCATGTGTGTCTGTGTGTGTAGGGGGGGGAGAGAGAGAGAGAGAGAGAGAGAGAGATTTCGCGTCGGAAATCGTTATACGTTATTTTATAACAGGAACCCAGTTTTAAATAATGGACCACTACGTTATAAAAGCTACGTAGTTGTCAACAATGTAAATGTGATAAAACCTTTAAATATAGAAGGAAAAAAAAATTCCGCAGAACAGATTTACACAATGGAAAATATGACAAAACGTTACACAGATACAAAGGCGAGTCAAAAAGTAACCACAAATCAATAGACATTGCCAGTGAGAAATGTACAGAAAGACCTTTTGATTCACCCTGGTTACGTCCCTTGATTTGCCGTAACATTTTTTTCTACTCTCTCTCTCTCTCTCTCTCTCTCTCTATATATATATAATATATATATATATATATATATATATATATATATATATCATATTAAGTATAGAGAAGCTGCACAACAGAAAAAATTCAAGATATTTGTGTCCGTATGTTTGAGTATGCAATATTCAGTAAAACGGACGGAATGAACTGCTACAGACGGAAAGCAACAACTGGTATAAAAGGTTAGAATCACCTGCTACAAATGGACAGAATGAGCTGCTACAGACGGAAAGCAACAACTGGTATAAAAGGTTAGAATCACCTGCTACAAAAGGACAGAATGAGCTGCTACAGACGGAAAGCAACAACTGGTATAAAAGGTTAGAATCACCTGCTGCAAAAGGACAGAATGAGCTGCTACAGACGGAAAGCAACAACTGGTATAAAAGGTTAGAATCACCTGCTACAAAAGGACAGAATCAGCTACTACAGACGGAAAGCAACAACTGGTATAAAAGGTTAGAAGCACCTGCTACAAAAGGACAGAATGAGCTGCTACAGACGGAAAGCAACAACTGGTATAAAAGGTTAGAATCACCTGCTACAAAAGGACAGAATGAACTGCTACAGACGGAAAGCAACAACTGGTATAAAAGGTTAGAATCACCTGCTACAAAAGGACAGAATGAGCTGCTACAGACGGAAAACAACAACTGGTATAAAAGGTTAGAATCACCTGCTGCAAAAGGACAGAATGAGCTGCTACAGACGGAAAGCAACAACTGGTATAAAAGGTTAGAATCACCTGGTACAAAAGGACAGAATGAGCTGCTACAGACGGAAAGCAACAACTGGTATGAAAGGTTAGAATCACCTGCTACAAAAGGACAGAATGAGCTGCTACAGACGGAAAGCAACAACTGGTATAAAAGGTTAGAATCACCTGCTACAAAAGGACAGAATGAGCTGCTACAGACGGAAAGCAACAACTGATATAAAAGGTTAGAATCACCTGCTACAAAAGGACAGAATGAGCTGCTACAGACGGAAAGCAACAACTGGTATAAAAGGTTAGAATCACCTGCTGCAAAAGGACAGAATGAGCTGCTACAGACGGAAAGCAACAACTGGTATAAAAGGTTAGAATCACCTGCTACAAAAGGACAGAATGAGCTGCTACAGACGGAAAGCAACAACTGGTATAAAAGGTTAGAATCACCTGCTACAAAAGGACAGAATGAGCTGCTACAGACGGAAAGCAACAACTGGTATAAAAGGTTAGAATCACCTGCTACAAAAGGACAGAATGAGCTGCTACAGACGGAAAGCAACAACTGGTATAAAAGGTTAGAATCACCTGCTACAAAAGGACGGAATGAACTGCTACAGACGGAAAGCAACAACTGGTATAAAAGGTTAGAATCACCTGCTACAAATGGACAGAATGAGCTGCTACAGACGGAAAGCAACAACTGGTATAAAAGGTTAGAATCACCTGCTACAAAAGGACAGAATGAGCTGCTACAGACGGAAAGCAACAACTGGTATAAAAGGTTAGAATCACCTGCTGCAAAAGGACAGAATGAGCTGCTACAGACGGAAAGCAACAACTGGTATAAAAGGTTAGAATCACCTGCTACAAAAGGACAGAATCAGCTACTACAGACGGAAAGCAACAACTGGTATAAAAGGTTAGAAGCACCTGCTACAAAAGGACAGAATGAGCTGCTACAGACGGAAAGCAACAACTGGTATAAAAGGTTAGAATCACCTGCTACAAAAGGACAGAATGAACTGCTACAGACGGAAAGCAACAACTGGTATAAAAGGTTAGAATCACCTGCTACAAAAGGACAGAATGAGCTGCTACAGACGGAAAACAACAACTGGTATAAAAGGTTAGAATCACCTGCTGCAAAAGGACAGAATGAGCTGCTACAGACGGAAAGCAACAACTGGTATAAAAGGTTAGAATCACCTGGTACAAAAGGACA
This sequence comes from Achatina immaculata, assembly GCA_009760885.1. Lineage (NCBI taxonomy): Eukaryota > Metazoa > Mollusca > Gastropoda > Stylommatophora > Achatinidae > Lissachatina > Lissachatina immaculata. The sequence continues at coordinate 23,352,764 of CM019701.1, forward strand.
GAATGAGCTGCTACAGACGGAAAGCAACAACTGGTATGAAAGGTTAGAATCACCTGCTACAAAAGGACAGAATGAGCTGCTACAGACGGAAAGCAACAACTGGTATAAAAGGTTAGAATCACCTGCTACAAAAGGACAGAATGAGCTGCTACAGACGGAAAGCAACAACTGATATAAAAGGTTAGAATCACCTGCTACAAAAGGACAGAATGAGCTGCTACAGACGGAAAGCAACAACTGGTATAAAAGGTTAGAATCACCTGCTGCAAAAGGACAGAATGAGCTGCTACAGACGGAAAGCAACAACTGGTATAAAAGGTTAGAATCACCTGCTACAAAAGGACAGAATGAGCTGCTACAGACGGAAAGCAACAACTGGTATAAAAGGTTAGAATCACCTGCTACAAAAGGACAGAATGAGCTGCTACAGACGGAAAGCAACAACTGGTATAAAAGGTTAGAATCACCTGCTACAAAAGGACAGAATGAGCTGCTACAGACGGAAAGCAACAACTGGTATAAAAGGTTAGAATCACCTGCTACAAAAGGACAGAATGAGCTGCTACAGACGGAAAGCAACAACTGGTATAAAAGGTTAGAATCACCTGCTACAAACGGACAGAATGAGCTGCTACAGACGGAAAGCAACAACTGGTATAAAAGGTTAGAATCACCTGCTACAAACAGACAGAATCAATTACTAGGATGGTAGTAAAGTCGTAAGCAATTTTTAAAAAAAAATCAGAATTTATAGATAGAGAAAATATAAATGTATCACCTTAATTTGCATCCTTTGCACTTCATGTGGAGGTCACGTGACGTCACCATCATGTGTCACGTAATCACGCGGAGCATAAACAAATTGGCGGGTGCTGAGGTAATGTCCTGTTATTGAGTCCCTGATTAAAGAGGAAATCCCCGCTGCTGAAATTCACCAAACACTTCAACTTGCTTATGGAGATGTTTGTATGGATGCTAGCAGTGTTAGGAGGTGGGTGAAACATTTTGAAGATGGAAACATGAGCATCCAAGATATGCCTCACAGCGGTCGCGCTCCACTGAAAGCAACGTGGAAAGGGTTGACGACATCTTTAAACAAGACAGACGTGTTACAGTTTCTGAAATCACAGTAAATCTTGAAATAGGACACAGTGCAGTACAGGAAATGACTGAAGCCCTAGGCTATAGAAAAATTTTGTACCAGCTGGGTCCCACAGGAGAGAACGTCCAGAAAGCAGTGCGTCTGTGCCGTCGGTCAGCTGGAACGGAATTCTACCAGGAGGGTATTTTCAAACTTGCAGAGTGGTGGGAAAAATGTGTGCTGAGAAATGGAGATTATATCGAAAAGTGAAGAAAAGGATGCATATTAAGGTGATACATTTATATTTTCTATATCTATAAATTCTGATTTTTAAAAAAATTTTGGTCACGACTTTCGGTATGACCTTCGTATAAAAGTTTAGAATAAACTGATGCATACGGACAGAATGGCCTGCTACAAACCGATAGAATAAACTTTTCTAAAAGTTTAGAATAAATTACTACATACCGATTTACACAATGGAAAATAGGACAGCACGTTACACAGATACAAAGGCGAGTCAAAACGTAACCACAACTGCTATAAAAATGTAAAATAAACTGCTACAAACGTATAGAATAAACTGCTATATAGAAAAAAGCAAAATAAACTGTTACAAACGGATAGAAAAACTACTATACAGTTTAGAATAGACAGCTGTAAAAGGATAGGATAAACTATTGTAAACGTTTAGAATAAAGTACTACAAAAGGATAGAATAAACTATTATTAAAATTTAGACACAAAACTGCAAGAAACGGTTATAATAAACTGCATAAACGTTAAGTATATATTGCTACAAATTAACAGTAGGTGGGGATCATCGTCATCATCATCATCATCATCATCATCATCATCATCATCATCATCATCATCATCACCTTTCACTCCCTTGAACGCATAGGCCACGGATACAGGCTCTCCAGTCATCCCTGTTCTTGGAATTATTCTCTGCTTCCTTCCATGTGCATTCCTTGTCTCTGAGCACTGTCATAATTTCTCTTCTCCAAGTAAGTCTAGGTCTTCATTGTTTTCTATTTCCTTGAGGATTCCACGTCAGTACCTGTCTTGCTATGTTAGTATAGGGTTTTCTCAGAGTGGCCAATCCATCTCCATTTCCTAGACATGATTTATAGGTTCATAGGTTATTTCCTGCCCTCTACTAGACCTCCTTGTTCCTGATCTTGTCCTGCCTTTTAATGTTTAAAATCCTCCCCAAGCAATAGTTCATGAATGTTTGTATCCTGTGCTGTATTGTTTTGGTCATAACCCATGTATCCGAACCATATGTTTGTATTGAAAAGCTTAAGTGTAGTTCTTGTTTTGATGTTCTTAGATGACCATATTTTGTTAAGATGGATAAATGCTGTCCTGGCCTTGGTTATTCTAGCGTTAACATTTTTTCCGTTCCCCCTTATTTATCCACTATCCTACCTAAATATGTGAAATACTCTACTTCCTCACTTAGCACACCCTCAGTTATCATGACGCTATTGCTTGCACTATTGCTTTTCATTACCTTTGTATTCTTGTCTGTTATTACATAGTCCCATTTTAGCTGAATTCTTGCTTAAGAAGATAACTCAGTGAAAAACGGGTAACCACTAGCATACTGCAGGAACTCAAATACGCAGCAACGGCCCAAAAAAGACAGGCAAAAAAAAATTTGATGGACGGATAAAAAAAAAGAGAGTACTGTTTTTTGGCTGAGTACACTGGGACACATGTTTGGGTGTGAGAGTGAGACAGGCAGAAAATGGACACAGGGCAAATCATATTCCATATATTTACGGAAGCGAGAAGGAAGGAAAGAAGGGTATGTGAGAGTCACGGCGGCGATGTAAACATTGTTATGTAATGTAATTTCTCTCACATACTATCGTCAGTAATTCGGCTTAGTAGAATCACTACCCTGGGAAATGCCAGGACAGAGAGAGGTCAAAGGTGAATCTAGTTACACAAATAAGGAGACAGGTGCCCTTTCCATTGAGCTGTGGTCTTGCATGGAAGTCTTGACAGAAATCGATGGGTAGAAATCGTTTCAAAATATCGATATCTAAACCCAGATAAATATATATATCAATAAGGAAAAATTGGAAGAGGTGGATAGTTTTGAATATCTTGGATCATTATTAATAATGGAGATACAGTGATGGAAATAAAAAGGAGGACATCTATCGCTCTTCAGAAACTAAAATAACTAAAGAAGCTGTGGAGAGGAACAGACAGAACAACAAAAATCAGATTTTTTAGGGCATGCATCTTTCCCATAGCACCATATGCATGTGAGACTTGGTCACATAACAAAACAGCTGAGAAACACATAAATGCCTTTGAATGTAAATGCTACAGAAGAATTGTTCAAATATCATGGACACAGAAAAGAACAAATATATCCATACTCACTCTCTCTCTCTCTCTCTCTCTCTCTCTCTCTCTCTGAACTTTAAGGGCCCATGCAGCTTCAGCAAGGGTTTTCCACAAATGTTACAAGAACTTAATATTGAAGAAGGCTGGCTAGTAAAGAGGATTAAGCAGAGAATGTTTAAATATTTTGGACACATTAAACGTCATGATAATATAGAGAAGACCGTTTTGGTAGGGTACATAATGGGAAAAAGAAAGAGAGGAAGACGAAAGCGAAGCTGGCTGTAAGACATCGTTGATAATCTGCGAAAGGTTGCTTACAACCGAAAGGCCTACAGGAGAGCTGTTAGGGAGGCAAAGTTCTCACGGGACATGCAAATGACTGACTGACTAGTATTAGTATATATATATATATATATATATATATATATATATATATATATATATATAGACGGACGGACAGACAGACAGACAGATAGATAGATAGATAGATAGATAGATAGATAGATAGATAGATAGATAGATAGATAGATAGATAGATAGATAGATAGATAGATAGATAGACGGACAGTCAGTGTTTTTTCTTCTTTGTTCACTTCTGTGTTATTCTCTTCCACCTTCACCTTGATGAAATTATAACGATTTAGTAACAGTAACTTAATACATGAACAGACAGTGCACCCGAATACCGTCATTTATTTTGCATAACGTTCATTCGGACAACGTTCTACTCTTAATACGACCACGGTCACATAATGTTATAACCGAGTGTTTAACAAATCACGTATCAGAGATACGACAATCTCAACAACCTCCAGAATAAAATTAGCTGCTTGGCTAAGACATAGAATTAGAACGCCAAAACCAGGATTGGTTAACAAAGGTTGACAAAGGGCGCGAAAGGGGTTAATGTGCGCCAAAAGCGCTGTATCATACGCAGCAATCAAAACCTTCTATACTCCTGTAATGCCGCAGACAATCACACCCCCCCACCCCCACGTCACATTTTCTTACGACGTCTTGGCTTTCCTCTATCTCAGACAATGTTTCTGTTCATATTCCTCTCTTGTCCTTTCCTTGTTCACATTCCTCTGTTGTCCCTTCCTTGCGTCCTTTCAGGACAATAGAGACAAGACACACGAGACATGCCTACATTCGTGCTCAGCTGCAGGTTTTGACATGCAGAACTGCTCTGGCTCTGTTGTTGTTGTTCTTAATATGTAACACAGGACTGATTGTTTACGTTATCTTCCGGAACGTTGATGATTTTGCTTGATAGCCGGTTTCCGATTATGATATTCCATGAAGTTGAGACAACAGTTTTATATATTCAGATGTCAAAATTGTCACAGAGCACGTGAAGAATTTGGAAGAGAAGAGTGTATACTCAGGAGGATATAAAACTTGGAATGATATAAAACTGGGAGTGATATAAAACTGGAAGTGATATAAAACTAGGAGTGATATAAAACTAGGAGTGATATAAAACTGAGAGTGATATAAAACTGGGAATGAAATAAATTTTGGAGTATTATAAAATATAGAGAGCTATAAAACTGAAAGTCTTATAAAATATAGCAATATAAAACTTGAGTGATGTAAAACTGGGACTGAATTTTAAACTTGAAATGATTTAAAATTTAAGTGATAGAAAACTAAAAGTGATATAAAACCTAGAGTGCTATAAAGTTTGGAGTGATATTAAACCTGGAGTGATATAAAATTTGGGACCATATAAAACTTGAAATGTGGTAAAACATGATGTCAAACTTGGAATGATGTGAAACCTGGAGTAGCATAAAAGTGACATAAAACTTGGACTGGCAGAAGCAGTAGAAAAACATGCAGCTGATAGAACAACGGACATTTCCAACTATAAAAAAAAGCACGAGACAAGGCAACTATCTCAGCCAGTAACTGGAAACATGAAGGCTTTGATGACCTCACATCCTTTATCACGCTCCGGTGGGGGGTTAGCTGCACAAAATCTCCAGGCTAAGGACCTCCGTTATCTTGTTGACCTGAATGTACAGCTGGGTAGCTTATCTACTGACAATCCCTTCCAGATTCTTGTCTCTTTCTTCCATGATGGTCCTCTTACTCCTGTTGCCCCAAGCAAGAGGGAGTCGTCTTCTTTGTTTTCAGCGTTCGTACTTAAAAAAAAAAAAACGTTGTTAGTTTCGGTGTGTCGCAGTTAACTCGCCTTTCGACCCAGCACATCCTTCATCGGCCTAGTCCAGCTTCGTCTTCCCTTTTGCTATCCCTGTTTCATTTGGCCAGACTACCGTATGTTTCCAGGAGCACCGCTAGGAGGTAGAACAAGATCTTCACCAGCCATGGTTGGATCATCCCTGACCTAGGCAGTCCAGTTATGGGTAACTGACGGCTATCTTATTCAGCCTTGTGTTGGTCTTCGCCCCAACAGTGTGTCTGAACTGTCTTCTTAAAAGACCTGTCTCCATAGAAATAACTTAAACGAAATAAGTAATCTTTATATAGGACAAGTGTCGACAGTAAAATGTGACTCGTTCACGTGGATATAAAAGGAACTCGCATGTACTGCCCTCATGTGATAGATAAGAGGAATGACGACTGTAGTATGACATGGTTCTAGTAATGAAGGTAGATTGAGATGCTATATTCATGAAGGTATCCCGAGGTGTATGATTCGTGCTATCTTAATGAAGGTGGTATCCCGAGGTGCATGATTTGTGCTGTCTTCATGAAGGTAGACCGAGGTGTATGATTCGTGCTATTTTCATGAATGTAGACTGAGGTTATGAATCGTGCTATCTTCATGAATGTAGATTGAGATATATGATGAGTGCTATCTTCATGAAGGTAGATTAAGGTTTATGATTAGTGCTATTTTCACGAAGATAGATTAAAGTGTATGATTCGTGCTACATTCATGAAGAGTTTACATAGGTAAACACAAATGGCCAATAAAACACATATTTCCACTTTACTTTACACGTTACCAAACAAATAAATAGGATCCAGGCAAAGATATGCTTCTTCTTCTTCTTCTTCATCAACATCGTTTTCCATCTTCACGGAACTGGTACTGGTGTTCTTTGCAGCCGATGCGGTGAAGATGTTCAGGCACAACATTGTGTCGGTTTGGGAGCGGGTTATGGCTGCCAGTTTCTCCCGTCCCTGACTGGAGTTACAAGCGTGGGGGGAGGGGGGTGCAATGCTTTTCTAGCAGACTCCACCACCAAGGGGACTACCCCGATCCCTGGGCTGCCTTAGGCAGACTGGGGTCTATTACTGGGGGGGGGGGGAGTAGCAACGGTGAGGTGACCTGGTCACAGCACCGGAAATGTAGCTTAGCTGCCGAATCCTGTTTCATGCTGTTGTGCCACAGCGGCGGTGGGGTTGTTTTCCTCCGCTGCAACCACCTTGCTCTTTTCCCATTCGTCGTCTACTGGAACAAAACGGAGCAAACACAAAGCTGGGAAAAAGGCCAACGATAGAACTACCCAAAGCTTCAATGCAGAGATAGAACAACCCAAAGCTTCAAGGCAGAGATAGAACAACCCAAAGCTTCAAGGCAGAGATAGAACAACCCAAAGCTTCAAGGCAGAGATAGAACAACCCAAAGCTTCAAGGCAACGACGTGCCAAATCTCTCTTGTCCAGGCAATGGTGATTCCAAACCCATTTCCTCTACTGTGCTGAAATTCTCTTGAAGTCTTTTATTTTCAGTGTGTTCTATTTTGTTTAATCCAATCGACGATTCCATATTTGAGAACAAATCTTAATCAGCCCATAACATATAACGCTTATAACAGCAAGAAGTCCTTCAAGTCCTTAAGAATATGAAGAAATTCACTAAAAGAATTTCACTTCGGTTGAACCCTGTAATGTGATAGTGATTCTGAACAACGTCTCTGTGAAAGCCCGTTTTAAATAATGTGACCCTCCCCTTCCCCTCCCAACCCTTGTTTTCATACTTTTCTCGTCACTGTTTTGCATCACCACTCCATGGAACTATTTCTTTCGGCAGTTTGTCTGCTGCAGCGATTACTTGATGTCTGGTTCTAGATTTCCTGTGTACTGTGGTTTTACTAACACTGCCACATCACAGTCATGGTCAGCTATGGGCTCGCCGACCCTGACACCAACATATCAGCTTTGGTTCTCCGACCCTGACACCAACATATCAGCTATGGGTCTCCGGCCCTGACACCAACATATCAGCTATGGGTCTCCGGCCCTGACACCAACATATCAGCTTTGGTTCTCCGACCCTAACACCAACATATCAGTTTTGGTTCTCCAACCCTGACACCAACATATCAGCTATGGGTCTCCGACCCTGACACCAACATATCAGTTTTGGTTCTCCAACCCTAACACCAACATATCAGCTATGGGCTCGCCGACCCTGATACCAACATATCAGCTTTGGTTCTCCGACCCTGACACCAACATATCAGCTATGGTTCTCCAACTCTGACACCAACATATCAGCTATGGTTCTCCAATCCTGACACCACCATACCAGCTATGGGTCGCTGATTGTCAAAACGGACAGCACATTTATCTGTTTTATATCCTGAAAGCTTACATACTATTTCGGAGATACAGCCACGCGGTGTTTTTATATAAATCTTTAATATCTCTATGTCCCACACCGTTTACATGCCGTAGGAGTGTGAAGTGTTAGTGCCTCCACATTTCTAGGCCACTACAACATCTGAGGTAGGAATGTCAGAGCCTGTTCTCGCTGCTTTTGTTTCTCTAATGAAGCCGCAGGTACCTAATTTTGAAGCTGAGTGAACCCTGATATCAGTCCGTCCGGAAAACGATAACAAATTTCGGCCCGAGTGCGAAATCGAACCGGAGAAATTCAGATCAGCAAGGGAGTACACTAATTACTACACCACCCAGACATTATATGCGTCAAAGAAATAAGTAATTTTTCCTTCATATGGTTATAAAAGGAAGGCGTATGTCCTACTTCCATGAAACTTCCCTTTTACATACACACGCATAACGTCCAAATGCACGTCCAAATCTAACGTCCAAATGTACATCCAAAACCGTCCAAATATAACGTCCAAAAACGTCCAAATATAGCGTCCAAATGTAATAAATTTTCCTATTGGCATAAGCACTGCATGTACTCAAAGACGTCTTTACTCGTAAATGATTTCACACACAGACACACACACACGCACGCACACACACACACACCAGCATACATTTCTTTGCCTGAAACAAAAAAAAAAAAACAGCTAGACTGTGAAGACACAGGAAGCCAGTACCTATCTCACAACCTCAACAAATATGTCATCACCAACATCCTCAAAAAGAGAAGAAAAAAAAAAAAACGGCAAGTCCACATCCTGAATACATTGAGACTATCTCTTTTACACATCGGCGCTTGAAAGGAACAAATGGTGGCAGACAAAATTGGATCTTTCAGACAGACTTTGTGTTTTCCTATCTCTGACATCAAGAAAAAGATCCAAGTACATGGAAGCTGTTAACGGCGCGCGCCATTGAGGGTGAAACGGCCCGGGGAAATGAAGCACATCACGGACCGGAAGCAATGTCGGAAACGGTCAATGCGCATGATCAGTCATTTTTTCCCCCCTCCGTCAGCACGTGAGACACGCGCATGCGCAGTGGTGTCATTCTTATGTTTCTCGCCTAATTAAAAAAAAAAATGTTTGTCGTTTCCTTTTAAAGGAAGAAGTTAAGTTTGGTTTACTGTTGTCCATTTTAAGGTTGCAGAATTTTCATATTTACCATCATCCGGTTTAAAACTGGTTTACATATTTATTACTCTCCGGTTTAAAGTGACTAGTTTTTACATTTATTATTGTCTGGTTTTAAAGTTAGCTAGGTTTTGCATTTATTATTGTCCGGTTTTAAAGTTAGCTAGTTTTGTATTTATTATTGACCGGTTTTAAAGTTAACTAGGTTTTGCATTTATTATTGTTCGGTTTTAATGTTAGCTAGGTTTTGTATTTATTATTGACCGGTTTTAAAGTTAACTAGGTTGTGCATTTATTATTGTCCGGTTTTAATGTTAGCTAGGTTTTGTATTTATTATTGACCGGTTTTAAAGTTAACTAGGTTTTGCATTTATTATTGTCCGGTTTTAATGTTAGCTAGGTTTTGTATTTATTATTGACCGGTTTTAAAGTTAACTAGGTTTTGCATTTATTATTGTCCGGTTTTAATGTTAGGTAGGTTTTGTATTTATTATTGACCGGTTTTAAAGTTAACTAGGTTTTGCATTTATTATTGTCCGGTTTTAAAGTTAGCTAGGTTTTGTATTTATTATTGACCGGTTTTAAAGTTAACTAGGTTTTGCATTTATTATTGAGGAGTTAAAAGTTATCTCGGAGGTTCTCACTCAAAAGGGGCCCAATGGGGGAGAGGGTGAGAGAGAGAGAGAGAGGATGAAGGAGAAGGATGGAGGGAGAGAATCCCAACTGGTTGAAAACCCCTATATCGCCCTGTTTTTTATACATTTACTGTTTTCCGGTTTAAAATTAAGAAAAAAAAGGCTCCTTTCAAATCCAAAACGCAAGAATCATCTCATCCGTTCACAATCCAGTCCACGCAGAAGCAGTCAGTTATCAATGTCTCTCTCGTTTACTTCTACAACAACAACAACAACAACAACAACAACAACAACAACAACAACAACAACCCCAATATTTGTAAAATTAATTAACCTACACTTGTGGGGTTTTTTGTCTTCTTTTCCAGAAAATACGCTACCATTCTTTTGGACGCTGACGCTGTCTTTCATGTGGATGGCAATCAATTCTTTCCAAATATCAATCCTGAATCAGTCATGCGCAAAGGCTTACGCTCCCCATAAGACACAGAGACGTTTTCGCTTACGCACTTGATCCTAACTGGTTTCAAGCACAAATACAACTCAAACAGGATACTCGGGGATTCAGTCTTCTGGTCCTCTATGTGTAGAATGTAACCTTGTTGCTCATATCTCTGTAAATCTCCACTATTGTCCACTGCAATAATGTTTTTTTTTCAGTTTACAACGACAAATGTTGACTTTATCAGTTACTGTTAGTATTTTATCTCATTTAATCTAAGACTATTCTACGTTGTTTTGCGTCTGTTTTGTTACTCACTTCACAAACTTACTTGCTCCCAGGTTCATTCTCTTTCAGTGGAAATAGTAATATAGAAGCAGCAACTTTACAGCTGAAATGACTTTAATGATGCACTGGGTGACGATGAGTCCATGAGCGATATGACGAGAACGACAAAAGGCATCAACAAAATCCATGGACACAAGACTGGACATCTCCACGATATAATATATGTTCCGGCAGACTGCTGTCGCCATCTGAACATCCTAATATACGCTATTCTATATCTAATTCACTAAACAACAACATTTCTAACAGACTAATCTACGTCTATCTCAGATGATACACAAAACACAACTGTCCCTCAGTCATATGATTTCTCTCTCACCTGACCTTTTTCCTGTCATACCTTAACCGTGACCCTCGTGCAACCCGAGACAAAGCAGATGGACTCTACTCACAAACAGCTGATTACTTTAGAAGATAACTCATTTTATACAAATGTTCAAATTCTCAGATGAGTTATCTATCTTACATCCTAACATTCAATATACTGCTATACAACGACACGCAGAGTACTCACCCGTATTTCTATTCTTCACAAAAACGTACTTACAAGCAATAGCCTCTGTTTTTGCTCAAAACTATATCTTCTTCTTCTTCTTCTTTGAACAGTTGTTGAATCCAGCAGCCTTCCAAGCCACTGATGCTCACTGCTGCAGACAAGACACGTCTCTGTTCCTCTCTGCTCTTGATATTTTCTTACCAAATGTCGATTCCACGAGCGCCTATATCTTCTTCTAGGCCGTCGTTGAAGTGGTCTCCTATCCCCTTTCATTATTTCTGCACAGGCCATCTCTGTTTGTCTATCCCCGCCCACTCTCTGTAAATTCCTGAACCACCTCAGTCTTTTGTTTCACATAATGGCTGTTATTAGCAGAGGGTTAAAGAACGTGTAATTTCTTCTTATTTTGCTCTGTTGTGTTAAAGAGTCTCTTACCGGTCCATAAATTCTTCTCAGGATTCTATCCTCACATGTTTGTATTTGGCAGATAAATATGTCTGTTTATAAAGTGGCGTGCCGCGTCAATATCCACTGACATGATGGATGTCCTTCCGACGTAAAGATCAGTATATATTTAAACATCTGCCCACCAAGAACAGAATCCAACAACAAATAACTGAATGAGTGATAAACATATCGCAGAGATGCAAAACAAGTATGAAAATACCATGTGACAGTGTTCGTGTACGTAACAGGGCGGAGCAGAAAACGAACGGACGCCGTCATGATAGAAGGAATCTTGTGAGCGGGAAAAACCAAAAAACGAAAAGATGAACCTAGAAGGAGAAAGGTCTAGCACTTTGGGAGTTGCTGGGCTGAGTTTCTATCTGACTTAAGATGGGATCAGGGACCCGGGAATGGGAGAGAGCCGAAGGAAGTTGTGTGCGAGTGATTGGAGCCTGAAGAACAGGTAGATCTTAAGAATAAAGTCATTTATGTGGGCCGTCAGAGTCCAGGCCTTTTTTGTGTTGACACAATAAATAACAGAGATGGACATAGGTCGGTCATATGATGAGATTAAATAGTCAGAGAATTCCAAAACAAGCTATCAAGTGGAACATAACAGGCCGAAGAAAAAGAGCTCGACCACGTGAGACTCTAAAGAGGACATTGTAAAGGGATGCCAAATTAACAGGAATGGAATCCCCTGATGAGGTTGAAAAGCTCCCCGAAAACAGGAGAACTTGTTAAACAACCATGCGGGCCCTTTGTAACTTTTAACGGCAAGGATGTAAGGATGTTCTGGAGAAGGGTCTTGTCCTCTCCCAGGGAAGGCCCAAGGGCCGGATCAGCCCGGCGAGGAACCTGAAACATTATTTAGTAACACACAATAACTAGTGTATTAGTATATAACTATACACGGAGACACCGCAGTAAATCTGTGACATCAAAATTCCTAAACTAGGAAAAAAAGTAAGAACATTATTCCACTGTGAGGTATCCAGAGAGCTGGGGGTTCGAACCATTCCAGTTCTCATTCGCTCAGCTACAACTGCTGCACAAGACATCAAAGTCTACATCTCTAGTGGGGCCCCATCATATGTAAGGGATCGTAAAGTGGATAATTTTAAGCAGTAAACTGTCGCTTGATGAAAACCTGGAAGGTCACAGCACCTGAAGACGTTTCTCAGTCAGTCATTTGCATGTTCCTTGAGGAGCTTTGCCTCCCTAACATCTCTCCTCTAGGCCTCTCGGCTGTATGTAAGATGCTCTGCTGCTGATGCATCCATTCGTGGATCATCAGCGATGTCTTGCACAGCCATCTTCACCTTGGTCTTCCTCTCTCTCTTTTTCCCATTATGTACCCTTCCAATACGGTCTTCTCTAAATTCTCATGACGTTTAATGTGTCCAGAATATTTAGCTTTTCTCTGCGTTAGGATTGGCGAATCACAGCTGACATGCTGGGGTTAGGATTGGCGAATCACATCTGACATGCTGGGGTTAGGATTGGCGAACCACAGCTGACATGCTTGGGTTAGGAGTGGCGAACTACAACTGACATGCTGGGGTCAGGATTGGCGAACCACAGCTGACATGCTGGGGTCAGGGTTGGCGAACCACAGCTGACATGCTGGGGTCAGGATTGGCGAACCACAGCTGACATGCTGGGGTCAGGATTGGCGAACCACAGCTGACATGCTAGGGTCAATGTTGACGAATCATAGCTGACATGCTGGGGTCAGGGTTGGCGAACCACAGCTGACATGCTAGGGTCAGGGTTGACGAATCATAGCTGACATGCTGAGGTCAGGGTTGACCTACCTCTCCGTCGATACTCTCAGTAACAATCCCAGCCTGGCTAACAGGCCAGTAACCCTCATAGTCTCCATGGTAGTGGAGTCTGCTAAAGAAACGTTGCACACTCCCTTGCTTTTTTGTGTGTGTGCTCAACTTAAAACAAAACCGAACTGTCGCCATAACCCGCTCCCAAGCCGACACGATGTTGTACCTCAACACCTTCACAGCATCGACTGCAGAAGAACATTAGCTCGCAGTTCCAGGGAGACAGAAGACAAGACACTTCAAGACAGTCTATACAAGTGTGTAAAAGTAAAAAAAAATTCTCGTTTCCATGTCTTTAAGCCATAGTTGGGGGCTGGGGTGGGGGGGGGGGGGTGAGGGGATACGGTGTTAGGCCCGTACATCCCACGACCTTAGGCACATGAAAGTCTGATGTGATCAGTGTCACGCTAGGCCGCATTTACCTTCCCAGATTTCTCTGGGACACATTTTTAGAGGCTGGATGGACCCCAGGGCTTTTTTGTATACTTCTGTAAAAGCTAGGGTCACTTCCAGCAATCCTCCCCCCCCCCCAACAGTTTGCCAAGACATTTCCCCAGTTTGTCCTGCTCTTCTTGTTCTTCCATGCGTCAAGGTTCTGACGAAAAGTTCTGCGTGTTCATGTGGTAACTATTCACATCTGATTAGAACATCTGAGGGACGAACAGGTCAGTGAACTAGTTAAGATAATCTTTCTTAGAACTGTATTTTACCTTATCTTTCAGTCATCCTCTGCATTATCTCCTAACTGCTTATCCATGTACTTATGATGGTTCTCTTATCTCAAATGGCTTCGGCCATCCACCCCCCTCCACCCCCACCACCCCACCCTTTCCCTCCTCTCGTTCCCATCCTCCTCCTTATCGTTTCCTCAACGAATATCTGATTTAAGAAAAAAAAATCTGATCACCCTTTTTTTTCTCTTAAAATTATAATTGAACTCCGCGTTTTCTCAGTTTTTTACATACATTTTTTTTCTTGATTTTTTTTTTATCATGCCTCGTTAATCATCTTAGCTACTCCAGGGCCAGTTTAAACTTCTTAAGGAAAGCGTGATCATTTACAAAGAAAGGGAACTCACGCATAGACACACATATATACACAGACATGCTATGGTGATATGTATACAAACTAACGCAAGGCGAGTCACACAGGCAATGATATGCACATACACACACACTCACACACTTTCAAGCACATATTATATGTGCATATATACATCCATACACGCAAACAGATTTTAATTCATATATACATAAATATTATATATGCATACATACATACATACATACATACATACACATATATATATGTACATACGTACGCACATACATACATGTATTCATACACATAGACAGACATGTGTATATATACACATACATGTATACATACATATATATAATACATACTTACATATGTACATACATATATGCATACTACATACATACATATATACAGATACATACTTATATATATATATATATATATATATACATACATACATACATTATCATATGTGTGTATATATATATACATACATACATATTACATACATATCTTGTACATATATACATTCATAATATATGCATACATACATACATACATGTATACACATACATACATACATACGATTATCAAAGGAAAATTTTCACATACGTTTTGTATCTTTTTTAACTTAAATTGCTTACATTTTCATATCTGCTGCCATCGCCACAGCTACAGCAACTCGACTTAATATTACACCAGTCTCAGTACACACAACGAGAACTGAATCTATTAGACGCAAATTATCGGTTTCACATAATTCATTGCGGCTTCCAACAAACAGGAAATGGCGAAACGGAAGTCGTTATTTAATATGGCGTCCGTAATTGTCCCAAGTTTGTTCAGCCAATGTAACGGGAAGAGAGGCACAGATGAGAAGATGTGAAGTGGTGCAGACATCTTGACAGAGCAAAGGCAGTAATGTCGGGCGTAAACAGCAGTTGACAGAAGCTAGACACAAACAATAGTTAAGAGAAGTTACACACACAATACCAGTTGGCAGAATTTAGACACAAACAATAGTTGATAGACGTTACACACAAATGGCAACGAATAGAAGTTAGACATAAACAACAGTTGACAGAATTTAGGCATAAACAACAGATGACAGAATTTAGGCTTACAAACAACAATTGACAGAATTTAGGCACAAGCAACAGTTCACAACCTTTAGGCACAAACAACAGTTCACAGATTACGTACAAACAACAGTTCACAGAATTTACGTAGAAACAAAAATTGACATAATTTACGCACAAAAACAGCCAACAGAATTTACATACAAACAACAGCTGACAGAATTTAGGCACAAACAACAGTGACAGAATTAACGCATAAAAAAAAAAACTGCCGACAGAATTTGGGCGCAGGCAACACTTGACAAATTTTACCCACAAACAACAGTCGACACAAACGACACAAACGCTGACAACACAAACGCTGACTGCGATCAAGAACTAATAATGGACTTTTATAGTTCAGAAGCACAAACACTCATACCAGATATCCTGCAGTAAAAGCTGATATTACTCTCTCTTTCTTTCTTTCTCTTCTCTCTCTCTCTCTCTTTCTTTCTCTCTTCTCTCTCTCTTCTCTCTTCTCTCTCTCTCTCTTTCTTTCTTTCTCTCTTCTCTCTCTCTTTCTTTCTCTCTTCTCTCTCTCTTTCTTTCTTTCTCTCTTCTCTCTCTCTCTTTCTTTCTCTCTCTCTTTCTTTCTTTCTTTCTCTCTTCTCTCTCTCTTTCTTTCTTTCTCTCTTTCTCTCTCTCTCTTTCTTTCTTTCTCTCTTCTCTCTTTCTTTCTTTCTCTCTTCTCTCTCTCTTTCTCTCTTCTCCCTTTCTCTCTCTCTTTCTTTCTTTCTCTCTTCTCTCTCTCTCTTTCTTTCTCTCTTCTCTCTCCCTCTCTCTTTCTTTCTTTCTCTCTTCTCTCTCTCTCCCTCTCTCTTTCTTTCTTTCTCTCTTCTTTCTCTCTCTCTCTCACTCACACACAAACAGCAAGCACAAACAGCAGCCGCAAGCACAGGTAATCAACAAAGACAACCTGAAACAAATCTTGTGCAACCCGTTCTGTGTGGCTTGTGAGTACAAACATTGTTTAGCATCAGGCACATATCAACACTGGCTGATATAAATGAGATATAAACAATAGCTGATATAAGTTAGATATCAACAGTGACTGATATAATTAGATATCAACAATGGCTGACATAAGTTAGATATAACTTGGACATAAACAATAACTGACATTGATATAAACAATGACTAGTATAAGTTAGATATAAATTAGACATAAACAGTGGCTGACATTGATATAAACAATGACTAATATAAGTTAGATATAAATTAGACATAAACAGTGGCTGACATTGATATAAACAATGGTTGATATAAGTTAGATATAAACAATGGGTGATATAAGTTAGATATAAATTAGACATAAACAATGGTTGACATAGATATAAACAATGGCTGAAATAAATTAGATATAAATTAAACATAAGCAATGGCTGACATTGATATAAACAATGACGGATATAAGTTAGATATATATTAGACATAAACAATAGCTGACATAGATATAAACAGCGGCTGATACGAGTTAGGCATAAATTAGACATAAACAACAGCTGACATATGTAAACCACAAACAACGCCTGACAAAACGTACCACGCAGACTAAACATCAACAGACTGAAATCAGGCAGAACGCACAAACTGTTACCAGCAAGTCTCGGCCCGCTGATGGGGGTGGGTGGCTAAACATAAACACAAGACAAAGGTTTTATTTAAGTGGAAATGCTAGAAACTCTAGACTATAGAGAGAGAGAGAGAGAGAGAGAGAGAGAGAGAGAGACGCAACCACACATCTCTCCATAAATCATCAGGTCTATAACTCATCGACCCCTTCCCATACCCCTCTTTTCCCTAGGATAAATATTTCAACTCTTTTGAAATACCCTTTGACAATTTCATGGGCCAGTGTGGGTCTCTCTGGGGGAAAAGACTCTCATATATCTCTGTAAGTTGATTTTTTCCCTCTCTCTCTCAGTCTGTCCCTTCCGGGAGTTGAACCACTGTCTCCATTGTGGCGCTCAACATGACACAACACAACAGCCCTGACAACCGCCAGAGGGCAGATAAATAACACCATGACAAGGAATGCGCGCTCACAACAGTCTGGTATATAGAAATAAAAGTTACCTCTGGGCAGTCAAGCGCAAATACCAAACAACAACAACAACAACAACAACAACAAAGTAATGAGTGGAGAGATGAAACTACAGTGTAGGTGAGTAAATAAATGAATTATCTACGGTTAGTGATGGTTTGTATATGGAAAATGGCTAGATTTCTAACAAAAAAAGGAGGATTTTAGAAAACGTTCTGTACAAAAATATGACATATTTATGACAAAGTCATGAATCTATCTATCTATCTATCTATCTATCTATCTATCTATCTATCTATCTATCTATCTATCTATCTATCTATCTATCTATCTATCTATCTATCTATCTATCTATCTATCTACCTACAAACCAACCAACCTGTCTATCTGTCTTTCTGGCTGTCTCGGATTTTCAACCACCTGGGGCACAGGTCGTCAACAAGGGCTCTTCATTTATTTCTATCCTGGCCTGTATCCTCTATCCATCTTCAGACGTAGTCCATTTTTTAAAAAAAATCTCTGCATGAAGACTCCTTGGTCAGGTGTTTCTATGCCATCCTTTTTTCCTCTGTCCCTGGGGATTTCAGGTAAGACTTTGCTCGGTTATGTAAGTGGTAGGTTTATGAAGCGGCTGTTCTATCCACCTCCAGCGTATTTTCATTGTCATTTCTTTCACTGTGGCTTTGGTTTGTTTTCTGCCATAGCTCTTAAGTGCCACCTAATCTGAAGGATCTTCCTTGGGTAGTTTTTAACAAAGGTCTGCAGTTTCTTGATACTTTTCAAGAGAGCATAATGTAGGTATAATTGTAGCAATCAAACCCCACTCCTGTTTTATGTTATCGTCGTAATTGTTATTGTTCTTGTTCCTTTTTTTTTAATGAAGGGGCGTTGCCGTAATTTTATCTTCTTTTTTTTTTACTACAGCGAATACCAAGTTGAAACTTGGTAGTTGTTAATCTGGTCTCAGCATTGTCCTAATTTCTCTGGGGTTTACAGGAAGATCCATTATTTTAGAATAGACGTCGCTTCGTGTATTAGGAACAGATCTAGTGTTATACATGCAGATGTAATGTTATACATGCATATATAGTGTTATACATGCAGATATAGTGTTATACATGCAGATGTAGTGTTATACATGCAGATATAGTGTTGTACAAGCAGATGTAGTGTTATACATGCAGATGTAGTGTTATACATGCAGATGTAGTGTTATACATATAGATCTAGTCTTATACATGAAGATGTAGTTATAGCCTTACTGCACCAGTATTAGATGTACCGAGCATCTGTCTGCTAGTTACAGACACGGCAATAATTCTTCGCAACTGTGTAAAGTCGCCACCCAAGTGATAAACTGTACAACTATTCCTTTCTCTGTCTTCTCATTACATCTGAGGAATTTTAATGTGTAACTGAGAACGAATACATCTCAACAGTTTGAGAACCACTAACACTCAAACTGATAATAGCAATTTCATATATTTATTATGGGAAAAATGAGCGGTGAATAAGTGAGGATGTAGTAATAAACTGAGTAAACAGATGAATAAACAAACTCCTATCCAGACGAGAACTAGTTCGCCATGTAGGGAGGGAGTGGCAACAGTCGCTACTCTCAGCTAAGAAAAACAGACATTCAACATGATGGAATAAGAGCCAACTTATTAGCTTACTGAAAATTACATGGATCCTTATATACAACTTCACATCACCAAAAAATATCGGACTTAAAGTCCTAAAAAATCTCAATATTTCAAATTTCTTCTGTTACAAACTATTTCTAACAACTCGTCGCTGCATCAAAAATTTACTCATTGGACCCATGAGGAAGAAAAAAAAACTAACAGTTCACATCCTAGCATCCTATCTGAAACATCCTTCTCAGTCAACCTCTACATAATGAATTTACAATCCTAATGCATCTCAAGCTACCAATCAATCTAATCCTTTTTCTGCTAAGAGTTTGGTCCTTAAATATCAATCACAATTCCTATTCCTAAATCTTCCCGAAGTTTCTATCTCGAGAATCTCTCAGCCCCTGATTCTACCTGTTTACGACCTTCACCCTGAAACTAACTTTTCTGTTACTAACATGTCAAGGCTAAGTTCATAAAAAATCTCGTGGAGTTTAACGTCTCCACCCTGACCTTTCAATTGCACTATTATACAAGAAAAAAAATTCAAAGGGCTTTAAATCGAATGGTCAAAATATTAAAATACCCCGGAATATAACCATTTTATGACAATATGTAACAGTACATTTTCCAGTATACTGTTATATAGTGTTATAAATGTAGATGTAGTGTTATACATGCAGATCTAGTGTTATACATCCATATCTAGTGTTATACAAGCAGATCTAGAGTTATACATGCTGATCAAGTGTTTCACGGATAAATTCAGAGATTTACATATCAATTTAGTATTTTATTAATAAATCTAACGTTTAAGAGATTGATTCCGATATTTACACATAAACCTAGAATTTTATACTCACATCTAATGCCTGAGAGATAGATTGAAGGATTTACAGATGCATCTAGATTTTATTAATCGATCTGGTGTTTCACAGATAGATTTAGAGATGTAACCATAAGCATATCATTTTATTGATACATCAAGTATTATATAAGTAAATCTAGAATTATAAATATAGATCTCATGTTTTACATATAGATCTAGTGCTTAGCAGATACATGTACAGCCTTACGCATAGATTTAGGATTTCTGATATAGATTTCGTGTTGATATGCAGAGTGTAGATCTGTTGGGTTAAACGGGTTTGAAAGTTGGACAATCTTAAAAAAAACTGGCTGAGTATATGCTACAAGAATCACTTTCCTTGGAGCTCCTGCTGTTCCTACTTCTGTTGTGGAAAATGTGTCTCCTTCAAGTCGGGTCTCTTTTAACAGTGGTTCTTAACATATGATCTATGGAGTTCAGGCGTCTACGAAAGGATTTTTTAGGGGGGGTGGGGGTGGTCCATCAGTTGGATTGACTCGATTAAAGAATACCTTAACGCCGTATGGACTGAATTCATTGCTTTATTTTTAATGAAGGCCCCACAGCAAGAACGATCTCTACTTATGCTTCATTGATTGCACCAAGGCATTCGACAGGGTGAAACATAATGAAATTATTAAAATGCTTGAAGGAATCAGTACTGACGGCAAAGACCTGAGGATTATAAACATCTATACTGGTAGCAAGAAGCAGCAATTCGAGTTGAAAATAGAACTGGAAAAGATCATCTCATAAAACAAGGGGTGTGACAAGGATGTGTAGTATCTCCAGATCTATTTTCTCTGTACAGCGTGAATATTCTAAGAACGATCATCACAGAACCAGGCATAAAAATTAGAGGATACAATATTAACAACCTTCGGTATGCTGACGACACAGTACTGATAGCTGAGAACCAACAAGACCTGCAAAATCTCTTGGATAAAGTTACTAAAGGAAGTGAACAGAAAGGCCTTACTTTAAACATCAAAAAGACAGAGACTATGGTTATATCTAAGAAACAGAATCCACCAACATGCAGTATAAAATTAAACATTCTAAAGCAGGTGCAGAAATTCAAATACCTTGGAGCAGTAATAACTTCAGATGGGAAATGCAGAACAGAAGTTAGGAACAGAATAGGCCAAGCAAAGACTGCCTTGCAAAGAATGAGAAAAATATTAGCCAACACATCCTTATCAATGAATGTTAGAACACGAGTCCTAAAACGCTATATTGAACCTATCTTGTTATATGGAAGTGAATCATGGACAATAGGCAAGTCTACACAAAAATCATTAGAAGAAGCAGAAATTTGGTTTATTAGAAGAATGTTGCGAATCCCCTGGACAGCAAAAATAACTAATGAAGAATGTACGAGAAGAGCTGGGGAGACAAAAAATCTTGCCATAAAATAAGAGAGAGACAATGTACTTTCATAGGACATGCAATGAGAAGAGGGGGCATCGAAAATATTATAACAACAGGAAAAATAAAAGGAAGAAGATCAAGGGGAAGACCAAGAGAAATGATACTGGACAGTCTGACAGGATGGTGTGAGAGGAGATCACCAACTGAGCTGATGGCCTGCATGAAGGATCGTGTACTCTGGAGAAGAATAATAGGCATCGCCAGTCGGCACGGCACTTGATGATGATGATGATGTTGTTGATGCTGATGATGATGATGATGACGCCACACAGCGGTTTTCGCACCAGAAAAATGGCTCCGTGATCAAAATAATCTGAAGAACCACCGTTCTACAACAAAGAAAGTATACTTTCTTTCATTGTCCTCTTCTTTTATAACCGAAGGGAGGGAACTGAATGTTAAGTAAAGTCTAGTTCTTGTCAAAGAGCGATCAGGTCCTGATTTTTGTTCCAATCTTAGTGTCCCTCCACCGAACATGTAAGATAATCTAGTTTATACTACAAGTATGTCAAGGCTTTTCATTTAATACCATAGACGAAGGGGTACAAGGGCCCGGGGAGAACTATCCTCAGGGTTCACATCCCGCAAAAAAAAAAAAAAGAGATGGGGGAAGACAACTTCTGAATTGTGAAGCATGATTCAACAAAGAGAATGATGGAACTGGTGTTTCTTCCCTTTGCCTTCCGCTCGGTTTGTGTAAGGTTTCTCCGCGCTAGCTTTTATCCAAAGAGACTGGCTCGTAAGACAGCAGGGTATAATGGCTCGCAACACAGCAGGGTATAACGGCTCGCAAAGACAGCAGGGTATAACGGCTCGCAAAGACAGCAGGGTATAATGGCTCGCAACACAGCAGGGTATAATGGCTCGCAAGACAGCAGAGTATAATAGTTCGCAAGACAGCAGGGTATAATAGCTCACAAGACAGCAGGGTATAATGGCTCGCAAGACAGCAGGGTATAACGGCTCGCAAGACAGCAGGGTATAACGGCTCGCAAGACAGCAGGGTATAATGGCTCGCAAGACAGCAGGGTATAACGGCTCGCAAAGACAGCAGGGTATAATGGCTCGCAAGACAGCAGGGTATAATGGCTCGCAAAGACAGCAGGGTATAATGGCTCGCAAAGACAGCAGGGTATAATGGGTCGCAAGACAGCAGGGTATCTATTTTAGTCTGTTGCCGTTTCCTCAGATATTCACTGCTGACCTCTAGATCTATAGATCGTTTTCTCAGCTCAAGGGCAAAAAAAAAAGGAAGAGAGGAAGACCAAGATGAAAAATATCTCAGCGGCCTGATCACATGGCGTGGAAAAAGAAAAAGATCCGAACTAATCGGAAATACAAAGGTCAAGGACCGCACAAGATGGAGAAGCACGAATGCTAACGCTCACCAGCAGGGCACATACTAATAATACTAATAATAATAGAAGGAGAGGAGGAGGAGAGGGAAGAAGAGGAGGAGGAGATGAAGGAGAAGAAGAAGAAGCAGAAGAATGAGGAGAAGAAGAAGAAAAAGAATAAGGAGGAGGAGGAGAAAAGAAGAAGAAGAAGGTGGACGACGAGGAGGAGAAGAAGAAGACGGAGGAGGAGAAGAAAAGATGAAGGAGAAGAGGAGGAGAAGGAAAGAGGAAGAAGATGGAGGAGGAGGAGGATGAGAAAAAGAAGAAGGAGGAAGAGGTGGAGGTGGATGAGAAGGAGAAGGAAGAGGAGGAGGAAAAGAAGAAAGAAGAGAAGGAGCAGTAGAAGGAGGAGGAGCAGAAGAGGGAGCAGGAGGAAGAGGAGGAAGAGGATGAGGCGATGATGATGATGATGATGATGATGAACTTTTAAAATCTCTTTCTTTTTATGATTGAATTATAAAGGATACATGAAAAAGCACCAACGTCTCTACATTACAGTTCATGTACAATATAAACTAAAGTTCTTGTTCAAGAGACCACAACGAAGACTCAGAAATTGGGGGGCGGGAGGAGATTCTGTCCAGCTCTCTTCAAACAATCCTGATAACAGCGCCTTCTCTCTGAGACAGCCATCTTTCTCCTTCAACACACATTCATCCGCAAAGATAACAGAATGGCCAATTCCCCGGAATCTCTTAAAAGGCAATAGCTAAGGAGAATTTACAGACATGAAAGGGGGGAAGAGAGTCTTTTCTGAAAAATTTCATCCCTAGACAAAAAAAAAAAAAAGATATTCCAATGTTTACTCCGCCTTCATTCATAAAAAAAGAACTCTCCTAGACTAGAACTTTCCGACCTCTCTCTGATGTCTCCATGCTCTGTGAACATTCACTCAACATCTGGAAAGTTGTTTCTCTTTGCGCTAATAAAACATGGTTAAAAAAGAAACCGACAACAACATTAGCAGCATGTGTTTGTACAACAAGGAATGTAAAAACTAATTATGTCAGTCCGCAAGAACAGCGAAGAGCAGAACCTCTATCTTAATGCAAAGAAAACTAAAGTGATGACAACTGACAAAACAAACAAGGCAACTGAAATATGTATCAGTGAGGAAAAACTGGAAGAAGTGGAGAGTTTTGAATATCTTGGATCACTACTAACTAATAATGGAGATACAATGCGGGAAATTAAAAGGAGGACATCTATTGCTCTTCAGAAAGTAAAACAAATAAAGAATCTGTGGAGAGGAGCAGACAGAACCACAAAAATAAGATTTTTAAGGGCATGCATCTTTCCCATCGCAACATATGCCTGTGAGACCTGGACACTTAACAAAACAGCTGAGAAGCACATAAATGCCTTTGAATGTAAATGCTATAGAAGAGTTCTCCAAATATCGTGGACACAAAAAAGAACAAATATATCTATACTACAAGAGCTTAATATTGAAGAAGGCTGGCTAGTAAAGAGGATTAAAGAGAGAAAACTTAAATATTTTGGCCACATTAAACGTCATGATAATTTAGAGAAGACCGTATTGGAAGGATACATAATGGGAAAAAGAAAAAGAGGAAGACCAAAACGAAGATGGCTGCGGGACATCGTTGATGATCTGGAAATGGATGCAGCAGCAGCAGGCCATCTTGCTCACAACCGAGAGGCCTACAGGAGTGCTGTTTGGGAGGCAAAGTTCCGCAGGGGACATGCAAAGGAATGAATGAATGTTTGTACAACAGGGGGAAAGAAAGTTAATAAACAGATAAGAGTCTACAGTTATATAGAAGAAGTTCTAAAAGTTCATTTGAAATAGTTTGTTTTTAAAAGCGGTTGTTATTGGTTTGTCTAATTACACCTAAACACCATGGAAAGGCCAGCATGATATCATTTGCAGACGATGCTGTGGTGTTGGTGTAAAGCACATCGTATCGAATAGACAGTGGAATTTTTGGAGACTATATTTTCAGACCATGCGTGGAGCTAAAAAAAAGCAGGGAAGGATGCAATGCTTCTTTAGTAGGCACCTTTAGTAGAATCAAGGCTTCTTTAGTAGAATCAAGGCTTCCTTAGTAGAATCAAGGCTTCTTTGGTAGAATCAAGGCTTCCTTAGTAGAATCAAGGCTTCTTTAGTAGAATCAAGGCTTCCTTAGTAGAATCAAGGCTTCTTTGGTAGAATCAAGACTTCTTTAGTAGAATCAAGGCTTATTTAGTAGAATCAAGCTCCTTTCGTAGAATCAAGGCTTCTTTGGTAGAATCAAGGCTCCTTTAGTAAAATCAAGACTTCTTTGGTATAATCAAGGCTTCCTTAGTATAATCAATGCTTCTTTAGTAGGCTCCTTTAGTAGAATCAAGGCTCCTTTAGTAGAATCAAGGCTCCTTTAGTAGAATCAAGGCTTTCATAGTATAATCGAGGCTTCTTTAGTAGAATCATGGCTTCTTTAGTAGAATCAAAGTTTCTTTAGTAGAATCACTAAAAAGCAACAAACATCCCACAGTCAAACATACAAGAAATCACAACAGAACTGAAGCACCTTACACTGTCAACAACCGTGGCCCTACAATGGGTACCATCCCACTGTGGAATAGCTGGCAATGAAATAGCTGACAGCCTACCCAAAGCTGGCAGCAATCAAGATCAAACAAATCATCCAGTAAACTACCAAGAGGCGAAAACCATAATCCGTAACCAGTGCAGATATGAATGGAAAAAAAGCAACTGAAATGCAACAACGAACCAGATCCAATACACCAACTACAAAGACATCAGCAAATCCTCATCTTTCGTCTAAGGACGGGCCACTGCAGACTACTGAGCCACTTACATCGACTTAAAATGTCTCACACAGGCGAATGCCCATGCCGCAGTGGAGTCTAGGCTCTGGAACATATCCTTCAAGAGTGCCCAAACCATGCGGACTTGAGGAGTGAGACTTGACGGCACAAGCTTGGGGCAGAAGCTCTGGGAGTTCCTATCAGGATCTGGAGAGGACTGCAGGATTTGCCATGTCGACAGGGATCAGGATCTGGAGAGGACTGCGGGTTTTTGCCATGTCGACAGGAATCAGGATCTGGAGAGGACTGCGGGTTTTTGCCATGTCGACAGGAATCAGGATCTGGAGAGGACTGCGGGTTTTTGCCATGTCGACAGGGATCAGGATCTGGAGAGGACTGCGGGTATTTGCCATGTCGACAGGAATCAGGATCTGGAGAGGACTGCGGGTTTTTGCCATGTCGACAGGAATCAGGATCTGGAGAGGACTGCGGGCTTTGCCATGTCGACGGGGATCAGGATCTGGTGTGACAAACAACCTCGAACGCAGAAGAAGAAGTAGGCCCCCTCGCCATGGACTATATAGGACAACAGCGATCCCTGCCTCGTTAGCCATGATAAGGCTGTTTCTAGAGGTACCAAGGGATAGTTTCTTGGCCGGCTGTGGGCTCGTCGAATCTAATTCATGCAATTACTCACGGGCTGCTAAGCGCTCCATTGAACAGCATCTTCCCCATCTTTAAGAAGAACCTTCAACAGAAGAAGAAAAACGAGTAAGCATTTGAGCGTATGGAGAAAAATGGCTACAGTAAACAGGATATTAAAAAATGAACAGAAATCTCAAGCAAAAATGCTTTACATAGATGATGGAGGAAAGAAGAAAAAATGAACCGGATGTGTGGGAAGAGAAATGATAGCAAGAGGAAGAAAAAAAATTTAAACCGTGAAAATTCGGTAATCCTCTCTGGATCTCTATTTAAACTTGCTTGGGAGATTTCTCAGTTGCCAGAAAGAAATTGTGGGACAGAATTGGCCCTGGAGTGGCCGAAAAATACGAATGAAAGGGCCCATTGACAAGTTTAAATGAACAAGTGACATCTAGCGGCCGAATCAGCCAATAACCCAAAGCCGGTCTGCCTAAAGCGCTGTACGATTGCGTGATGTGTACACGAAGCCAGCAGCGTACAGAAGGGGGTTGGCGGTTGGGGGGGGGCATTGCTGTTGTTACAACATCTTGTATGGTTTGATTTCATTATGTAATTCTGATATCAATGAGGAGAAATCAGAAGAAGTGGAGAATATTTTTGAATATCTTCGATCATTACTAACTACTAATGGAGATACAATGAGAGAAATTACAAGGAGGACATCTGTCGTTCTCCAAAAAGTAAAACAGCTAAAGAAGCTGTGGAGAGGAACAGACAGAACTGCGAAAATAAGATTTTTAAAGGCATGCATCTTTCCCATCGCAACATATGGCCGTGAGACCTGGACACTTAACAAAACAGCTGAGAAACACATAAATGCCTTTGAATGTAAATGCGACAGAAAAGTTCTTCAAATATCATGGACACAAAAAAAAAAAAAAAAAAAAAAAAAAGCAGCGAATATATAGTACTACAGGAACTTAATATTGAAGAAGGTTGGCTAGTAAAGAGGATTAAACAGAGAAAACTTAAATATTTTGGACACATTAAACGTCATGAGAATTTAGAGAAGACCGTATTGGAAGGGTACATAATGGGAAAAAGAAAGAGAGGAAGACCAAGGCAAAGATGGCTGCAAGACATCGTTGATAATCTGCAGATGGATGCATCAGCAGCAGGTCATCTTGCTCACAACCGAGAGGCCTAGAGGAAAGCTGTTAGGGAGGTGAAGTTCCGCAAGGAACACGCAATTGACTGAATTACGATATCAAGTGCAGAATTTAATGCTCAATGTAGATCTCCTACGCTAAATTATGCATAAATTCTTTATCGATTTTATAAGCGTAATCGTCTATGTTGATATTTCCCTGTGCTTACAAGATGAAGAATGGAAAATTATCTAAACACACACACAGACACACACACAGACAGACACTCGTTTCTTTTAAGTGCAACCATATAAGGTGGCCTGCTGTTTGAAGACTAAATTTTATTTTCGATGTCAACAATTTTACGACAACCGCAGGGATGTTCGTTGACGTTATTGATTACTATACGGCAAACAGGGTTTTACGTCAAAGATAGGACTGTTTCCTTAGCGCGAACTATACACTTTGTAAATACCCGGACGACTGTTTATTGTTACTGTGTACATGCCCCCTGTGTGTAATTTATTGTTGCTGTGTACACGCCCCCTGTGTGTAGTTTTTTGTTGCTGTGTACATGCCCCCCTGTGTGTAGTTTTTTGTTGCTGTGTACATGCCCCCCTGTGTGTAGTTTTTTGTTGCTGTGTACATGCCCCCCTGTGTGTAGTTTTTTGTTGCTGTGTACATGCCCCCCTGTGTAGTTTTTTGTTGCTGTGTACATGCCCCCTGTGTGTAGTTTTTTGTTGCTGTGTACATGCCCCCCTGGGTGTAGTTTATTGTTGCTGTGTACACGCCCCCCTGGTGTAGTTTATTGTTACAGTGTACACGCCCCCCGTGTGTAGTTTATTGTTGCTGTGTACACGCCCCCTGTGTGTAATTTATTGTTGCTGTGTACACGCCCCCCGTGTGTAGTTTTTTGTTGCTGTGTACACGCCCCCCATCGTGTGTAGTTTATTGTTGCTGTGTACACGCCCACTGTGTGTAGTTTATTGTTGCTGTGTACACGCCCCCTGTGTGTAGTTTATTGTTGCTGTGTACACGCCCCCCTGGGTGTAGTTTATTGTTGCTGTGTACACGTCCCCCTGGGTGTAGTTTATTGTTACAGTGTACACGCCCCCCGTGTGTAGTTTATTGTTGCTGTGTACACGCCCCCCAGTGTGTAGTTTATTGTTGCTGTGTACACGCCCCCCTGGGTATAGTTTATTGTTGCTGTGTACACGCCCCCTTGGGTGTAGTTTATTGTTGCTGTGTACACGCCACCCTGTGTGTAGTTTATTGGGGTACCCTGATGGCTGTATGCGCCCGAAACAACTTAGACAAAGTTGTCACTGTCTGCTTACCTAAGTACTTGCAACAATTTTCATATATCAAAAGCTATACATAACAAAATATCAAGACATTGTTAATTTAATATAAAAAAAAACCATTTCTGTTGTAGAGACCTAGACCTTGAATAAGGCAAAATAAAAGAAAACAGAGTCCCTTCAGACGTGGATAATATAGAAGAATACGGCTTATCTCGGGGACAGAAAAGAAAAAAAAAAACAAAGATTTGCTAACACCTGCTGGAAGTGAAAAGAGAAATACTGAAAATCATAAAAACAAGACGACAGGATTCTGAGAATAGAATTTAACAGGATTCTGACAATAGAGTTTTGCGACATATTTTTGGACCAGTTAGAGATCGTTAGATTACCTCCCTAACAGCTCTCCTGTAGGCCTCTTGGGTGTAAACAAGATGGCCTGCTGCTGGTGCGTCCATTTGCAGATTATCAACGATGTCTTGCAGCCATCTTCGCCTTGGTCTTCCTCTCTTTCTTTTTCCCATTATGTACCCTTTTAAGACGGTCTTCTCTAGATTATCATGACATTTAATGTGTCCAAAATATTTACGTTTTCTCTATTTTATCCTCTTTACTAGCCACCCTTCTTCAATATTAAGTTCTTGTAGTATGGATGTATTTGTTCTTTTTTTCTGTCCACGATATTTGAAGAACTCTTCTGTAGCATTTACATTCAAAGCCATTTATGTGCTTCTCAACTGTTTTGTTAAGTGTCCAGGTCTCACAGGCATATGTTGCGATGGAAAAGGTGCATGCCCTTAAAAATCTTATTTTTGTAGTTCTGTCTGTTCCTCTCTGTAGTATAAAGTAGTAGCTAATGTAATGCACCCACTTTCACTAAATTTGCTAAATTATTAGGAGTAAAACTAAACCGCGTATTTAAGAGCATTATCTCCACAGAATAACTTTTCCCAACTTTATTCCTGTAAATCTATAAATTGATAGATTATCTGATCAAAAGTGCCGTGGTGGTGTAGTGGTTAGAGCACACGCCTGACGATAAGAAGGTCTCCGTTTATAATTCGCAATTGGGGCGGAATTTTGTTTTCCTGCTGTCCGACACTATGATTCATCCAACCTCAAAAAATGGATTCATGGGGTTTCAGTATCAATGGACGCATCAGCAGCAGGGCATCTTGCTTACAACCGAGAGGCCTGTAGGGGAGCTGTTAGGGAGGCAAAGTTCCGCAAAGGGACGTGCAAATGACTGACTGACTGAGATATCCCTAGGAAAACAAAGGCAGCGAAGACAAGTCACACATCAATTTGCTTAATTTACTCCATTTTCGAACACAAAACATTTAAGAGAAACGCATTGTCACAGCTTCTTACAAGCCACAGCTTCTTACAAACCACAGCATCTTACAAAGCACAGCTTCTTACAAGTCAAGGCTAAGTGCTCAATTCATTTTATTCTGTTTGTTTCCATTCTTATTTTTTTACATAGCGTTTATCTGATTTTATACATTTATCTTCTTTCTCCGTTTCTTCCTCCTGTGTGTTTTTGTATGATTAAGGTTCGCGCCGAAACGCCACAACTGTGTGCTCGTTAAGTAATAAAGCTTTTCCTACTTTCTTCCTAGTGTATACATTTGCGTTGTAGGTTGGTGAATTGTACTTTGCTGAACTTCCCGCATGTCGCTCGCAGTCTTAAAAAAAAATGGGTATCAGGGAAACCTGGGAAGGTAAATGAGGCCAGGCGTGATACTGACCACATCAGACTTTCATGTGGTGAAGGTCTTGGAAATAGGTAAGGCGTGATACTGACCACATCAGACTTTCATGTGGTGAAGGTCTTGGAAATAGGTAAGGCGTGATACTGACCACATCAGCCTTTCATGTGGTGAAGGTCTTGGAAATAGGTCAGGCGTGATACTGACCACATCAGACTTTCATGTGGTGAAGGTCTTGGAAATACGGGCTTTACACCGTATCCCCGGTATGCCTTAATGGCATGGAAACGGGAAATGTACCTACTTTATCTTTACTTAATTACTGAAGCCTGGGTGTCTGAGTGGCGAAGTGGTCAGTGCACTGGTCTCTCATGGCGAAGGTCGGGGGTCGGGGGTTCGAATCCGGCCGGAGTCACCCCAGTCACCAAGCTGTAGAAATGGGTACCTGACTTCTTCTGGAGTTGGGGAAGGAAAGGCGGCCAGGCGTGATACTGATCATATAACCCACTAGTGTGCTGACAGGTCAAGGAAAATATGGGCACTAACACCATATCCCTATGTGTCTCTAAGGCATGGCAGGATTACCTTTAGTTTACTTTTAGCTTTACTGAAGCCTATACTTTGAAATGAGTAACTCTTATCAGTAATAATGTGAATTCCATGCAAGTAAAAACAGATAGCCTGTCTTCACTGGCTAGCAAAATAGGACTTGAAATTAACAAGGACAAAACAAAAATAATTAAACTTCCCATTAATCAAAATGGAAAAATACACGTAGAAGGGACTGATATTGAAGAAGTCAATCAATTTGCATACCTTGGCAGCTACATAGACCAGGATGGTGACACCAGAAAGGAAGTTAGAATCAGAATTGCAAAAGCAGCATTAATCTTCAAGAATCTTGAGAACATATGGCATTTAAAAGTTATAAGCACAAAAATTAAATTAAGACTATTCAATTCAAATGTAATATCCACCCTCATTTATGCGTGCGAAAGCTGGAAAACAACTAAAGAAATAGACAAGAAATTAGACTCTTTTGAAAACGAATGCTTAAGGAAAATACTCGGCGTCAAGTGGAGCGAATTCAAGAACAATGCAGAGATAAGACAGACGACTGAACAAAAACCAGTCTCATGGGTGATCAGGAAAAGGAGATGGACATATGTTTGTCACTCGATGAGAAGAAATGATCAGAGAATCCCAAAACAAGCTATCAAGTGGAACACAACAGGTCAAAGAAAAAGGGGCAGACCGCGTGAAACTCTAAAGATAACATTGTTAAGAGAGGGCAAATTAATAGGCATAAAAGTCCTTGATGAGGTTGAAAGGTTCGCGAAAACAAGAAAAATTGGCGAAATACCTTGCGAGCCCTATGTGACGTTTAACGGCACGGGAATGATATAAGATATAAGACGTTGAAATTCCTTCCCGGTGAGCTACCTGGCACCTTTTTTGAGCATCACTGCTCTAATCAAAGAAGCCAAAATGTAACTTTTGTGGGTTTGATTTCGAGTAAGTAAGGAAATTTGACTATAAGTAAAACCAGAGATATCAGCCATCCGATTGGTCCAACACTTTGGTTGCCAGTCTTTTTAGCGTTCTTCAACCATAAAGAGCTGCCCGTGTGAACGCCATTTGTAAACAGAAATAGCTAAAAGAGTAATCAAATTTCCTTTAAAAAATTCAATTTTAACGACGAATCAATATCATGTAATCAAATTCACCGTAAAAAATAAGAAGTAACCTCTTACAAACTGATTAGATAGGTCTATTAAGTCACTCTGACTGGTATAAATTCGGCCTCTGCAAATATTGATTTTACATATAAAATGTAAAATCAAAAACATATTTTAAAAAAAAAGGAAAAGAAAGAAAAAAAGAAAGAAAGAAAGATAGACAGAAAGAAAGAAAGAAAGAAACACAGGATGAGAGAAAACATTCTTGCCAAAACAAAAACAAAAAAAACGGAGGGGAAGATCTTTCCTTGAATCTTCCCATCTCATCGTTCTGCACCCAGTGGGGAGTTCCTTCCTTCCCAATCAATTATTGACGAGTGGTTTTCACCTGAACCACAACCCACCACCCACGCTTTTTAATTTATTCCAATGTCCCGGCGATATCTCGGTTACTCTTTCCTGCGTAAATTTTCCGTTATCTGTTTCCTGCTGTGTTGTTACGTCGTAGGTTCTTCTGTTTCCTGCTGTGTTGTTACGTCGTAGGTTCTTCTGTTTCCTGCTGTGTTGTTACGTCGTAGGTTCTTCTGTTTCCTACTGTGTTGTTACGTCGTACGTTCTTCTGTTTCCTGCTGTGTTGTTATGTCGTACGTTCTTCTGTTTCCTACTGTGTTGTTACGTCGTACGTTCTTCTGTTTCCTACTGTGTTGTTACGTCGTACGTTCTTCTGTTTCCTGCTGTGTTGTTATGTCGTACGTTCTTCTGTTTCCTACTGTGTTGTTACGTCGTACGTTCTTCTGTTTCCTGCTGTGTTGTTACATCGTACGTTCTTCTGTTTCCTGCTGTGTTGTTACGTCGTACGTTCTTCTGTTTCCTACTGTGTTGTTACGTCGTACGTTCTTCTGTTTCCTACTGTGTTGTTACGTCGTACGTTCTTCTGTTTCTGCTGTGTTGTTACGTCGTACGTTCTTCTGTTCCTACTGTGTTGTTACGTCGTACGTTCTTCTGTTTCCTACTGTGTTGTTACGTCGTACGTTCTTCTGTTTCCTACTGTGTTGTTACGTCGTACGTTCTTCTGTTTCCTGCTGTGTTGTTATGTCGTACGTTCTTCTGTTTCCTACTGTGTTGTTACGTCGTACGTTCTTCTGTTTCCTACTGTGTTGTTACGTCGTACGTTCTTCTGTTCCTGCTGTGTTGTTATGTCGTACGTTCTTCTGTTTCCTACTGTGTTGTTACGTCGTACGTTCTTCTGTTTCCTGCTGTGTTGTTACATCGTACGTTCTTCTGTTTCCTGCTGTGTTGTTACGTCGTACGTTCTTCTGTTTCCTACTGTGTTGTTACGTCGTACGTTCTTCTGTTTCCTACTGTGTTGTTACGTCGTACGTTCTTCTGTTTCCTGCTGTGT
The DNA here is from genome assembly GCA_009760885.1 of Achatina immaculata. Lineage (NCBI taxonomy): Eukaryota > Metazoa > Mollusca > Gastropoda > Stylommatophora > Achatinidae > Lissachatina > Lissachatina immaculata. Next base: position 23,386,347 of record CM019701.1, read on the forward strand.
TGTTATGTCGTACGTTCTTCTGTTTCCTACTGTGTTGTTACGTCGTACGTTCTTCTGTTTCCTACTGTGTTGTTACGTCGTACGTTCTTCTGTTTCCTACTGTGTTGTTACGTCGTACGTTCTTCTGTTTCCTACTGTGTTGTTACGTCGTACGTTCTTCTGTTTCCTGCTGTGTTGTTACGTCGTACGTTCTTCTGTTTCCTGCTGTGTTGTTACATCGTACGTTCTTCTGTTTCCTGCTGTGTTGTTACGTCGTACGTTCTTCTGGGAAAAAACACCGTTGTCAACAGGTGCCATTCGTTCGTTTACATGCCGAGCTGGATAGCGTTGGCGATCATGCTTTCCCATGATGTGTGATCAATTCCAAAGATGTTTTTCGATCGGTTCAAATGCTTTTGCTTGGGTTTTTTTTTCTTTTCATGCCGTACTTGGTCAGTCCACTAGGATGTTTTTTCTCTTGGCCTTTCTCTTCTTATTTTTCTACTTTAACTTTCCAGTCATTTCCAAGTTCTCTCACTTCTCTCTTCTCATGCCGTAAAAAGAAAGGTAAAATACCCGTTTCCGTGCCATTAAGGCATATTGAGGATACGGTGTTAGGCCCGTATTTCCACGACCTTCGGCACTTGAAAGTCTGATGTGGTCGGTGTCACATTTACCTTCCAAGATTTCTCTGGTACCCAATTTTAAAGACTGGGTGGACCTCGGGGCCATTTTGATGTCTACCATAAAAATATCCCACTCCTGGGAATTGAACCCAATACCACCGGATTAGTAAACAGAGCGCCTAACTGTAGGAGATAAAGGATTTTAAATTGGGCTTAATATTTATCTGTAGTTTATATTATTTTATATTGTGTTTGTTATTGTTGGTCATCTTATCTATTAGGTACATGAGGATGACGATTGTACAGACTAACACATCCACACAATACACGCATGAAAGAAAACAAACACAATCAATACTATTTCTTCAAATACTCATAAAAAAACTTATATAAACTTATATTGTTAAATCATATGTCTTTCAATATTTCTTATCTTCTTATATCCTTCCCGTTCCGTTAAACGTCATATAGGCCTCAAAAGGTAGCTAGCCAATTTTTCCTGTTTTAGGCGAGCTTTTCAACCCCATCAAAGGATTTCAACGTTTGGAATCCTACAAAAATAGATCAACGATAAATTAACAGAGATGAGTAAACCAATCTTGCACGTGTATGTTAGTTTGATTTGCAACAAAAATCGTTCTCTGCATCAAAACCAAAACGTAACCATATTAAAAAAATTACGATTCTGACTGTAATTATAAACTAACTAATTGGTATATATTGTATGCAAACATGCTCTTACACAGAACACAGTAATACACAATCATGTGCACATATAACACCTACATTTTGCACGGTGATAAGCGTGACATCTTACATAGAATAATTACGCGTATGTTAATATGGAATTCTTATTACTCAATGTCTATTCCTATTATCTAAATCATGCCTAAGTGAGGTCGGGCCGGTCGGAGGAGGAAAGCACAGAATGGACACAGCTTGCACGCATCCACGTCACAAAAGTATAAAACGATTACTAACTTACGCATACATGGTTTTCCACAGACAATAAACATTTCATTCACGCTTGCACGACTAATGACCTTCCTCCGACCTGCTGGTCCCTACGTGCTCAGTGTACAACGCCCGACCTGATGAAGTTCTCTCACTTCTCTCTTCTCATGCCGTAAAAAGAAAGGTAAAATACCCGTTTCCGTGCCATTAAGGCATATTGAGGATACGGTGTTAGGCCCGTACTTCCACGACCTTCGGCACTTGAAAGTCTGATGTGGTCGGTGTCACATTTACCTTCCAAGATTTCTCTGGTACCCAATTTTAAAGACTGGGTGGACCTCGGGGCCATTTTGATGTCTACCATAAAAATATCCCACTCCTGGGAATTGAACCCAATACCACCGGATTAGTAAACAGAGCGCCTAACTGTAGGAGATAAAGGATTTTAAATTGGGCTTAATATTTATCTGTAGTTTATATTATTTTATATTGTGTTTGTTATTGTTGGTCATCTTATCTATTAGGTACATGAGGATGACGATTGTACAGACTAACACATCCACACAATACACGCATGAAAGAAAACAAACACAATCAATACTATTTCTTCAAATACTCATAAAAAAACTTATATAAACTTATATTGTTAAATCATATGTCTTTCAATATTTCTTATCTTCTTATATCCTTCCCGTTCCGTTAAACGTCATATAGGCCTCAAAAGGTAGCTAGCCAATTTTTCCTGTTTTAGGCGAGCTTTTCAACCCCATCAAAGGATTTCAACGTTTGGAATCCTACAAAAATAGATCAACGATAAATTAACAGAGATGAGTAAACCAATCTTGCACGTGTATGTTAGTTTGATTTGCAACAAAAATCGTTCTCTGCATCAAAACCAAAACGTAACCATATTAAAAAAATTACGATTCTGACTGTAATTATAAACTAACTAATTGGTATATATTGTATGCAAACATGCTCTTACACAGAACACAGTAATACACAATCATGTGCACATATAACACCTACATTTTGCACGGTGATAAGCGTGACATCTTACATAGAATAATTACGCGTATGTTAATATGGAATTCTTATTACTCAATGTCTATTCCTATTATCTAAATCATGCCTAAGTGAGGTCGGGCCGGTCGGAGGAGGAAAGCACAGAATGGACACAGCTTGCACGCATCCACGTCACAAAAGTATAAAACGATTACTAACTTACGCATACATGGTTTTCCACAGACAATAAACATTTCATTCACGCTTGCACGACTAATGACCTTCCTCCGACCTGCTGGTCCCTACGTGCTCAGTGTACAACGCCCGACCTGATGAAATTCTCTCGCCTTTTCTATAAATACCAAACCAGGGGACGGAATTCCCAAAATTGAGCACTTTTGGTACTACCTGCTCTCTGGCCATTATTCCTATTCTCTAGGGTTGCCATTCAACCCGGGTTTGCTATGTGCGTATCTCTTCCCTTACATAACCACTCAGCTAACTAGGCTGACATTCTTATGACACTTGCAAGAAATTTTGAAACTGACTTATAGTTTTAACTAGTTTAAATTGTTATGAAAGTTTTCTGATGACCTTTACTTTTTCTGGACGATGTATATCCAGGTTATTTCTTTCACGCATCTTTCTCCAAAACCAAAATTTATGAACAAAGATTGGATAATCAAACCTTTCTACATTTGATTCTTTCAGCTTTACGCAATACTTTAATATCAAGCAGTTGGTAAAGTGGTTAATTATGGATAGTCTGGAGCCTATTTTGTCATGACTGGAGGAGAGCTGAGCTAGAGCACATAATGGCAACAGGGAAGATCGAAGGTAGAAGAAGCAAAGGCACACAAAAGATATTTGATGGTCTGACGTCATGTGACAAGCCTGTTGATATGCACAAGGGATCGTGAGTTATGGAAGGACATGATGTCCTACGCCTTTCGACAGGGACCCTGAGAGAAAGAGAGAGAGAGAGAGAGAGGGAGAGAGAGAGAGGAGCTGGAGCCTGCACAGAAGCTGTCTTCTTCTCGCAAGTCTAGAAGAGTCAACCACGGCTGAACACTGTCACATCAATGTCCTGCATTTATTTTCTCTATATCTTTCGCCGCATTATCATTTGCCAAGAACTTCCAAAGCAAAGCTACGGAGAATCAGCGTCTGATCACTACACCATTGTCTTGACGCATTAAAACCCATTATAACATTAAAACCCATTAGAACATTAAAACCCATTACGACATTAAAACCCATTATAACAGGAAAACCCATTATTACATTAAAACCCATTATAACAGTAAAACCCATTATGTCATTAAAACCCATTATGACATTAAACCCATTATAACAGTAAAACCCATTATGTCATTAAACCCATTATAACAGTAAAACCCATTATGACATTAAAACCCATTATAACAGTAAAATCTCTTATGATATTAAAACCCATTATAACAGTAAAACCCATTATGACATTAAAACCCATTATAACAGTAAAACTCATTATGTCATTAAACCCATTATGACACATTAAAACCCATTATGACACATTAAAACCCATTATGACACATTAAAACCCATCATGACAGACCAATAAGTGATTGTTCAAGGGACACATCCTGTCCACTAGTTTACTTTTTTCCTGGGTTTTTATTTGTCCTCTGAAGTCCTGATAGTTTCTTCGCATGTTTTTTTAAATTCTTTCTGTATTAGTTTCTTTTCATTTTTTTTAGTTATTCCTGATTGTTTTGTCGTATATTTTTTTCGGTATTCTTGATAGTTCTCTCACATATTTTATTGTTTTCCTGATAGTTCGCTGATAGTATTCGTATATCAAGTTTCTTGACTTTTCTTTTTTATTCCTGATAGTTTCGTCACATGTTTTTTTTTCATTATTAGCGATAGTAATTACGTCTTTGTTTTTCTATATTCCTCATAGTTTCTGGGCCTTATTTTTATGAGATAACGAGGTCAGCACTGTCCCTCTCTGTCTTTGCTTTCTGAGATTAACGGAGGTCAGCGCTGTCCCTCTCTGTCTTTGCTTTCAGAGATTAATGGAGGTCAGCGCTGTCCCTCTCTGTCTTTGCTTTCAGAGATTAATGGAGGTCAGCGCTGTCCCTCTCTGTCTTTGCTTTCAGAGATTAATGGAGGTCAGCGCTGTCCCTCTCTGTCTTTGCTTTCAGAGATTAACAGAAGTCAGCGCTGTCCCTCTCTGTCTTTGCTTTCAGAGATTAATGGAGGTCAGCGCTGTCCCTCTCTGTCTTTGCTTTCAGAGATTAATGGAGGTCAGCGCTGTCCCTCTCTGTCTTTGCTTTCAGAGATTAACGGAGGTCAGCGCTGTCCCTCTCTGTCTTTGCTTTCAGAGATTAACGGAGGTCAGCCCTGTCCCTCTCTGTCTTTGCTTTCAGAGATTAACAGAAGTCAGCGCTGTCCCTCTCTGTCTTTGCTTTCAGAGATTAATGGAGGTCAGCGCTGTCCCTCGCTTCAGCACTGACTTCATGGGATGGCCTGGTTAGCTGAGCTGTTAGTCGCTGGGTTTACTAATACGATGGCACCGGGTTCAAGTCCCAGAATTGTGATTTTTTAAATTTCCTAGTATGCACCAAAAAAGGTCCCGTGGTTCACCCAGTCTCTAAAAATAGGTAGCAGAGAAGTCTGGGAAGGTAAATCCTTCCAGGCATAGTACTGACCACATCAAAGACTTTCATGTGTCGAAGGTCTTGGAAATACGGACCTAACACCGCATCCCCAGTATGGCTTAATGGCGTGGGAACCGGAATGTTACCTTTTCTTTTACCCTCTCCCTGGGACTGGATCAGCGCAGGTATCAGTCAGGGAAGGGGAAGAAAATGTGGCCCCAGTGGGGAATCGAACCGAGGCCTTTGGTCCATGGAAGAAAAGTTGTCCCTAGTATTGAATCGGACCCGAGACTCTGTGGTCGCTGTTCGAATGCAGCACAGGAATAAGAGAGTTGAAATACAAATAGAGAAATGTAGAAGAACTTATTTTAAAGGAAAAGTGAGGGAAAAAATGGATGACAGCATAAAAAAAACTTTTTAATTTAAACAGAAAAGTAAGGGGAACATGTTGACGAACGAAAGGAACAGAAATAGCTGGGGAACTTACATCAGATCTGGAAACAATCAGGTCATGAAGATTCTAATTTTCTTGCCATTTCAAGTCTTCTTTAAAAAAAAAAAAAAGCTGCAGCTATCAACATTCTGTCGATCGAGTAATTGTGCCCCATGCTCATGATTGGCTTAAACTCAGATCCTCCAAGACTCTCTTACCGCTCCATCAAGATGACGGTGTCCTGGCCGTATTTACAGCCCCTAACACTTCTTGCCGCGGGAGAGAAAAGTCGTTAGTGTCCAGAATCGAATTCTATTTTGTTCCTTCCAATAAGGTTAAGGAATCTGCTTTTGTTTCTTTTCTAATACAGTCGGGGCTGCAATTCCCGCCTGACGTTCAATTGCCCAACTTAGTTGGTATGAGCTGGAAGCTTCGGTCTATTTCTGAACTGCGCGCTAAAAACAGAAAGCAAGGAGACAGCAGTAGGGGGAGAAATCTGGCAATGACTGTGTTGGACCAATCGGATCGCCCCAGTTTTACTTATATCCAGTTTGTTTGTTTGTTTTCTTCCCTTCACTTATTCAAGGTCAAATCAACAATTGACATCTTCTCTTCTCTAACTACAGCGTATTTTCTTACTTGATATAAATTGGGTTTTAAAGATTCGAATATGGGCGTAGTGAATAATGTACGGTCTGAACAAAAACGAACACAAAAAAAAATATTTGGTAACAAACACAAAAAAAAACAAGATATTTGGTAACAAACACACAAAAAAAACCCCCAAGATATTTGGTAACAAACACAAAAAACAGGATATTTGGTAACAAACACAAAAAAAAAAGATATTTAGTAACAAACAAAAAAAAGAAGGTATTTGGTAACAAACACACACACACACACACACACACACAAAAGATATTTGGTAACAAACACCAAAAAAAAGCAAGATATTTAGTAACAAACAAAAAAAAGAAGATATTTGGTAACAAACACACACACACAAAAACACAAGAAAAATAATTAGAAATCTCATATCTGTGTGACTAAATATCTCAAATCTGTGTGACTTAATATATCAAATCTGTGTGCCTAATTATAACTGTTAAGTAATAGGCCATGTCAAATAAACATTTCAGAACAGAGTCCTGAGAAGAATTTTGGGCCGTATTTATTTATGAGACCCTATAACACAATAAGAACATATATGGGCCGGTAAGAGACCCTATAACATAACAAGAAGAATTTAGGGGCCGTTAAGAGAGCCTATAACATAACAAGAAGAATTTAGGGGCCGTTAAGAGAGCCTATAACATAACAAGAAGAATTTAGGGGCCGTTAAGAGAGCCTATAACATAACAAGAAGAATTTATGGGCCGGTAAGAGACCCTATAACATAACAAGAAGAATTTATGGGCCGGTAAGAGACCCTATAACATAACAAGAAGAATTTATGGGCCGGTAAGAGACCCTATAACATAACAAGAAGAATTTAGGGGCCGGTAAGAGACCCTATAACATAACAAGAAGAATTTATGGGCCGGTAAGAGAGCCTATAACATAACAAGAAGAATTTAGGGGCCGGTAAGAGAGCCTATAACATAACAAGAAGAATTTAGGGGCCGTTAAGAGAGCCTATAACATAACAAGAAGAATTTAGGGGCCGTTAAGAGAGCCTATAACATAACAAGAAGAATTTAGGGGCCGTTAAGAGAGCCTATAACATAACAAGAAGAATTTATGGGCCGGTAAGAGACCCTATAACATAACAAGAAGAATTTATGGGCCGGTAAGAGACCCTATAACATAACAAGAAGAATTTATGGGCCGGTAAGAGACCCTATAACATAACAAGAAGAATTTAGGGGCCGGTAAGAGACCCTATAACATAACAAGAAGAATTTATGGGCCGGTAAGAGAGCCTATAACATAACAAGAAGAATTTAGGGGCCGGTAAGAGAGCCTATAACATAACAAGAAGAATTTAGGGGCCGTTAAGAGAGCCTATAACATAACAAGAAGAATTTAGGGGCCGTTAAGAGAGCCTATACATAACAAGAAGAATTTAGGGGCCGTTAAGAGAGCCTATAACATAACAAGAAGAATTTAGGGGCCGTAAGAGACCCTATAACATAACAAGAAGAATTTATGGGCCGGTAAGAGACCCTATAACATAACAAGAAGAATTTATGGGCCGGTAAGAGACCCTATAACATAACAAGAAGAATTTATGGGCCGGTAAGAGATCCTATAACATAATAAGAAGAATTTATGGGCCGGTAAGAGACCCTATAACATAACAAGAAGAATTTATGGGCCGGTAAGAGACCCTATAACATAACAAGAAGAATTTATGGGCCGGCAAGAGAGCCTGTAACACAATAAGAAAATTTATGGGCCGGTAAGAGACCTATAACACAACAAGAAGAATATGGCCACTAACAACATATCCCTATGTGCCTCTAAGGCATGACAGGATTACCTTTACCTTTTTTGTTTGTTTGTTTTTGAGAGAGCCTATAACACAATAAAGGAAGATAAGAAGTAACAAAGAAATCTACACTTTGTTTAACTCTCCGCTTACAACAGACATAATAAAAAGAAAACAACAACAGACTGAGGTGGTTCTGGCATCCAGAGAGAATGGAGGAGGATAGACAAAGATGACCTACACAGAAGTGATAAAAGGGGATAGACCAAGAGCTAGTCTAGAGGTGTGACCTTCTGGAAAACTGACTTACTGTAAAAGGAACGTGTCGGGTGACTGTGAACGAGTGGAAGAAATACGACGTCAAAGATTAGAGAGAGAGATAGAGAGAGGAGAGAGAGAGAGACATGGCGGCCGCTTGCAATGTGTGTCAGCTGTACAAACTGTTGCTGTTCGTGAGTACTTGGGCTAAAACTCAGAGGCCTGTATCATGTACACTGAAAAAAGGTGACAGCTGAAATGATAAGTGACAGTCTAGAGGTAACTAATGAGTGAATAAATTGATCTGGCGCTGATACGTAGAATCGAGTTTTTCTGTGGCAACTACATGTGTGTGCCCTGCTGAGTACCTCCCTGCATTACGATATCAGGAGATAGAGAAGGACTGAAGACGCCTGTCCCACCAGGCTATCAGCAGCCCATAGCTAATATTCAGGGTTAGCGAACCATAGCTGACCAAGACCCTGTTCCACCTCTCCGTGGTACCCTCAGTATCAGGCCTAGTCAGGCTAACGGGCAGGGGTCGCCAGTCCCATGGTGGTGGAGCCAGCTAAAGAAGCATTGCACATCCCCCTGCTTTTTAGCTGTACTCCGGGACTGAAATTAGAGCTGCCATAACCAGCTCCCTCTCCGATACGATATTGTGCCTCAACACTCTCGGCTGCGAAGAACAACAGCTTACAGTTACAGGGAGTCTGTACAAGCACAAGTACAAGAGAAGCAGTTTAGGACCAGAGGCAGACTAGAGGTGTGTCCTACTGGACAACTGACTTACGATAAAAAAGAAAGGCATGTAGTTTTGAAAGAAAAGACAAGGAAGACAGAGAGGAGACAGAGAAAGCGAAGAAGAGAAGGATAGGTAGAAGAGCAACGACGGATAAAACAGATGGACAGGTAGAGCAATAGATTTTCAGAAGATAGAGAAGCAGTTTAACTACCAGAGGTAGTTTAGGACAGACATAAGGTAGCATTTCAAGATGAAAAGTGATTATTAGTACTGCGTCAGATCTGCAGAAGATGTGATGTTTTTTGGAACTTTGTGTAAAATGCTTTCGGAGATATCTCAGTATGATACTTGTGAATTTCGCTTCATAAGTATTAAAATGAACTACAGATTGATTCAAGAACGAAACATCTGAATGCGACTATTTGTGATAAGATTTCAGTCTTGTGGTGAATCACGTGTAGTGACATTCAGAAAGAAGTGAAGAAACAGAAATAGAAAAGCCACTCAGTCAGTCAGTCAGTCAATCAGTTATTTCCATGTCCTTTGCGGAGCTCTGCCTCCCAAACAGCTAACCTGCAGGCCTCTCGGTTGTGAGCAAGATGGCCTGCTGCTGATGCATCTATTTGCAGATCATCAACGATGTTTTTCAGCCATCTTCGTGTTTGTCTTCTCTCTTTCTTTTTCCCTTCAGTTTTCTCTGTTTGATCTTCCTTACTAGCCAGCCTTCTTCAGTATTAAGTTATTGTAGTATGGATATTGGAGCAGTAATAACTTCAGATGGGAGATGCAGAACAGAAATTAGGAACAGAATAGGCCAAGCAAAGACTGCATTTCAGAGAATGAGAAACATATTAACCAACACATCTTTATCAATGAATGTTAGAAAACGAGTCCTAAAATGCTATACTGAACCTATCTTGTTATATGGAAGTGAATCATGGACAATAGGCAAGTCTGCACAAAAATCATTGGAAGCAGCAGAAATGTGGTTTATTAGAAGAATGTTGCGAATCCCCTGGACAGCAAAAATAACTAATGAAGAATGTATGAGAAGAGCTGGAGAGACAAAAAACCTTGTCAGAAAGATAAGAGAGAGACAATGTACTTTCATAGGACATGCAATGAGAAGAGGGGGCATTGAAAATATTATAACAACAGGAAAAATAGAAGGAAGAAAATCAAGAGGAAGACCAAGAGAAATGATACTGGACAGTCTGACGGGATGGTGTGAGAGGAGATCACCAACTGAACTGATGGCCTGCATGAAGGATCGGATACTCTGGAGAATCATAATAGCCAACGCCAGTCGGCACGGCACATGATGATGATGATGATGAGTATGGATATCGTTGATGATCTGCAAATTGATGCATCAGCGGCAGGCCATCTTTCTCACAACCGAGAGGCCTACAGGAGTGCTATTTGAGGGGCACAGTTTAGCAAGGGACATGCAAATGAATGAATGAAGTATGGATATATTTCTTCTTTTTTGCTTTCATGATATTTGAAGAACTCTTCTGTAGCACTTACATTCAAGGGCATATATGTGTTTCTCAGCTGTTTTGTTAAGTATCCAGGTCTCACAGGCATATGTCTCATCTGCCATAGTAGTATTCCATAAATTAAAAAAGTGACAATGGGGAGAGATAATATCGTCTCGGTCACAAAGTGTTAACAGTGCTGTATGAAAAGTGCATTGTGCTGATAACAGTGAAACGGCCAAAGTGTGCTGCTATAAGTGACAATAGCCATCACTCAAAGTCCAGCAAAATCATCAGAACACGAAAGACAATATATAATTTTTAGAGCTAAATATATCATAATGGCACTGTGACCAGGATTTCTTAAAATATTTCTTATAATAATATAGGGATATACAAGGCATTATGTTACAGTCAAGCAGGTCGACAATGGCAAGACAGCCTAGAAGAAGATAACGCGCTCGTGAAATCGACACTTGACATGAAAAGAACAAGATCAGAGAGGAATGGAGGGCGTGGCTTATCTGCAGCAGTGAGGCTCAGTGGTTGGGAAAGCTGCTGAATTCAGCAGCTGCTCAAAGAAGAAGAAGAAGTCGTGTCACACAAATTTTATAATTTAAATACACTGCTGAACATCATCATCATCATCATCATCATCATCCCGCTGTTGGCGAGATTCTTCAGCTGCCGTGCTTGGAGCGGTGCTCCTCCCAGCCAATGGGGTTGCCGCACAGCACTACTGCGGAAAAGGTGGTAGAAATGATAAAGCGAAGCAAACAGTCAAATCACGGCACCTCTGGTCTGGAGGTCGGCCACGTCCTGAGTGCAGTCATATCGGGTGAAAAACATGAACCGGCTTGTCCCAGAGAGTAAGACACTGCTGGCGAGACTCTTCGAATGCCGCGCGTGGAGTGAAGCTCCTCCCGGTTAAGGAAGAAAATGCGGAAAAGAAATAAAGATTGCTGTGCGGCGCCGATGTGAAAAGGTGGTGGAAAGGATAATGTGAAATTTAATCAGTATGTCCAGTAGTACCGCTACGAGAGCTCTACCACGGCGCCTCTGTTCTAGAGGCCGGCCACGTCCGAAATACACATACACTGGTGAAATATGCCTAAACCAGCACACACCAGTGGTGAAACTTGATGGCTAGACATGTCATGCCACCTCCGCTCTAGAGGTCGGTCACGCCTGATATACACCCATACTGGTGAATTATGCCTAAACCGGCTCACACCAGGGGTGAATCTTGAAGGCTACGCATGCCACAGTACCTCTGCCCTAGAGGTCGGTCACGTCCCAAACACGATTATACTGGGTTAATATGCCTAAACCGGCTCAACCCAGGGGTGGAAGTCACTAGTGGCGAGGATTCGTCCTCCTGGACAAAAGCTCCATCCTGGTCACAACTAGGAAGGGTAGCGGTCACGACCACAAAATGCTGAAGTCGGAGACACTGGACCAGGGCAGTCTAGATAGGCAACCACCTCTCACCCGGCGGGGATGCTTGCGTATCCTAATCACACTGAGGTTTTTCGGTGAGAAAGTCCAACTCTGGACTGGATGGGCAACCACCTCTCACCCGGCGGTGATACACGGATATCTCAAAACACGTCGAGGTTTTCCAGTGAGAAAGTCCAACTCTGGCCTGGATGGGCTACCACCTCTCACTCAGCGGGGATGCACTGATATCTAAAACACGTCGAGGTCTTCCGGTGAGAACGTCCAACTCTAGACTAAACTGGTGCAACGAAAACCACGGTGTCATGCAATCCGCTTCAGAGACCCACCAAGAATACAGGCTCAAGCCCTGTGATACTCTGAACCTCTTTCGGTCCTCTCGGTGATCTCGTGTGGTCCTTTCGGGGACCACACAGGAGACCACGGGACCTAACGAGGACCACAGGTGTAAATTCAGTAGGATCACAGTGCGGTCTTGGTGGTAGAAGCGAACGGAGAAGAAGAAGAAGAATCATCATCATCATCACCATCACCATCATCATCATCATCATCACCGTCATCATCATCATCATCATCATCAGGTGCCGTGCCGACTGGCGTTGGCTATTTTGCTTCTCCAGAGTACACAATCCTTCATGCAGGCCATCAGTTCAGTTGGTGATCTCCTCTCACACCATCCCGTCAGACTATCCAGTATCATTTCTCTTGGTCTTCCTCTTGATCTTCTTCCTTCTATTTTTCCTGTTGTTATAATATTTTCAAAGCCAACTCATCTCATTGCATGTCCTATGAAAGTACATTGTCTCTCTCTTATCTTTTTGACAATATTTTTTTTCGTTTCTCCAGCTCTTCTCATACATTCTTCATTAGTTATTTTTGCTGTCCAGGGGATTCGCAACATTCCTCTAATAAACCACATTTCTGCTGCTTCCAATGATTTTTGTACAGACTTGCCTATTGTCCATGATTCACTTCCATATAACAAGATAGGTTCAGTATAGCATTTATGACTCGTTTTCTAACATTTATTGATAAAGATGTGTTAGCTAATATGTTTCTCATTCTTTGAAATGCAGTCTTTGCTTGGCCTGTTCTGTTCCTAATTACTGCTGAACACAGAGTTAAAACAAAACAAAAAAAAAACAAAAAAACTGACGCATTTGTTGGATATAAATCTCTGCTTTCTTCGGCAACTTTCGGACAATCTGTTGTCCTATAAAATACATTTTTTAATTTGGTCTGCGGAACGGCATTCTGGCAGATGAGCGTGGGTCGCTGTTAGGGGGAGATAAACGGGCTCCTGGGCAGGAACCTTGGGGACTCGCCAAACCAGCGACAATCAAGTTCTGCAGGCGGTTGTCAAGGAGTGGTGTCTGCCATCCAGGCTGGCAGCTTCTCAACACATTCTACTGCCTACGTCTTCTCCTCTTTGTTTATGTTCTCAACGATTACGGCTTTGCCCTCTCCACTGTGGTTGCTATGTTACCCGCACAGCCGAGTATTTTCTCTTTACTTAATTAAAAAATCAACAAGAACATAACTTTAGTTTTATTTTTCTTTGCAGCGTTTTGTAGAATAAAGGTAAGGAGGGTGGAAACCCCGTTTCCGTACCATTAAGGCATATTAGGGGTACGGAGACAAGGAGAAGAATAAAAGAGAGGATGATGAGCTGATGGCTCATCTGGGCAAGAGCAGAGAAAAAAGGCACAGGACAGGCTTGTGTGGAAAAAACTTGAGGAAGCCCCATGGGCCTTGAGCACTTAAGGTTCAGAGAGAGAGACAGACAGACAGACAGATAGAGAGAGAGGGAGAAAGAGAGACAGACAGACAGAGAGGGAGAGAGAGACAGACAGAGAGAGAGGGAGAGAGAGAGACAGACAGACAGACAGAGGGAGAGAGAGAGACAGACAGACAGAGAGGGAGAGAGAGAGACAGACAGACAGACAGACAGAGAGGGAGAGACAGACAGACAGACAGAGAGAGAGGGAGAGAGAGACAGACAGATAGAGAGGGAGAGAGAGACAGACAGAGAGACAGACAGAGAGAGGGAGAGAGAGACAGACAGAGAGAGGGAGAGAGACAGACAGAGAGAGAGGGAGAGAGAGATAGACAAACAGAGAGGGAGATAGAGACAGACAGAGAGAGAGGGAGAGAGAGACAGAAAAAGAGAGAGAGAGACAGACAGACAGACAGATAGAGAGAGGGAGAGAGAGACAGACAGACAGACAGAGAGGGAGAGAGAAAGACAGACAGATAGAGAGAGGGAGAGAGCGACAGACAGAGAGAGAGACAGACAGACAGACAGAGAGGGAGAGAGAGACAGACAGACAGAGAGAAAGGGAGAGACAGACAGACAGACAGAGGGAGAGACAGACAGACAGACAGAGAGAGAGAGGGAGAGAGAGACAGACAGACAGAGAGAGAGAGAGAGAGGGAGAAGAGAGACAGAGAGAGAGGGAAAGAGACAGACAGACAGACAAAGAGAGAGGGAGAGAGAGACAGATAAACATAGAGAGACAGACAGACAGTCAGAGAGAGAGGGAGAGAGAGACAGACAGACAGAGAGAGTGAGAGAGAGACAGACAGACAGACAGAGAGGGAGAGACAGACAGACAGAGAGAGGGAGAGAGAGACAGACAGACATAGAGAGAGGGAGTGAGAGAGAGATAGACAGATAGACAGAGAGAGAGAGAGAAAGACAGACAGACAGACAGACAGATAAGGAGAGAGAGACAGACAGACGGAAAGAGAGAGGAGAGAGACAGACAGACAGACAGAGAGGGAGAGAGAGAGAGACAGACAGACAGACAGAGAGGGAGAGAGAGACAGACAGACAAACAGAGAGAGAGGAGACAGACAGACAGACAGAGAGGGAGAGAGAGACAGACAGACAGAGAGAGAGGGAGAGACAGACAGACAGACAGAGGGAGAGACAGACAGACAGACAGAGAGAGAGGGAGAGAGAGACAGACAGACAGAGAGAGAGAGTGAGAGGGAAAGAGAGACAGAGAGAGAGGGAAAGAGACAGACAGACAGACAGAGAGAGAGGGAGAGAGAGACAGACAGACAGAGAGAGAGGGATAGAGAGACAGACAGACAGACATAGAGAGAAGGAGAGAGAGACAGACAGACAGAGAGAGTGAGAGAGAGACAGACGGACAGACAGAGAGAGAGGGAGAGAGATTTATTGACTGATCTTTATTTAAAAAAGATTAAGAAAGGGTTAAGAGAGAGAGGGAGAGACAGACAGACAGAGAGAGAGGGAGAGAGATTTAGTGACTGATCTTTATTTAAAAAAGGTTAAGATAGGGTTAAGTGAGAGAGAGAGACAGACAAAGAGAGAGGAATTTATTGACTGATCTTTATTTAAAAAAGGTTAAGAAAGGGTTAAGAGAGAGAGAGAGAGAGAGAGAGAGAGATTGATTTATTGACTTATCTTTATTTTAAGGAAGGGTTAAGAGAGAGAGAAACTGATTTACTGACTGATCTTTATTTCTTAAAGGTTAAGAAAGTGTTAAGAGAGAGAGAGAGCGAGAGAGAGAGAGAGAGAGATTGATTTATTGACTGGTCTTTATTTCAAAAAGGTTAAGAAAGGGTTAGGAGAGAGAGAGAGAGAGAGAGAGAGAGAGAGAGAGAGAGAGAGAGAAAGACGGTGTTAGGCATGTTTTTCCCAAGACCTTCGGCACATGAAAGAGTGATGTAGTCCGGATCACGCCTGGGTGCATTTACCTCCCAAGATTTCTGTGGTACCCATTTTTTAACAGGCCTGATGGATCCCGGGGCATCTCTGCTTCCTTTCTTGTCAGTAATTCTCCCATTCCTGTTAGAGTCGTCAGGAAATTCACAGCTGTAAGATGAGTAGCTTCACTGTAACGTATGAGTAGTCTCACTGTAACGTATGAGTAGTCTCATTGTAACGTATGAGTAGTCTCACTGTAACGTATGAGTAGTCTCATTGTAACGTATGAGTAGTCTCACTGTAACGTATGAGTAGTCTCATTGTAACGTATGAGTAGTCTCACTGTAACGTATGAGTAGTCTCATTGTAACGTATGAGTAGTCTCACAGTAATGTATGAGTAGTCTCATTGTAACGTATGAGTAGTCTCACTGTAACGTATGAGTAGTCTCATTGTAACGTATGAGTAGTCTCACTGTAACGTATGAGTAGTCTCATTGTAACGTATGAGTAGTCTCACTGTAACGTATGAGTAGTCTCATTGTAACGTATGAGTAGTCTCACTGTAACGTATGAGTAGTCTCATTGTAACGTATGAGTAGTCTCATTGTAACGTATGAGTAGTCTCATTGTAACGTATGAGTAGTCTCACAGTAACGTATGAGTAGTCTCATTGTAACGTATGAGTAGTCTCACTGTAACGTATGAGTAGTCTCGTTGTAACGTATGAGTAGTCTCACTGTAACGTATGAGTAGTCTCATTGTAACGTATGAGTAGTCTCACTGTAACGTATGAGTAGTCTCATTGTAACGTATGAGTAGTCTCACTGTAACGTATAACAAACATTCTGTTTCCTTGATCCATACTTGTTTTCAGCCTCTCATTACGCATTCCTTTCCATATTAGTATTTCTCTGGGAATGTTTCTTTCTTTCCATCATATCAAATCTTCGCTTTTTCTTTCTTTTTTGTGCTATGTAGTAATAGCAATGTCTCATATGTATGAGTAGCGTATATTGTTTCTAGATCCTTCTCCCTTTCTATCATATTCTTTCACAAGATTTCATTCTGAATCTCAAAATGTGTGGTTCTATCTGTCACAGCGTGTTTCATTATTTTTCTTTCTTTGTATCATATTTCTTTATATCATATCTCTTCCTTTGTATCATATTTTAACACATTTTTCTTTCTTTATATCATATATTTTAACACATTTTTCTTTCTCATACTTTAACACGTTTTTCTTCCTTTATATCATATATTTTAACAAATTTTTCTTTCTCATATTTTAACACATTTTTCTTTCTCATATTTCAACACGTTTTTCTTTCTCTTATTTTAACACATTATTTTACTCCTGTCTTCCTACGCTCACGTCATCCCTATTCTTCCTTTCGCATTTCGAACCGTTTTTCCCTTCAGTCATTGTGTAAACCGTTATGTCTCATTCTGTTGTTGTCTTAACTAGACAGACCTTACATTTCTTCTGATCCTGAAGTGTCTGCTGGTGTACGTTGTGGCCGATGTGATGAAAATGTCGAAGCACAGACTTGTGTACATAAGGAGCGGGTTTTTGGCGCCTATTTATTTTTTTTTCAGTCTCTGAGTAGAGCTAAAACAGCGAGGGATGTGTAATGCTTCTTTACTAGACTCCGCCACCATGGGAATTGTGAGGACCCCTGCCCTGGCTGTTCAGGCTAAATAAGTCGAGGAAAACCAGACAACAAATAGAGGGGAGAGAACTCAGACAATGAGAGGAGCAAAACCAGAGAAGAAGTTGGGGGCTGGGGGTGGGGTGGGGTGGGGGGAGTGGGGAAACCAACACAAAATAAATGGAGCAAAATAAAAAAAACAACTTTTTTTTTTTAAGTTAAGAACACACAGACAGACATTTTACAAGGAGACTTAAAAGCATACAAAATATTTAAAATCGAAACAGAACACAACCAGGGAAGAACATAAAACAAGCACAGCAAAAAGAACAGGCGGAACAAACCCCAGGAAAACAAGAAGAAGAAAAAAAGAACCACAAGCAGATTTTCGGGACTGGTCCAGCAAAGATCGAGCAAAATAATGGAATGAGAAAGAGGGAGAAAGAAAGAAGTAAGAGAGAGTAAAATTTAAATTCAAGAACTCATGTACATCCCAAGAGTGAAAGAGAAGGCTTTGCCAAAAACGGATTATGTACATCAACAGAGAGAAAGATGACTATGGGAGAGAGTGAGTGAAAAAGGGAGAGAGAGAGTATAAAAAGAATCTCTGACAATTAGAGAAATATTAAAACTCCTTTTCATTTGAATTCTGTTTAAAAAAAAAAAAGTTCCCCCCCCCCCCTCCAAAAAAAAAAAGGGGAACAACATGACGACAGCAATAGGGATCACTCACACGAGGTTTCCAAGTTGCACAGTGTAAGGTCTTGACAGACCAGTCTCTGAGTCTGATTTAAAAAAAAACAAAACAAAACCTCAAGCAAAACACGCATATTAGAAATAAAAATCACAGTGAACAAATAGAACAAACACACAGGAAAAAAAAGAACCAAAAGCAAAAGAAACAGGGAAAATAAATATCACAATTTATCTCTAGAATTCTTAGCCAGCTCTTCTGCTCTCCCTGTAACTCTTTGGAGCATGGAAAATTCCCTGCTTTTTCCCCCTTGCCCCCATAATTTCATTGCTTATCTAGAGGTCGAGAGGTATTGTTCTTTACTCTAGTTCGGAGGGGGGGGGGGTCTCTGTCTTCAGAGACCTGGAGGGCCGCAGCTGTATGCTAAAATTTTGTGGCGAGCTGAATATAAATAAACTAGTTTTTTGTTGTTGTTGTTTTGTTTTTCCAGTTTACACGAAAAAAATTAGAATAAGTGGCAGTTATGAAACACCAGAGAGAAGATATGCTGATGATGACACGGTATTACTGTCCACAACACAAAAAAAAGGATTGTAAAAACTAATTATGTCAGTCCGTAAGAATAGTGAAGAGCAAAACCTCTATCTCATTGCAAAGAAAACTAAATTGACGACAACTGACAAAGTAAACAAGGCAGCTGATATATGTATCAATGAGGAAAAATTGGAAGAAATGGAGAGTTTTGAATATCTTTGATCATTACTAACTAATAATGGAGATACAATGCGGGCTATTAAAAGGAGGACATCTATTGCTCTTTAAAAAAAATAAAACAACTAAAAAGGCTGTGAAGAGGAAGAGACAGAACTATAAAAATAAGATTTTTAAGGGCATGCATCTTTCCCATCGCAACATATGCATGTGAGATCAGGACACTTAACAAAACAGCTGAGAAACACACAAATGCCTTTGAATGTAAATGCTACAGAAGAGTCCTTCAAATATCACTGACACAAAAAAAGAACAAATATATCCATACTACAAGAACTTAATATTGAAGAAGGCTGGCTAGTAAAACAGAGAAAACCTAAATATTTTGGACACATTAAACGTCATGAGAAATTAGAAAAAAATCATCTTGGAAGGCTACATAATGAGAAAAAGAAAGAGAGGAAGACCAAGGCGAAGATGGCTGCAAGACATTGTTGATGATCAGCGGACGCATCAGCAGCAGGGCATCTTGCTTACAACCGAAAGGACTACAGAAGAGCTGTTAGGGAGGCAAAGTTCCGCAAGGGACATGGAAATGAATGACTGGCTGTGGCAGTTATGAAGCGTAACCGCTTGTATTTAATTATCTTCTCGGGTCTTTTTAATATGGTTTTCTTTATATATTGTGAAGACAAGAAATTTACGTAAGGGCACTTTTAAAGTTAAACATTCTGACTATTGTTAAAATTTTATAAGAAAAATTACATTTTCACAACAACCTCGCGTGCCGTATAATTAGGCCTCGCGTGCCGCATGCGGTCCTGCGGACCACTGGTTGGATATACTTGTTCTAATTCATCTTTTTATTCCTATATCTGTGAACACGGATGAATGAGAAGAAAAAAAACCTTCGCTAGACAGGGGACCTTAGGGTATTCATCCTTAGAGTATTCATCCTTAGAGTATTCATCCTTAGAGTATTCATCCTTAGATGTTGTCGTTAGATATGGCAGTGAAGAATGAATCTCCAGTCTGACGCTATGTCACGTTACGAACACTTCATGTTCTGAAAGGCTACCTCCGTGAGGGGAGGGGGAGACAACTTGTTTTTACTGGCTCTGCCGTAGGCGAGGAGATAGACAGATGACTGGAGCAATAAATGACAGGCAAGGATACATTGGATGACAGACAGACAGACAGATAGATAGATAGATAGATAGATAGATAGATAGATAGATAGATAGATAGATAGATAGATCTATCCATTTGTCTAACACCAAATTCAGAAAGACAGAGAGGTTCTAAGGACTGCAAATGCGCCTCAAACAGCCTCTGGCAGTCAAGTCCAGCTCCTGGCCTTCCCGTGGCAGAACTGTTTAAACTGACAGGAGAAGGGGCGAGGGCGAATATCTGGCGCCTGAAAACCAGTTACTTAGGGTAGATGAGTGGCACGTTTGGTAGCTCATCTGCCGCTGTTGGCGAGATCTTCAGCTGCCGTGCGTGGAGCAGTGCTCCTCCCGGTCAATGAAGAAATTTGCAAATGAGGTTGCCGTGCAGCATCACTGCGGAAAAGGTGGTAGAAAGGATAAAGCGAAGCAAACAGTCAAATCACGGCACCTTTGGTCTGGAGGTCGGCCACGTCCTGAGTGCAGTCATGTCGGGTGAAATGCATGAACCGGCTTGTCTCACTGCTGGCGAGACTCTTCAAATGCCGTGCGTGGAGTGAAGCTCCTCCCGGTTAAGGAAGTAAATGCGGAAAAGAAATAAAGGTTGCTGTGCGGAGCCGATGGGAAAAGGTGGTGGAAAATGAAGTTTAACCGGTATGTCCAGTAGTATCGCTACGAGAGCTATACCACGGCACCTCTGCTCTAGAGGCCGCCCACGTCCGAAATACACCTACACTGGTGAAATATGCCTAAACCGGCACACATCAGGGGTGGAACTTGATGGCTAGACATGTCATGCCACCTCCGCTCTAGAGGTCGGTAACGCCTGATAAACACCCATACTGGTGAATTTTGCCTAAACCGGCTCATACCAGGGGTGAATCTTGAAGGCTATGCATGTCACAGTACCTCTGCTCTAGAGGTCGGTCACGTCCCAAACACGTCCATACTGGGATAATGCCTAAACCGGCTCAACCCAGGGGTAGAAGTCACTAGTGGCGAGGATTCGTCCTCCTGGACAAAAGCTCCATCCTGGTCACAACTAGGAAGGGTAGCGGCCACGACCGCAAAATGCTGAAGTCGGAGACACTGGACCAGGGAAGTCTAGATAGGCAACCACCTCTCACCCGGCGGGGATGTATGCGTATCCTAATCACGCTGAGGTTTTCCGGTGAGAAAGTCCAACCCTGGACTGGATGGGCAACCACCTCTCACCCGGTGGTGATACACGGGTATCTCAAAACACGTCGAGGTTTTCCGGTGAGAAAGTCCAACTCTGTCCTGGGTTGGCTACCGCCTCTCACCCAGCGGGGATGCACTGATATCCTAAACACGTCGAGGTCTTCCGGTGAGAAAGTCCAACCCTAGACTAAACTGGTGCAACGAAAACCACAGTGTCACGCAATCCCGCTTCCGAGACCCACCAAGAATACAGGCTAAAGCACTGTGATACTCTGAACCCCTTGTGGTCCTTTCGTGGATCTCGTGTGGTCTATTTTGGACCACACAGGGGACCACGGGACCTAACGAGGACCACAGGCGTGAATTCAGTAGGTTCACAGTGCGGTTTTTGGTGGTAGAAGTGAACGAAGAAGAAGAAGAAGAAGAAGAAGAAGAAAGACAGAGAGAAAATGTCGTGAAATCATACACTACATCATTGAACGCAGTCCACTTCTCACTGAGATATACAAATTTATATAAACTCTTTTCTTCTTCTTCTTCTTCTTCTAACTCTCTAGACATGTGAATTGATATTCTTCTAACTCTCTAGAAATGTGAATTTATATTCTTCTAACTCTCTAGAAATGTGAATTGACATTCTTTTAACTCTCTAGAAATGTGAATTGGTATTCTTCTAACTCTCTAGAAATGTGAATTGATATTCTTCTAACTCTCTAGAAATGTGAATTGATATTCTTTTAACTCTCTAGAAATGTGAATTTATATTCTTCTAACTCTCTAGAAATGTGAATTGACATTCTTTTAACTCTCTAGAAATGTGAATTGGTATTCTTCTAACTCTCTAGAAATGTGAATTGATATTCTTCTAACTCTCTAGAAATGTGAATTGATATTCTTTTAACTCTCTAGAAATGTGAATTTATATTCTTCTAACTCTCTAGAAATGTGAATTGACATTCTTTTAACTCTCTAGAAATGTGAATTGATATTCTTCTAAATCTCTAGAAATGTGAATTGATATTCTTCGCACACAGTGCAGCCGGGATGTTGTCGCACACTATGGTATCGTATAGGGAGTGGGTTGCGGATTTTTTTTTTCAGTACTTGCCTTGAGCTACAAAGCAGAAAGTGTTCAACACTTCTTTAGCGGACGCCATCTGCGTCATGGTGACAGGTGTGATACCTGCCCGTCACGGTGACAGGTGTGATACCTGTCCGTCATGGTGACAGGTGTGATACCTGTCCGTCATGGTGACAGGTGTGATACCTGCCCGTCATGGTGACAGGTGTGATACCTGCCCGTCATGGTGACATTTTCGATACCTACCCACTTTAGCTAAGCTAGATTTCCTACGGGGGAGAGGGGGTTACCAAAAGGAGAAGTGGGATAGGGTCTTTGTCGGCTATAGTTAGCCAAACGTGACTACGGGTTGCTTACCCCCAAACTAGACATGGTCTTTGTGGGCTATAGTTCACCAAACATGACTATGAGTCTCTGAGTGACAAATCAGACATAGTCTTTGCCTCCACTCTTCATTTTACTTTCCTTATTAAAACTAAAAACAAAAAAAAAAGTAAACTAAAAAAAACAGAAACACAGAGAAACAACCTAACAAACAGGAACACAAAAGAAAGAAAAAAAAATGAGGCCTCTCTCATTAACTTCCCGGCATGCAGTCAAACTAGCCTTCCAATGAAACCTTTCTTCTTCCGGTAAGTTAATCCCAGCGTCCCTTGCAGCGGAAGTACTCCGGTATTGGCGACGTCTGTAGCTTTCAAGATGGTCGAAGCAAAAAAGTTAACTCCCCTGCTTTTGCCAGCACTAAATACGCTTTTTTCTAGAATGTTCTGAAGTGAGCCACGTGTTTAGTAACCTACTTATTTCTTCAGTTTGTAAACTAGAATTATATTACGCCCGACACTTGCAACGTTAATCTTTGATGGCTGTTACATTTTAAACTATAACATAATATAATCTGTTACTCTATCGAGAGAATGTATGGGTTTAAAAAAAATCTTACAATATCAAATGTCACCTGTAACATAAGAATGTTTGTTGTTATATTTCTTTCTTTCCGCCATGTTGTATCGGAGGAGAAACAAAATGGCGCCTACTTTATTACAGCAGTTTAAGATTACGAACGCTCAGGCGCGGAGCAAGGCCACGTGATTACAGTTTTTTAAAAAAAGTTTTCAAACTGTTTAAACGGTTCTTTGTAATTTAACATTTTTTAAAAGACAGCTCAGATGAAATGTTGAAAAACAGTTCAGATTACTTTTTTTTTTAAACAGCTCAGATTAAATGTTGAAAAACAGCTCAGATTTTACACAAATAAAAAACAACATAGGAACTGGTTGAGCACAGCCATAACATTTCTGGGGCCCTCTTCTGAAACAAAGGATGCATTCCTTGCCCCCGACTGGACCACTCGCTATCCCCCCCCCCCTCCGGCTCCTTTTTCCCTTTTTCTCCTTGAGATTCCTTATACCTGAGGCTGTGTAAATAGAAAAAAAAGAGCTGCAGTTGTGAGGTTTTGTGAGCTAAACAAGGCTTAGATGCAAAAAGAGAAGCATTCATATCCGTAACATGTTTCCATTCGGGTAGATGGGTAGTCCTCGCTTCAATTAGACTTCGTTTCTATGGCCGCCTCGAAAGCGAAATGGACGTAACGTGAAAGAATTCAACGGTTGATATATATATATATATATATATATAAGGGTAAAAAAAGATAAAGGTAATCCTGTCATGCCTTGGAGGCACATAGGGAGATATGGTGTTAGTGCCCATATTTTCCTTGACCTGTCAGCACACTACAGCGATATATATATATATATATAATCATCATGTGCCGTGCCGACTGGCGTTAGCTATTATGCTTCTCCAGAGTATCCGATCCTTCATGCAGGCCATCAGCTCAGTTGGTGATCTCCTCTCACACCATCCCGTCAGACTGTCCAGTATCATTTCTCTTGGTCTTCCTCTTGATTTTCTTCCTTCTATTTTTCCTGTTGTTATAATATTTTCAATGCCCCCTCTTCTCATTGCATGTCCTATGAAAGTACATTGTCTCTCTCTCTTATCTTTTTCACAAGGTTTTTTGTCTCTCCAGCTCTTCTCATACATTCTTCATTAGCTATTTTTGCTGTCCAGGCGATTCGTAACATTCTTCTAATAAACCACATTTCTACTGCTTCCAATGATTTTTGTGCAGACTTGCCTATTGTCCATGATTCACTTCCATATAACAACATAGGTTCAATATAGCATTTTAAGACTCGTTTTCTAACATTTACTGATAAGGATGTGTTGGTTAATATGTTTCTCATTCTCTGAAATGCAATCTTTGCTCGGCCTATTCTGTTCCTAATTTCTGTTCTGCATTTCCCATCTGAAGTTATTACTGCTCCAAGATATTTGAATTTCTGCACCTGCTTTAGAATAGTTCCGTTTAATTTTATACTGCATGCTGGTGGATTCTGTTTCTTAGATATAACCATAGTCTCTGTCTTTTTGATGTTCAAAGTAAGGCCTTTCTGTTCACTTTCTTTGGCGACTTTATCCAAGAGATTTTGCAGGTCTTTTTGGTTCTCAGCTATCAGTACTATGTCGTCAGCATACCGAAGGTTGTTAATATTGTATCCTCCAATTTTTATGCCTGGTTCTGTGATGATTGTTCTTAGAATATTCTCGCTATACAGAGAAAAAAGGTCTGGAGATAGTACACATCCTTGTCGCACCCCTTGTTTTATAGGTTGATATTTTCCAATTCTATTTTCACCTCGAACTGCTGCTTCTTGCTGCCAGTATAGATGTTTTACAATCCTCAGGTCTTTGCCGTCTATATTGATGTCTTCAAGCATTTTAATAAATTCATTATGTTTCACCTTGTCAAATGCCTTGGTGTAATCAATGAAGCAAAAGTAGAGATGTTTCTGTACTTCTAAAGCTCTTTCTGTTAGTGTTCGTAAAGCATAAATGGCATTGTGTGTTCCCTTTCCTTCAACAAATCCAAACTGTTCATCTGCTATTTCCTTTTTTATCTTTTCCCTTGTTCTTCTCATAATTATTCTGAGAAGTAGCTTCGTTATGTGACATGAGAGGCTGATAGTCCGGTGGTCGTCACATTCCTTTGCACCTGGTTTCTTTGGTAGTGCTATATACGTGGATTTAATCAGGTCACTGGGAATATAACCACTGTTGTAAATGTCATTCAGTAACTTGGTTATTATTTTTATTCCTGTCTCCTCTAGTGCCTCTATTTCTTCTATTGTTATATTATCAGGCCCAGTCGCTTTTCCTTTCTTCATGTGTTTGATGGCATCTATGATTTCATCTTCAAATATTGGTGGTCCCTCACAGTTTTCAGTATCTGGTGTTAATTCTGGTCTTTCTCCTCCATATAGCTCACCGATATACTCTGTCCACCTGTCCACAATGTCTTCTTTTCCCATTAACATTTTACCTTCTTTCGATTTCAGGCATCCTGTGGTATATTTTGTTTGTATATATATATATATATATATATATATATATATATATATATATATATACTTTACTGACAGGTGTGATTTAAAACATAACATTAAACTAAAGTTATGTTATAATTTGAAAGGGACTTTAAAATAAGTCACTCAGTCATTTGCGGAACTGTACTTTCCTAACAGCTCTCTTCAGTTTTCTCTGTTTAATCCTCTTTACTAGCCAACCTTCTTCAATATCACGTTATTGTAGCATGGATATATGTGTTCTTTTTTGTGTCCGTGATATTTGAAGAACTCTTCTGTAGCATTTACATTGAAATACAATTATGTGTTTCTCAGTTGTTTTGATAAGTGTCCTGGTCTCACAGGCATATGTTGCGATGAGAAAGATGCATGCCCTTAAAAATCTTATTTTTGTGGTTCTGTCTGTTTCTCTCCACAGATTCTTTAGCTGTTTTACTTTTTGAAGAGCGATAGATGTCCTCCTTTTAATTTCCCTCATTGTATCTCCATTATTAGTTAATAATGAGCCAAGATATTCAAAACTATCAACATCTTCGAATTCTTCTTAAAATAAGCAGTGTTACATTAAACAAGTGCTTCTTATTCTAAAAAAAAAATTCTAAATTTACAATTAGAAGTCGCTGGACTTTGTCGTAAAACGGGACGTCAGAAAGTGAGGAATATCTGCACATGTAAGTAGACTTAATTGCCAGTGTCAGTAAATTACATCGACTCTGACATGATGTACGGCAGCGCTTGTAATTAGCTGTCAAACAGGCTGTACGAGTGGTCATGGTGATGTTTGTGGTTTACGGCAGGCAGGCTAATTTCATGTGTGTGGGGTGCAGGCATATGTTGAGTTTGTATATGTATGTGTATGTCTGATGTACTTTCAGTCAGGTGGATAAACAGGATGTGAGTAAATCTGTTATAAGCTTGTGGATGTACTTTTTGAAGATTTGAACATGCGCCATGTTATTTTACGTCGTAGCGAAGGATACGTAAACTTCTTCTTCTTCTTCGTCTTTCTAGAGCTGTGAGCTGGTGTTCTTTTCAGCCGATGCTGTGAAGATGTTGAGGCACATCTTTGTGTGGGCTTGGGAGCGGGTTATGGCGGCTATTTTTTTTTCAGTCCCTAAATGTGTGTAAAAACCAAACGGGGTGTGCGATACTTCTTTAGCAGGCTTCACCACCATGGGGGACTATGGCGATCCCTGCCCGGTTAGCCAGGCTAGGCCTGTTACTGGGGGTACCACCGAGAGGTGGGACAGGGTCTTGGTCGGAGTTAATTCGCCAGCCCTGTCGCTAGCATGTCAGCTATGGGTCGCCAACCCTGTCGCTAGCATGTCAGCTATGGGTCGCCAACCCTGTCTCTAGCATGTCAGCTATGGTTGGCCAACCATGTCGCTAGCATGTCAGCTATGGGTCGCCAAGCCTGTCGCTAGCATGTCAGCTATGGTTGGCCAACCCTCTCGCTAGCATGTCAGCTATGGGTCGCCAACCCTGTCGCTAGCATGTCAGCTATGGGTCGCCAACCCTGTCGCTAGCATGTCAGCTATGGGTCGCCAACCCTGTCGCTAGCATGTCAGCTATAGGTCGCCAACCCTGTCGCTAGCATGTCAGCTATAGGTCGCCAACCCTGTCGCTAGCATGTCAGCTATGGGTCGCCAACCCTGTCGCTAGCATGTCAGCTATGGGTCGCCAACCCTGTCGCTAGCATGTCAGCTATAGGTCGCCAACCCTGTCGCTAGCATGTCAGCTATGGTTGGCCAACCCTGTCGCTAGAATGTCAGCTATGGTTGGCCAACCATGTCGCTAGCATGTCAGCTATGGTTGGCCAACCATGTCGCTAGCATGTCAGCTATGGTTGGCCAACCATGTCGCTAGCATGTCAGCTATGGTTGGCCAACCCTGTCGCTAGCATGTCAGATATGTGTCGCTGATTGCCAAATCCGACTGCGTCTTAACCCTTGAACAGTTGTCCTAAAAGATCCTACTAGAAGACAAACTAAGGACTACATAAAAACTGGCTCTGTGGATACTCAGAACTATATGTTGCAGTTTTACAAACGGGATAAAAAGAACTAACGGTGAGAAGGAATGGCAAGAAAGGCAACGAGATGAGTACGTTAGTTGCTTCATCAAGAGAATCTCTCTCAGTTATGTACTATTTGTATGTTTATTTCTCGCTTCATTCTTTTCGGCATCCTTGATAAAGGCATATAGCCGAAATATTGGTTTGGTACCTTTTGTTTAACAATTCTATTTGATGATCTCATTTTCTCTTTTACCATCCCTTCTCACTATTTCCTTCACTCTTACTTATATATATATATATATATATATATATATATATATATATATATATATATATATATATATATATATGTATATATATCCCATGCCAGGATGTCAGATCATCAAACATCTTTTCCCTCTGTCTCTTCTACCTTCGATCTTCCCTGTTGCTATTAGGTGCTCTAGCCTGCCTCTCCTTCAAATACGTCCCTATAAATTTAGATTGTAGTTTTCTGATCTTTGTTATCATTTTTTGTTGTTTCCTGTGCCTCTTTCTGAACTTTCTCGTTCGGTTTTCTCGCTGTCCGTGGTACCTTCAGCATTCTTCTTAACAGCCACATTTCAGCTGATTCCAGCCTTCTTCATATGTCTTTACTGGCCGACCAAGCTTTGCATCCATAGAACGAGACTGGTTCAATGTAACACTATCACACTCTCTTCCTAACTCTCATAGACAGAGACAAAGTATGTACTTCAGCTTTTGAGAGGAAACCTTGGCTTGTGCAGTTCTTCTTTGTGCTTCAGTGATACATCTTCCACCTGATGTTAACAAGGCGCTTAACTGCTTTAAACTATATACGTTTTCCATCTGATATTGACAAACTTCCTAACTAGGTAAAACTGCCGGCCTGTTTTAATTTTGTGCCTTTTGGTTATATAGTGCATCTACAAGAAAGGGCGTGGATGGTCTTGGTTTTTGAGATGTCCATCACAGCTGTCTTTTTTATGTTAAGACTGAGCTCCTTTCTCTCACTTTCCTTGATGACTGCTCCTTCCTCCAAGCTTGGCTAAACTAACTTTGAGAAAAAAATGCTCGTCAGAGGTCAGCGCAATGCTTCACTAAGGTCTGCTTTCTGTACAAAGCTCATCTATGCTTAATTTTTTAAAATAATAATAAACTATTCTTCTTTAAAGTCAGTACAGAACTTGACTAAGATCTGTACCTTACATAGTCTTATATACGATGCAATAAACAACAAGAAAACAATACACCTTGGCCATATAAAAGACATAACAACATACTGAAGACCACACTAGAAGGAAGGGTGGCAGGAACAAGAGCAAGGGGTAGGCAGAGACGGACATGGGAAGATAACCTACGAGAATAGACAGGACACAGCCTGGCTGAGTACACCATCAAGGGAAAGAAGCGAGGAAACTGGAGATTCATTACCGCCAACTTTCGTTCCGAAGGAGACAAATGATGATGATGATGATGATGATGATGACGATGATGATGATGATGATGATGATGATGATTGCTCGTTTTATTTTAAATGGTCAAACATTAAAAAAAAAAATAAATAAAGGCACCAGGCAAGAAGATTGATGATGAGGAAGAGAAAGAGTAAGTAAAGGGCACACAGAAAAAAGGAAATTAGGTTCCGGGTAAGGCCTTCCCTCAGAACTCGGCGCATGCGAGGGAGCCAAACATTGATCGACAGACACAAGATTGCAGCCGTTCACCAAGTGAAAGTCGGTTCAAAGCTGGGAGAATTTGAGCTAAGGTTCTTTCTACACACAACGCCCACGACTGAGAGCATTTGAACTAAGTTTCTTTCTACACACAACACCCACGGCTGGGAACATTTGAACTAACTTTCTTTCTACACACAACGCCCAAAGCTGGGAACATTTGAACTAAGTTTCTTTCTACACACAACGCCCAAAGCTGGGAACATTTGAACTAAGTTTCTTTCTACACACAACGCCCAAAGCTGGGAACATTTGAACTAAGTTTCTTTCTACACACAACGCCCACGGCTGGGAGCATTTGAACTAAGTTTCTTTCTACACACAACGCCCAAAGCTGGGAACATTTGAACTAACTTTCTTTCTACACACAACGCCCACGGCTGGGAACATTTGAACTAAGTTTCTTTCTACACACAACGCCCAAAGCTGGGAACATTTGAACTAAGTTTCTTTCTACACACAACGCCCAAAGCTGGGAACATCTGAACTAACTTTCTTTCTACACATAACGCCCAAAGCTGGGAACATTTGAACTAAGTTTCTTTCTACACACAACGTCCAAAGCTGGGAACATTTGAAATAAGTTTCTTTCTATATACAACTCGCAAAGCTGGGAGAATTTGAACCAAGTTTCTTTCTATACACAACTCCCAATGCTAGGAGAATTTGAACCAAGTTTCTTTCTATACACAACTCCCAATGCTATGAGAATCTGAACCAAGTTTCTTTCTATACACAACTCCCAATGCTAGGAGAATTTGAACCAAGTTTCTTTCTAAACGCATTGCCCGCGGATTACAAACGGCCAAAGACTGCCGCTGAGCCAAACTGTCTTGCGCAGTTGAATGTCAGGAAAATGCGAACAATACTGTTTTCCTGCAGTCTTGCAGATTTTGCTAAACTCAATTCATTCATTAATTGAATGTTGATAGCCAATCTGAAGATGTCTCACTCTAGAGCCAGGATGCCTCCGTCAGGAACTGTGATGTTTAGAATGTCAATAATGCTACGAGCATGTTGTCTCCTCAGCCCGCTCCCATAGGACCCATACCCTCATTGTTTTCCCTGTGCCATCCTGTCCTTTATCACAGCCGAGGAATGATAATTCTATTTTCCTGAAGAAGTTGAGAAGCCAGTTTTCATCTATATACACTTCTTTTGATATGCTTTTGTTGCCTCTCTCATCTTTTCGAGATGTTCTGAGGGCTCTTCTACAGCATCTCATCTCTAGAAACCTGACCCTCATTTCTGTTGCTCGCGAATCGTACCTGAATGTTCTTTTTTGGAAAGATGTGGAAAACGAATACTTTTAACTGTATGTATTTACGTGAGATCGTTACTAACTAATAATGAAGATACAATGATGGAAATTAAATGGAGGATATACAGCTCTTCAAAACAATAAAACAACTAAAGAATCTGTGGAGAGGAACAGACAGAACTACAAAAATAAGATTTTAAGGCATGCAACTTTCCCATCGCAACATATGTCTGTGAGACCTGGACACTTAACAAAACAACTGAGAAACACATAGGTGTCTTTGAATATAAATGCTACAGAAGAGTCTTTAAATATTATGGACATAAAAAAGAACAAATGTAACCATACTAAAAGAACTTAATATTGAGAAGGTTGGCTAGTAAAGAGAGAACAACAGAGAAAAACTTAAATATTTTGGGCATAGTAAACGTCCTGAGACTATCTTTAGAGAAGATAGTCTTGGAAGTGTATATAATGGGAAAGAGAAAGAGAGGAAGACCAAGGCGAAGATGACTGCAAGACATTGTTGATAATCTGCGAATGGATACATCAGCAGCAGGGCATCGTGCTTACAACCTAGAGGCCTACAGAAGAGCTGTCAGGGAGGCAAAGTTCTGCAAGGAACATGCAAATGACTGACTATCTGATTTGCGTGATGCTTTGGTGCATTGTTCTTTATTTAGAGGAGTTCTTTAGATTCTAATAATCGTTTCCTTTTATCATCACCATTTTTTTGGCTGTAAAACTGTAGAACCTCTGATCGACTGTATTTCCGCGTTGTTGATGTGTATGTCTATTTGTTCCCGTCCTCTAAAGTGTAATACTGGAAGGAAGGTCCCTCTCTGGAATGGAGCCGTAATCACATCTTGACTGAGAACGGCTGGACAGGATGTTATCCTATTTCAAACTACGTGTGACAAAACGTTATCCATTCACTACAGCTAGCCCTCGGAGAGTATCTGGGACAAGGAGATGTAAAAACAAGTGCTACTTTCATGACTGTAGTTTATTAGAGGCACTAGTCAGTGAAAACAACTCATTTTGAGATCCTGTACTTGGAACGTTCAGTTCTCCTAGTCCAGTCAGTATCAGAATTTGTAGAAGACTGTCTCGGGCTAATTTATAGTCGGCAGTCTTGGGTTAATTTATAAAAGACTGTCTTGTTTTAATTTAGGGAAGATTATCTCGAGTTAATTTATGGAAAACTGTCATGAGCTAATTTGTAGACGACAGTTTATAAAAGATTGTTTGGGATTAATTTTAAAGAAAACATTCTCGAGGTGATTTATATAAGAATGTTTTGAGTTAATTTATGAAATACTGTGTTGAGTCAATTTATAGAAGACTGCCCATTTAAAGAATGCTGTCTATAGCTAATTTATAGAAGACTGCCTTGAATTATTATACACACGAGGTACGTCACACGCACACACACACAAAAACGAGACTGGATAAATAACTTGGGAGCCGATAGTGGATAGGGGAGACACAAAGAGGTGGTTACAGAGCATGTTCTAACCTGTCACTGTAAGACAAAGCTTAACTCCATCGCTTTACTCAGCACCAGCGGGCGCGTGTTCAAATACGAGAAGTCTACGTGTGCGCTGTTGGAAAACAATGTACTGCAAACGGAACATCGAATTATCATCAAGTTTCTTGTGAAGATGAAGAAATCCGCTTTGGAAACTTTTCAGTTGTTGACAGAGGGTTACAGTGTTGAATGCTTGTCTCTTGCAAGCATTCCTGAACGGCACAAACGATATTCGGAAGGCGGAGAATGCGTGAAAGATGATGACCGTCGGTTGAACTTTGCACGAGAACAATGCGCCAGCCATAACACTTTGCATGTGAGGGAGTTTTTAGCAAATCCCAAAGCCACTGTGCTCGAGCACCCACCATATTCGCCAGATCTGGCTCCCTATGACTTCTACCTATTCCTAAAGATCAATCTGGTGCTCAAAGAAACGCATTTTTTGTCAGTATAAGATATGAAAGCAAAAAAACGACGGAGGTCCTCAATAGCCCTTTAAAAAAAAGTGATCTGCAGAATCGCTTTCAACGTTGGCAACCTGGCATACAGCTTTGTGTCAACTCGAAGAGCAAATATTCTGAAGAAGATCGAATCTCATTTTTTCAGCTTGCTCAGTAAAATAAGATACAGGTACAGTCTCGTTATATATATATATATATATATAATATATATATATATATATATATATATATTATATATATATATATATATGAACGATAAGTTCGCGGCCTAAGGTACAAGTACTTGAAACACATAGTTGATATTAGGTGCATTTGTAGATCTAGTTACTGTAAAATTAAACATCAAGTTTGAAGAAATTAACTGCAACCAATTTTTTTACAGGTTACTGAAGTGGTAACGGGTGGCAGAAATTGAGAAAATGGATAAAATCAGCAGTCATCGAGCAGTCATTTGCTATCTCTGCATCAAGAGCTTATCATCGAAGGAGATCCATGAGGATATGGTGGAGAATCTAATGGAGAGTGCCCCTTCTTACAGCACAGTGAAGAAATGGGCAGCTCAGTTCAAACATGGAAGTGAGAGTCTGGAAGATGATCCCCGTCCAGGAAGACCAAGAACGGTAACAAGCGTTGAAACCACCAGCAGAATCCATGACATGATAATGGAGGATCGACGACTAACTGAGCGGTACATTGCTACTGAGTTGGACATCTCCCAGGAAAGTGTTCATTCCATTATTCACAATGATCTTCAAATGACAAATGTCTCTGCAAGATGGGTCCCGAAACTTTTTGGAGCTGATCAGAAACGACAACGAGTCTCAATATATCAAGAGACAATGTTGGCCATTTTTCTGCAGATCCTGAAAAATTTCTTCAGCAATTTGTGACAATGGGTGAGGCTTTGGTTCATCATTTTCAACCAGAAACCAAAGAACAGTCAAAGTAGGGGAAACATCATGGATCCCCACCTCCAAAAAAAAAAGCAAGAGTGGTTCTGTCTGCAGGCAAAGTGATGGCTCCCATCTTGTGAGATTCAGAAGGTGTGTTATTGGTAGACTATCTTCAAAAGGTCAGAATGATCACAGGGGCCTATTACGCTAATCTTGTGAAGCAACTGCGAGTCAAACTGAAGGAAAAGCGTCGAGGGAAATTGACGAGAGGAGTCATCTTACAGCAAGGCAATGCTCCAGTTCACAAGTCGGCGGTGGCAATTGCTGCCATTCATGAATGCGGCTTCCAGCTTCTTGAAAATCCACCTTAATCCCCAGATTTGGCCCATTCGGACTATTAACTGTTTACCAAACTCAAAAAGGAGCTCATTGGTGGCAAATTTGCTTAAGACGATGACGTTATTCATGCTGTAGACCACATTCTACTGGCACAAGATGCTGACGTTTACAAAGAAGGGATCCGTATACTCCAGGACCGCTGGACTAAGTACATAAACTTGCAAGGGGACTATGTTGAGAAATAACCCAAAAATGTTGTCCACAAATAATCCCTTGTACCTTAGGCCGAGAATTTATCACCCCTCGTGTGTATGTATGTATATATATATATATATATATATAATATATATATATATATATATATATTGTCTTGAGTGTATTTTTAGATTTACTGGGTTCACGATCATTAATTTCTCCCAGGTTTAAGCAAGAATGAAAGTGGAGAGAAAAGACAAGGTGGGGTACTCGTGTAGCCATCCCCTCCCCCTCCCGATCAGGGTGACATAAAACTATGGGAGCCAGTGGTAGATGGAACGGAAGAGTAGCCAACATTCTATTATGGTAGGCAGATGATCTCAGTATAGAGACAGTGGCTACGATCACTGACTAGTACAGTCACTGCTTGGGAGGAAAGCAATGGCAAACTACCTTCTGTAAACATGTCAAGAAATCCTCATAGCAATATGGATTAAAACGCCATGATAATCTAGAGAAGACCGCATTGGAAGGATGCATAATAGGGAAAAAGAAAGAGAGGAAGACCAAGGCGAAGATGGCTGCAAGACATCGTTGACAATCTGCAGATGGACGCATCAGCAGCAAGGGCATCTTGCTTACAACCGAGAGGCCCACATGGGAGCTGTTAGGAAGGCAAAGTTCTGCAAGGGACACGCAAATAACTGACTGACTCGGTTCATTTATCGGTGGAGAGATCAAGATGGTCGTTTTGATGAAGGTGATTTGTAATGTTTTTTTGGTGATACTGGACTACGCTGTGTAACCAATCATATCCGTGAGCGAGCAATACATATGTATCCATTCACATGAGGGACCTAATCTTACCAACAGCGGTTTTCGACCTTCTGTCGGAAAGACTCGCCCGTGGAATGCCTGGGACATGCACATATATCTGGGAAAATAAGGATAGGATCACTTTTCACCTTCCAAGCATGATCGTAAAAGTCGACTAAGGAGGGTTCGGTACAGACAGGGCCAACAACCCTATCCAGTTTGAAGAAAACATTGACAGACACAGAAATACTTAGAAGCAAAAGAACAGAAACAAACAAACAAACAAACGCAGGTGAACGGACAGAAACAGGTCAAGGAAGGAGCTCATGCCGCATGTAACAATAGAGGGCTCACCTGGGCAAGAAAAGAGGGCTCACCTGGGCAAGTATAGAGGGCTCACCTGGGCAAGAATAGAGGGCTCACCTGGGCAAGTATAGAGGGCTCACCTGGGCAAGTATAGAGGGCTCACCTGGGCAAGAGTGGAAAAAGAGGGGAAGGATATGCGTCTGTGTAAAACCCTTTTGGAGGCCCCCATGGACCTTGGGCACCTAAAGCTTCAGAGAGAGAGAGAGAGAGAGTGAGAGAGAGGTAAGACTGAATTTTCTTTTCTGTTTCTAAAAACTCATCTGCCTGTTTCAGTGCTTATCTGGCAAATAACCACCTGTGTATGTCGCTGGTGTACAAATACCGTCCTTGGAAATGCCGCGGTGGTGTAGTGGTTAGTTAACTCGCCTGCCGATCATAAGATCCCTGGTTCGATTTTCGCACTCGGCCGGAATTTTTCGGACCTACCGGCGTCGGGGTCAACCCAACCTAAAATTTAAAAAAAAAACATACCTGGGGTTTCCATAGGAAAACAAAAAACAGCCTAGGACAGGTCCTTTTGCTACACGACCCACATTTAAAAGTCAAACATTTTTGCGGACCACTATTAAAGTGCTCTATATTTTCAAGATATAAATCTAATATTATAAAGTATTATGTAATATTTCTCTACATGCTTAACTGCATATTCATTGCTACACAAAAGTTCTTTTCATTTACCTTAAAGATGGCACAGTTTCCGGTTGGATAGCATGTCTGTTCTGTCTGGAATAAAACAGTTTCTGAGAATTATATTTCACTCCTGCTCTCTCGCAGAATCTACGCCGATTGTTCGCTAGTATTACATTGTAAAATTGCACGTCCCAGCAACACGGTCAGAAAGAAGCTGGTCTCGCACTTCAAAAGCGATGCCGTTTTTTTATGTAAGCCATATTTCGGTCTGATGCTGGAAGAAACGCTGCCTGGACCATCCTTTCTCCAATAGGCGCATTGCGGACATACTAATAAAGCGACCTGCAACTTTGCGGCTTGCATCCGTGCAGTCTGCCCCTAGGACCTATGCATTGCGTGAAAATGTGGAATAATTTTTTTATTGCATCTACCTTTTTTCTCTTTTTTCTGCTTTGAGACTTCAACGCAGTCCACAATACTCCCAATCACGGCCAATCTTTGGGCCGCGGCCCATGGGTTGAGAACCACTGGCCTACAACACGTGATGGTATCCCTACCTCATATGCTGTAGTGGTCTAGAAATGTGAAGGCAAACACTTAGCTCCCCTACGACATACATATGATCATCATCACTATCAGGTGCCGTGACGACTGGCGTTGGCTATTATATACTATTCAAAAGAAGAAACGCAAGCACTAATGTAGTCGTAATGGACACCATATTTCAAACTTGTATCAAAATGTTATTTTACGGAATTAGTGCTTCAATCTTGGCATGAAGAAACGTTAAGGCCTTAACAATGAAATGATGTTCATTAAATTTGGTTTGGACTTTTATTATTTGCAACTGAGGCCTCTGTTTCAGTAAGGTGTATGGCCTCCTCTGGCCTGTATCAGAGAACGACGTCTCCTTGACATGGATCCTATCAGCCGTTGGATCTGTTATTGTGGGATCGTTGAGCACTCTTACCACAGTGCAAGAGACAACTGTCGGAGATTGGTTGGCTCCACGTCTCGCTAGCGGACTTGTCTGTTGAGTTCATCCGATATGTGTTCTATCTGGTTCATGTCTGATGACATGGATGGTCATGGAATGGTCTGGACGTTGTTGTCAGCGAGGAACTGGGTGGTGAGTTATGCCACATAAGGTCTAGCGTTATCCTGCTGAAAAATTGACCCTGGTACAGCCAGAAGTGGAAGGACGTGAGGACGAAGAATGTCAGCGACGTAACGTTGGGCATTCAGGCTTCCCTCAGTTTGCACCAGGTCACTTCTTCCCATGACCTTGATCGTTCCCCACACCAGTACACCTCCACCACCATGTGGGGGAGCCACATCCATGCAGTTCTGGGCGTAACGCTCGTGGACGCTGCGGTAAACTCTTCTCAGTCTATCATGTCGCTAGGGAAGAAGGAATGCGTCATCACTCAACCAAACCCTTCTCCATTCATTCGCAACGATCCACTGACCATGCTGTTTCGCCCAATGCATTCGGTTCTGGCGATGCCGGTCCGTAAGAACTGGACCTCTGTAGGGTCTTCTAGCCCAAAGACCAGCGTCGTGCAGCCGGTTCCTGCCAGTTTGATCTGAAATTCGACGAGCTGCTGTCATTGACTGCACTTTTGAGGACGCAGATGTAAATCGATTCCTGAGGTGACGCCCTTCCACTGTGCAGCCGGTCTGCAGCTGAGCCAGTTTCTTGAAATCGTCTCCGAATGCGACTAATGGTCCTTCTAACCACATTAAATTGTCTGGCCACTACATTTTGTGACTGTCCAGTCTGTAAACCTCCAATAATGATGAATCGTTGTTCTGTAGTGAGATGAGCCATACTTGAGCATTGAATTTTCAAATGAATTGATTCGAAAAGCGTCAATCTTTTATAGGCATTCAATAACACGGTCAGTGAGTTTTGTGTTAAGTACGTTTCGTGGGATTCTCGTGAATCTGTCATGAGTTACTGTCAAAAATGCTGTTTTTACTAGTATCGCTTTTCTGTGCTCATGAATCATCTGCTGAGTACAATTCGGGTCAGCACGTGAAGCTGATGTCCAAGTGAACATTTCTGGCAATTTGCCCTTGTCTGATCAGCAAACTTCAGTTTAAATTGCAACATCGTATTTGTTGCGTTTCTTATTTTTTAACAGTTTATACTTATCCAGAGTACACGATCCTTCATGCAGGCCGTTAGTTCAGTTGGTTATCTCCTCTCACACCATCTCGTCAGACTGTCCAGTATCATTTCTCTTGGTCTTCCCCTGGCTCTTCTTCCCTCTATTTTTCCTGTTGTTACGATATCTTCAATGCCCCCTCTCCTCATTGCATGTCCTATGAAAGTACATTATCACTCCTCTCTCTCAATCTCTTATTTATTTTGACAAGATTGTTTGTATCTCCAGCTCTTCTCAAACATTCTCATTTAGTTATTTTTTGTTGTCCAGAGAATTCGCAACATTTCTAATAAACCACATTCCTATTGCTCCCAATGATTTGTGTGCAGACTTGCCTATTGTCCATAATTCACTTCCATATAACAACATAGGTTCAATATAGCATTTTAGGACTCGTTTTCTAACATTCATTGATAAAGATGTGTTGGATAATATGTTTCTCATTTTCTGAAATGCAGTCTTTGCTTGGCATATTCTAATTATATTCTGCATTTCCCGTCTGAAGGTATTACTGCTCTGAGGTATTTGAATTTCTGCACCTGCTTTAGAATAGTTCCGTTTACTTTTATACTGCATGCTGGTGGATTCTGCTTCGTAGATATAACCATAGTCTCTGTCTTTTTTTTTATATTTAAAGTAAGCCCCGTCTGTTCACTTCCTTTATCGACTTTATCCAAGAGATTTTGCAGGTCTTGTTGGTTCTCAGTATCAGTACTGTGTCGTCAGCATACCGAAGGTTGTTAATATTGTATCCTCTTACTATTCTACCTGGGTCTGTAATGATCTTTCTTAGAATATTCTCGCTGTACAAAGAAAAAAAGGTCTGGAGATAGTACACACCAGTGTCGCACTCCCTGTTTTATTGGTTTTATGTGCATATGATACGGGACCGTAACGTTTCTCGAGAGAGTCTTACATCCGAATGCCTGATCATTAGTTCTCTCGTGTTTAAACGAGAAGGAAAGTGGAGAGAAAAGGAAATTAAGATAAGGAAAAAAAACGGGAGGAAAACGAAGAGGAAAAAAAGTGAAAGGAAGAATTTAAAAAGGCAAAACGGGTTGTTTTCTTTTTTAAATGAAAGACAGCTCTTTAAAGACGAACTACTGGAAATAGGTAGTTGCAAGAAAAGAAATTAAATAAATAGAAACAAAAAGATGGAAAGTCAAATTGGAAACAAATGGAAAACTTGAATGTCATAGACAGAAAGAAATTGGAAGCTAGAATGTCAAAGACGGGAAGATACTGAAAGCCAAAAAGTAATAGACATAAATAAATTGAAAGCTAGTACGGAAAGAAACAGGAAGTTAGAAAGTCACAGACGGAAAGAAAAAGAAAGTTATAAAGTTAAAGACTGAAAGAAACATAAAGTTAGAAAAACACAGACCGAAAGAAATAAAAAGTTAGAAATACACAGACGGAAAAAAACTGAAAGATAATTAGCACAGAAAGAAACAGAAAGCTAGAAATTTACATACAGAAAGAAATGGAAAACTTGAAGGTAGCCGAATGAAAGAATTTGAGAGAGCCGCGGAGAGAAATAAATAGAAAACAAGAGGGAAATTCACGGAGAGAAAGACATAAAAGAAACATACAAAGACATGAACGACAGAGAATCTACGCTGGTGGAAACAGAAAACTAGAAACTCACACAGAGTTTAGAAACTCACACAGAGTTTAGAAACAGACAGTTTAGTAACACACAGAGTTTAGTAACTCAGAGTTTAGAAACTCACAGAGAATTTAGAAACTTACACAGAGTTCAGAAACTTACACAAGAGTTAATTAAAAGTGAAATAAAGTAAGATGACTTGTCTGACGGAAGAAATTTTTGTCTGAAAGAAGGAACTTTGTCTGATGGAAGGAACTTTGTTTGAAGGAAGGAAGTTTCGTTTGAAGGAAGGAAGTTTGTCTGAAGGAAATAATTTTTTCTGAAGGAAGGACCTTTGTCTGAATCAAGGAATTTTGTGTGAAGGAAGGAATTTTTGTCTGAGGGAAGGAAGTTTGTCTGTAGGAAGAAACTTCAAGAGTGTATAATGAAAACCAAAGGAAACCAGCAGGTGCTTCTTAAAAAAAAATACCACTGGCCACGTACATGTAATAACTAAAGCGCACATCCATCTGTCCGCTTACATGTAATAGTTAAAGCGCACATCCATCTGTCCGCTTACATGTAATAGTTAAAGCGCACATCCATCTGTCCGCTTACATGTAATAGTTAAAGCGCACATCCATCTGTCCGCTTACATGTAATAGTTAAAGCGCACATCCATCTGTCCGCTTACATGTAATAGCTAAAGCGCACATCCATCTGTCCGCTTACATGTAATAGCTAAAGCGCACATCCATCTGTCCGCTTACATGTA
Organism: Achatina immaculata; assembly: GCA_009760885.1. NCBI lineage: Eukaryota > Metazoa > Mollusca > Gastropoda > Stylommatophora > Achatinidae > Lissachatina > Lissachatina immaculata. The sequence continues at coordinate 23,426,730 of CM019701.1, forward strand.
ATAACTAAAACGCACATCCATCTGTCCGCTTACATGTAATAACTAAAGCGCACATCCATCTGTCCGCTTACATGTAATAGCTAAAGCGCACATCCATCTGTCCGCTTACATGTAATAGCTAAAGCGCACATCCATCTGTCCGCTTACATGTAATAGCTAAAGCGCACATCCATCTGTCCGCTTACATGTAATAGCTAAAGCGCACATCCATCTGTCCGCTTACATGTAATAGCTAAAGCGCACATCCATCTGTCCGCTTACATGTAATAGCTAAAGCGCACATCCATCTGTCCGCTTACATGTAATAGCTAAAGCGCACATCCATCTGTCCGCTTACATGTAATAGCTAAAGCGCACATCCATCTGTCCGCTTACATGTAATAGCTAAAGCGCACATCCATCTGTCCGCTTACATGTAATAGTTAAAGCGCACATCCATCTGTCCGCTTACACGTAATAGTTAAAGCGCACATCCATCTGTCCGCTTACACGTAATAGTTAAAGCGCACATCCATCTGTCCGCTTACACGTAATAGTTAAAGCGCACATCCATCTGTCCACTTACACGTAATAGCTAAAGCGCATATCCATCTGTCCGGGTCTTTCCTTGTCCAGCCGAATGTACAGCCACATTCTGAAAATAACCCGCATTCTTGAATGTAACCATGCAGAAACAGTCCAGACCATGGTGGGGGGAGAGAGAAGGTGATGAGAGAGGAACACATGTTTAGTTTCTTGAGAATGGTTTAGCAGAAACACGCACATGGGAAGAAAGAAACGAAAAGAAAACATCAACAACGTACAATAATGTCTTGAGTGTGTAATCTTGGGGGAGGGGGGGGTCAGAGTGGCCGCCCATAAAAAGTAGATGATACCATTGCGATGAGGCTTGATTTCACAATAAAAAAGAAGGTATGAATTGATAATTGTTTGGATTTGATACCTTAATATTATTAAGGGCACTAACACTATATATTTGGTAGGTCTACATTTTACCGTCTAGTGGTCTGACAAACAAAAGGGACACTACCAAAATATACTTAACCATGGCTTTAGAGAGGTCAAGGGAAATATTAGTGGGAACCCAGAATCCTTTGAGTTTTAGCAACACAGAATAAAGTTCAAGGAAAATAGGATAAAGGTAAAATCCCCGTCTTCATGCCGCTAAAGGCACACTGGGTATACGGCGTAAGACCCGTACTTCCAGGACCATGGGTGTGATGTGGTCGGTCTCTAGCCTGGTCACAGGTCTCTTCTATCAAATTTTAGACCCTGGGTGGATCCGGGCGCCTTTTTGCTGTGGTGGTAACAGACAGAACTACAAAAATAATATTTTTGAGGGCATGCATCCTTCTCATCGCAACATAGACCTGTGAGACGTGAACGCTTAACAAAACATCTGAGAAACACATCAATGCCTTTGAATGTAAATGCTACAGAAGAGTTCTTCACATATCATTGACAAGAAAATAACAAATATGTCCATACTACAAGAACTTAATATTGAAGAAGGCTGGCTAGTAAAGAGGATTAAACAGAGAAAACTTAAATATTTTGGACACATTAAACGTCGTGATAATTTGGAGAAGACCGTCTTGGAAGGGTAGATAACGGGAAAAAGAGAAACACCAAAGCGAAGATGGCTGCAAGACATCGTTGATAATCTGCAGATGGATACATCTGCAACAGGACATTTTGCTTACAACCGAGAGGCCTACAAGAGAGTTGTTAGGGAGGCAAAGTTCCGCAAGGGACATGCAAATGTCTGACTGACTGAAGGTAACTAATAAATATTTTATTTCAGCCAACATTTCCTTTGTTGACAGGACTGGGATGATAATGACAAAGATGATGTTGGTGGTGGTGGTAGTGGAGTGGTGTAAATGGTGTGGTGGTGGTGGTATTGGTGGCGGTGGTACTGGTGTGGTGGTGGTGGTAGTGGTGTGCTGGTGGTGGTAGTGGTGGTGTGGTGGTGGTAGTAGTGCAGTGGTGGTGGTAGTGGAATGGTGGTAGTTGTGGTGGCGGCAGTGATGCAGTGGTGGTGGTGATGATGGTGGTAGTGGTTGTGGTAGTGATGTAGTGGTGGTGGTGGCGGCAGTGATTTTGTGATGGCAGTGGTGGTGATGGTATGGTGGTGGTGGTAGTGGTGGTGGTGGCCGCAGTGGTGTTGTGGTGGTGATGGTGGTAGTAGTGGTTGTAGTGGTGTTGGTGTTGGTAGTAGTGTGGTGGTGGTGTGGTGTGTTGGTGGTGTGGTAGTCGTGGTGGTGGTGGTAGTCGTGTGGTGGTGGTAGTCGTGTGGTGGTGGTAGTCGTGGTGGTGGTGATAGTGGTATGGTGGTGGTGACGGCAGTGGTGTGTTGGTGGTATTGGTAGTGGTGTAGGTGTTGGTAGTAGTGTGGTGGTAGTAGTAGTTTAGGAGGTGAAGGTGGTGATATTGCCAGAATCTCCGAGAGACATTTTGGAAACCTTGTAAAACTCTTCCCTCTCCTGACCCTGTATATCTTTCCATCTACGATGCCCGATCCCCCCCTCAGTAACCCTGTGGGACAACCCTTAAAACAGGAAAAAGAATTTCAGGTCTGGAAGAAGTGCTACGCTTGGACCCCCTCCCTTTTTAATACCTCGATTACGATGAGAAGGATGAGGTCATGGAGGTTATCTTCTTCTTCTTCTTCTTCGTTCGCACTGTCTGTCTATATCTGCAGTCCTGTCTCTTGGATAAATTTCACTGTTTTTTGTAACTCATGTATGGAACCGTAGAGCTTATCTTCTTTAGTGGTTTCACTGGGCCAGTAATTATTTCTCAGTGTCTCGTAGTTGATGCAGTTCTGGAGGATATGTTCCACGGTTTGGGGCACCTGGGCACATGTACATAGATTAGTAGTACCAACCTTAAACTTTGTATACATATGACTTCGGAGTCGGCTGTGTCCTGTTCGGAGACGGAAGATGGTGACTTGTTCCTTTCTGTTTAGCATGTGATAGTCATCATGTGGTGGTGTTTGTGGCTTCCTGTAGGTTTTTATCATGCTTTTCTTCTGATTATAGGTGACTGGTATGTCTGGTTGCTCCATTTCAGTGCCCTCTTTGGCCAGATGGTCAGCTTTCTCATTGCCTGGTATCCCACAGTGGGAGGGAATCCATTGCAAAGTGACTCCATGTTGTAAGCCAATTTTTGACAAGGCATCCTTAAGGTCTGGTAGTTTGTTGCACTGAAGAGCCTCCAGTACTGATCTTGCATCTGTGAGAATTACTACAGGACATGTATCAATTCTGGAGTCTGATAGTTTTTCAACTGCAGCAATAATTGCCCTAACTTCTGCATCAAAGTTGTTGCAGTATTTACCAGTGGGTATGGAAATCTTGTCAATGGTGTTGTTTGGATATTCAATATATGCTCCTGCCCCACCATTCTTTATGGCATTATGTGCAGATCCATCTGTATACACACGTATCCAGGTGTCACATGGATATTTGTCATCTAGAACACTAAGTGTGGCTGTTGATCTTACAAGACTGCTCTGCATCTCACCATTCTGCACACCTTTCACTTCAGTCTGAATAGTTATTTGTGTATAATCTGCTTCTTTCCATGGTGTATGCTCTGGTACAGATGATAATGGAGTGACTACAGTTGGAAGGTCAGGTATCAGCTTACGCATACGCTTGGCCTGATGAATGAAGCTGCTTCTTTTAAGCCGTCCTAATGCCAAGTTATTGAATCTCTCCTTCAGGGGATGGCTTACAGAGCTAAGGAATTTTTCTCCCATGGTCATGACCTTTGTGTCTCTACGTTCCTTTAGCGGTTGAACACCAACTATTTTCTGCATTTCTACTATTGGTGTGGACCTCATGGCACCTGTGATAATCCGTAGTGACTGATTTTGAACCTTGTCTAGGTTATGCAGCGTAGTGTTTGATGCTGTGCACCAAGATGTTGAGCCATATTCTAAATGTGGTAGAATACTTTGCTGATATACATTCTTGAGGATTCTTTCACTAGCTCCCCATGTAGTCCCACTCAATTTTCTTAATATGGCTAGTTTTCTTCTGGCTTTTGCTTCTGCACTGTTGATGTGTTGCTTCCAAGTCAGTTTTGAGTCAAGAGTCACTCCTAAGTAAGTGGGTTGGTTGTCCATCCTTAAGGGTATTTCATTTACAAAGATCTTACCTGCTTTCTGTTTAGATGAGAGGGTGAACAGAGTGGTGCTTGATTTCTCTGTGTTGATACTTACACACCATTTGTTTGTCCATGATGTCAAGATGTCTGCTGCTCTTTGGAGTCTCTGTGTAGCAACTGTCGCATATTCATCTGTACACCACATGACCAGATCATCTGCATACAGTGCTGCTTTGATTCCATAGGGAAGTTCCTTGACCAGGTCATTAATGAATACAAGGAATAGTGTAGGCGAAAGGACTCCTCCTTGTGGTACACCATGTCGCAGAAGTACTTTCTGGCTTTTGTGTCCATCCATTACTACTCTAGCTCTTCTATTGTGTAAATAGGACTTTATCCAGTTGTACAGTCTTCCATTCACATTGCAGTTTCTTAGTTTCCACAACAGACCTTTTTTCCATACTTTATCAAAGGCTTTCTTCAGGTCTATCCACGCTGCTAGTACAAGGTTTTTCTCTTGGAATGAATCCTCAATCTCTTGAGAGAGATAGGTCACTTGATCTTCCGTACTGTAGTACTGCCTAAATCCTGCTTGTTGTGGAACGAGAAGGTTTTCACTTTCTAGGTACCATTTTAGCCTCAGGTCAATGATGCGTTCCATCGTTTTGCATAGGCAGCTAGTGAGACTGATTGGCCTGTAGCTGGAGGCAGTATCACTGTTTTTCCCTGGTTTTAGCAGTGGTACCATGCTTGCTTCCTTCCAGATTTGAGGTAACTTACCTGTGCTCCAGCACATATTGAAAATATCCAACAGCTTTCCCATTGCTGCCATTCCCAGGTTCTTGATCATTTCATTGGACACTCCATCTGGTCCTGGTGATTTCCTTGGTTTCAGTTTACTAACTGCTAGGTCTAACTCACTGCGTGTGATTGGTGCATCCATGACCTCCACTTTTCTGACTTGTTCCTCCTCTTTCTGTGGCTCGATGCGCACTGTACGCTCCTTCTCTGGATGGATATCAATGTTGCAGTCCTGTGCAAACATGCGAGCAAAGTGATCTGCTACCTGCTTACCTGTAAGAGTTTTCCCATCCTCTATTAGTGTAATCTTTGTACTTCTTCCAGTACTCTCATCATTTAACTGTTTGATTAGTTTCCACAGTTTCCTTCCATCCTTTTCAAAGTTTAGGGACTCTGTTTTCTCTCTCCAACTTTCCCGTCTGGCTTGCAGCTTTGCTCTCTGAAATTTGGCCTTAGAATGTTGGTAATTATTGTGGTGTTCTTGGCATGGTCTATTTTCTGCTTGCTTTCGAGCTGCTTCCACGTCATCATGGAGTTTTCCCAGCTCACTAGACCAGTATGGTTTATAGTCCCTGCGAGCTCCTCTGGGAATGGTTTCACGAGCGGCCTGAAGGATACAAGCATTGAATTCCTTCACTATGCTGTTAATATCCTTACCTTCTATGGACAGCTGTCCCACCAGGATACCTGTACGATGTCTGTACATTGTCCAGTTTGCTTTTTTATAGTTCCATCTGGGGAGAGGGTTACTGGTGTTAAGGAGTTCATTTTCTATTGTCAGGAAGACTGGTCGATGGTCGCTACCTCCAAGTTGTTTTCCAACTTCACGTGTAATGTTCCACTTCAGATCTGGAGAGTGGAATGCCAGATCTGGTGTTGATTTTGTATGCCAAGCCCTTGAGTAAAATGTTGGGGCATCCATTGGCTGGTTGATCAGGAGAAGTCCATTATCATCCTGCCAGCTCTCAACTTCCTCTCCTCTCTTGTCTATGTGGTCATAGCCCCAGCTCTGGGAATGACTGTTAAAATCACCACAGACCATCAGTCTCTCTTTGTGTGGGATTGTTCCTAAAGCAAGTGGGCGGTCATTAGGACAGTAATAGTTAAGGAGGTGGAAATCTGTATTACTACTTTTTAGATGGATCATCTGGTATTCGGCTCCTTCCATGTACACTCCCACCTGACATGCGCTGATGTTATTCTTAACAAGTGTGAGTACTCCTCCTTTTCTTCTGTCCTGTCGGTCTGATCTAAAACACTGGTAGCCTCTGATTTTAAAGGCGGCATCTTTGGTTAGGTGTGTCTCCTGTATGCAGCATATACTTACCTGCTCTGCAAAAAGTATGTTCTCTAGTTCAACCTTTTTGCTATAGCCATCTCTAACACTGCTGACACCCTCAGCATTCCACTGCATTATTTTAAGTTCTTGCTTTTTGGCTGTTTTCTTCTGTTGTATTTTTTGGCCAGTAGCTCTACTCTCATGTCTCCTGACTCCACAAGACGAACTGAGAGGACCTCCAGTAGCAATGGGTGGACCCTTTCGAGGCAGGGGGCCCGGCACTGCACCTGCCTGGTTAGTCTTCACAGGGCGAGCACCATGTTTGAAAACTGTAGATATAGACATTTCATTAGCGATAATGCGTGTTACCCTGATTTTTGCGATGCGCCTTTTGGCTGGGTAACTCCGACTTCAGCACCTTTCCTTGCTAGGGCAGACTGTGGTCTTGCTCGGACTGCCATGAAGACAGTGTGGCTGGCCTGGCCAAAACTTTGTTTTCCAGCCTCTGGTGGCTGTACTTAAGACCTTCTCCATGTCAGATGGTTTGAGACAGTTCCACAAAGACACTCTGACTCTGAGATGAGGAACCTGATGAGTGCTTCAACGATATCCATTCCCCGCCACCTATAGTCTACTGGCTCTGTTTTGTTTACATCATTCTGATAGCCATTGTTGTAAAGACCCATAGGCTTGTCACGTCCTGGATTCATTGGTTTCACACCAGACTTCCCTCATCCCCACCAGAGATCTCCATGTCCCCATCCGTCCACCAACCTGACATTACATTTTGCAAAAATAACAATTACAATTAGTGTTGATTGCTACAAGTTTCTGGGCTACAGAGGTAGGTCAGAGTTTTTAAGCAAACAGATCTATGTTCCCTGTCTCACAAACACTATGTTAAGATAAGTGTGCTCTTAACACAGTTGTTCCCAGGGGGTTGGAGGTTATGAAATCAATGATAATTATTTAGACCTCAGACTTCCTCCTCGTCATTATCAAGATCCACATCTCTACATCAGCTCTGGAACAGATTTAAAAAAAAAACAAAACTTATCTTCTTGTAGGCTGGCCATGAGCATCAAGCAGAAACCACAAACGGGGGGAGCAATTTTGTTTGTTTGTTTATTGCTCTATCTCATAATCAGAGAAGATCATTTCGTTCTGTCATCTTGATTTAGAACAGCGTGGGAGTGGGAAATTTGGAGGGAGAAAAGAGAGAGAGAGAGAAAGAGAGAGAGAGAGAGAGTATGTGTATGTATCTGTGATGGAAGAGGGAGAAGCCATCAGTCAGTCATGTCCTCTGCGGAACTTTTCTTCTCTAACAGATCTATGTCGGCCTCTCGGTTGTGAGCAAGATGGCCTGCTGCTGATGCATCCATTTGCATATTGTCAACAATGTCTTGCAGCCGTCTTCGCTTTGGTCTTCCTCTCTTTCTTTTCCACGTTATGTATCTTTCCAATACGGTCTTCTCTAAATGCTCATGACGATTGATATGTCCACAATATTTCAGTTTTCTCTATTTAATCTTCCTTACAGCCAGCCTTCTTCATTTTTAACTTCTTGTAGTATGGATATATTTGTTCTTTTCTGTGTCCATGATATTTGAAGAACTCTTCCGTAGCATTTACATTCAAAGGCATTTATGTGTTTCTCAGCTGTTTTGTTAAGTGTCCAGGTCTCACAGGCATATGTTGCGATGGGAAAAATGTATGCCCTTAAAAATCTTACTTTTGGGAGAAGACATAGAAATGTTAATTAACTTTGCCCCTTGTTCAGGTTTCTTTCCATGTTATCTATTTCGTGTTAAACGAAATATTTCTTCCCACTGTGTTTTTTTTTCCCTTCATCCATTATATGAAGTGCGTTTTTTTCATTCAGAGTTTTCGAATTGCATTTTCTTGGGATTTTGTGCAATAGAAAAGCGGTTCTGAAAGTGTTATGCAGACGGGGCGGTGTTAATTTCATACCAAATAAAAGAAAAAAGAAAGAAAAAACAAAGAGGCTCTTGCATCCATTTCTGTGGATATCATCCCAGAGATTTGGACTGACTGAACATGTACCAGTCAGTCCGTCATTTGCACTTCCCTTGCGGAAATTTGCCTCCCTAACAGCTCTCCTGTAGGCCTCTCGGTTGTAAGCAAGATGCCCCCCCACGGCTGATGCAGTAGATTCAGCATTCGTAGATCATCGTGTATCAATCATGTGTAATAATCTTTCTTTCACCAGGTTCAAAAGAAACTGGGTACCTCTTTCTTTAGTTGAATGAATGGGGCGCCACTGGCCTTGCGGTGAAAGACGAGTGCCCTAAACTGCGCTACTTAAGCGCCCTGTTATTGATAATTAAGTATTATACGACCATTTTCTGGCAGCTGGATCAGACGTGACCGTCTTAGTGGCGAAGTGGGGAGTGCGGTAGTCTCCCATGGTGAAGGTCTCGTATTCAAATCCCACCGGAGACGCCCCAGTCACACAGCTGTATAAATGGGTATCGACTTCTTCAGGAGGCAGCCAGACGTGATGCTGACCACACCACCCTCTAGTGTATCGACAGGTCAAGGAAAATATGTCCACTATATCCTTAAATGTCCTTTTTGGGTCAGACGTGAGTGTCGAAGGTTACTCGGGTCAGACGTGTGTCTCGAAGGTTACTCAGGTCAGACGTGTATGTCGAAGGTTACTCGGGTCAGAAGTGTGTGTCGAAGGTTACTCGGGTCAGAAGTGTGTGTCGAAGGTTACTCGGGTCAGACTTGAGTGTCGTAGGTTAGTCGGGTCAGACGTGTGTGTTGAAGGTTACTCGGGTCAGACGTGAGTGTCGTAGGTTAGTCGGGTCAGACGTGTGTCTCTGCTCTTTCTTTTCCCTAGCTATAAACCGTTTTATATGTGCAAGAGACGAAGAGAACAAGACCGAAGGGTAGACTAAGACAGAGAATGGGAACATTGGTGTTAGCAACAGAAAAGGGAAGATTAGAATGAGAAAATTGGTGTCTGGAACTGAAAAGGGAAGATTAGAATGAGAAAATTGGTGTCTGGAACTGAAAAGGGAAGATTAGAATGAGAAAATTGGTGTCTGGAACTGAAAAGGGAAGATTAGAATGAGAAAATTGGTGTCTGGAACTGAAAAGGGAAGATTAGAATGAGAAAATTGGTGTCTGGAACTGAAAAGGGAAGATTAGAATGATGAAATTGGTGTCTGCAACTGAAAAGGGAAGATTAGAATGAGAAAATTGGTGTCTGCAACTGAAAAGGAAGATTAGAATGAGAAAATTTTTATTCAGCAACTGAATAGAGAAGATTAGAACTAGGAAGAAATAGAGGCGAACTTTATCTCCATGAGTGAGTCTTAATGGTTCAGAAGAAGAAGAAGAAGAAGCGCCATGGGCCCTGAGCTAAATCAGTTTGAAAACCGCTATTCCAGGAGGCGTGCACGGTAACAGTGACGTCACTTCAATTGAAGAACTTAATACGCACTTACCAGCCGACCTTTCTCGGGACAAAATGTCATAAGAAAATAAATAGTGGGCGAGATTTGCACTCAAAGACAAGCTGCATCACGTGGTAAATTGTTTGAATTTCCTGTTTCTACAAAATTAATCTGCTTTCAGCTTTTAACTTTCTTCAAGATTTCCTGACCTTTGAGAAATTGTCATGAGGTTCGTCTTCAACATGTCTCTGATAGGTTTTATCTTTTGTCAGAGAAATTAGAACATAATTTTTAAAAAAAGGGAATGAAATCTCCATGATCATTAGCTACTGTGAGTGATACAGAAAAAAAGGAAGACCAAGGCGAAGATGGTTGGAAGACATCGTTGATAATCTGCAAATAGATGCATATTAGCAGCAGGGCATCTTGCTCACAACCGAGAGGCCTACAGGAGAGCTGTTAGGGAGGCAAAGTCCTGCAAGGGACATGCAAATGACTGACTGACTGACTGACTGACTGACGCTTTCTTTACAGACCTGTCCCATCTCACCCAGACCTGGACAGGTGGATCAACAGAGCATTGACTAATATGTCAAGTTGACTTCTGTCAAGTTAACTTTCGCCAGATTAGCTTCCTCGAAAGTTTCAAACTAACGTACTGTGTTACATTAATAAAACTTGATGATTCGTTCATTCTTCATACGTATGTCGTGTCCATATATGCTGGCAGCCATGAATCTCATTTTTTAAGTGCAGTAGCTGGTATCTCTGACCAGATATGTTGCCTTCCTGTCTTCTCCCACTTCTTCAGTTCATTGTGACTTTTTTTCAGTCTCATTTTTTAAAATAGTATTTTCCAGTGATACGTCACAGAACAGAAATTAGGAATAGAATAGGCCAAGCAAAGACTGCATTTCAGAGAATGAGAAACATATTAACCAATACATCCTTATCAATGAATGTTAGAAAACGAGTCTTAAAATGCTATATTGAACCTATCTTGTTATATGGAAGTGAATCATGGACAATAGGCAAGTCTGCACAAAAATCATTGGAAGCAGCAGAAATGTGGTTTATTAGAAGAATGTTGCGAATCCCATGGACAGCAAAAATAACTAATGAAGAATGTATGAGAAGAGCTGGAGAGACAAAACACCTTGTCAAAAAGATAAGAGAGAGACAATGTACTTTCATAGGACATGCAATGAGAAGAGGGTGCATTGAAAATATTATAACAACAGGAAAAATAGAAGGAAGAAGATCAAGAGGAAGACCAAGAGAAATGATACTGGACAGTCTGACGGGATGGTGTGAGAGGAGATCACCAACTGAGCTGATGGCCTGCATGAAGGATCGGATACTCTGGAGAAGCATAATAGCCAACGCCAGTCGGCACGGCACATGATGATGATGAGTGATAAGTCAAGTTCTATATACGGTAATAAATCAGGTTATGTAAACAGTGATGTCAGGTTCTGTAAATAGCGATGTCAGGTTCTGTAAACAGCTATAAAGCAGCCTCTGTAAAAAGTGATATGTCTGGCCCTGAGAACAGTAGTAAAGACATGTTCTGTAAACAGTTATAATGCATGCTCTGTAAAAAGTGCTAAGTCAAACCCTGTAAACAGCGATAAAGTCTGGTTCTGTAAACATTGATAAAGTCATGTCGCGTTAATAGTTATAAAATCAGATTCTGTAAACAGCGATATAAATGCCAGGCTCTGTCAACAGTGATAAGTCATTTTCTGCAAACAGTGATAAGTCAGGCTGTGTAAACAGTGATAAAGTCAGGTTGTGTAAACAGTGATAAGTCAGTTTCTGTAAGCAGTGATAAAACCAGATTCTGTAAACAGTAACATATGTCAGGTTCTATATACAGTGATAAATCAGCTCTGTAAACAGTGATAAATCAGGTTCTCTAAACAGTGATGCGCCAAGTTCTGTAAACATAAAAATGTATATTTTTACATTTAGTTTTATATACAGTTATATCCAGAAACTATACGATCTATATCGATCATCGCCAGATGTAAAATTCATATTAAAAAGAAGTAATCTGTGTGTATTAAGTGGAGAAATAATAAATTATTGCGACGTAAAACAAATATCCGATTTTTATTTCTACTTCTCATCAGCGCCTCAACCTCCTCCCCCCACCCCATCCCCAGACCTTAGATTTAAGCCAGTTTAGACTAACGAGACAATCGCCCACTGCCGATATACTTAAGCCACTATATGTATGGCGACTAAGAGATATATATAATTTGTTCTAATGCTACGCAGCTACAAAGGGCGTATTGGACGGCGATGGCTTTGTCCGGTGACAAAGATGGATGGGATAGGTATACATCTAAGTTAGGACTGTCCTATCAGGGAAGCACTTCTAAGGATTGACATTAAATAAAGAAGGAGTGACAGAACAATGGAGCGAAAAATTGTCAGAAGATGACTTTCAGTGGCGTGACGCGAATATTGCCGTAACTGGAGAGTCACAAACTCTCACTTTGGAATATGTGTCAATGACCTTATCTGTCACTCCTTCGCTTTGTTGCTTCTCAAAACCGTACTTGTGTTGCTCTATCTACGCGATATTTATGTCACTCCTTCGTTTTGTCACTCATTCAACATTATAATCTTGTCACTCCTTCGTTTTGTCACTCATTCAACATTATACTCATGTCATTCCTTCGTAGCCGTATTTATGTCACTCCACGTTTTCTCGGCTCTTTCCACGCGATATATGTGTCAAATTCCTCGTTACGTCACACCTTCAACAAGGTCCTTCGTTTTGTCACACTCTTCTACATGATATCTATGTGAATTATTCCTTTCATCACTGTCCCATTAGGCAGTCAGCGACCATTAACTGGCATTCTAGTGTCAGGGTTAGTGAACTACAGCTGACCAAGACCCTGTCTCATCTCTCCGTTGGTACACCCCCACCCCACCAGTAACATGCCTAACCTGGCTAACAGGGCAGGGATCTCCATAGTCCCCAGGGTGGTGGAGTCTGCTAAAGAAGTATTGCACACCTTCTGCCCTTTAGCTGCACTCCGGGGCTAGAATAAATAGCTGCCGTATCCCGCTCCCACGCCGATACGATGCTGTGCCACGACATCTTCACGGCATCGGCTCAAAGTACACCAGCTCGCAGTTACAGGGAGAAAACAAGATGATAAACATCCACTGATAAACAACCCGAAGTGAAAATGCATTCAGAGCGAAGCAATCATCTCAAAAATGAAAATGAGATACGAAGTTATCACATTAAACAAAGAAGATAAAGACAAAACAAAACAAAAAAAATAGAAAAAGAGGACGAAAAATATCAAATACACTGTTCAGGAATGTTTGCTCCTGCTTTTACATCTTAGAGGTTCGTGGTCAGGCATAACTAACTAAGCTACCCGTGAGCTAAGCTACTTGTGAGCTAAGCTACCCGTGAGCTAAGCTATCTGTAAACGAAACTACCCGTGAGCTAAGCTACCCATGAACGAAACTACCTGAGAGCTAAGCTACCCGTGAACGAACTACCCGCGAGCTAAGCTAACCATGAGCTAAGCTATTAGTGAGCTAAGCTGCCCGTGAACGAAACTACATGTGAGCTAAGCTATTAATGATCTAAACTACCCCTGAGATAAGCTTTTAGTGAGCTAAGCTGCCGGAGAACGAAACTACCAACGAGCTAAGCTACCCGTGAACGAAACTGCCCGTGAGCTAAGCTGCCTGTGAACGAAGCTACCCGTGAGTTAAGCTGCCAGTGATCTAAACTACAAGTGAGCTAAGATATTAGTGAGCTAAGCTACCGATGAGCTAAACTAAGCTAAGCTACCCGTGCGCTAAGCTGCCTATGAACGAAACTACCCGTGAGCTAAGCTATTAGTGAGCTAAACTACCCGTGAGCTAAGCTGCCCGTGAACGAAATTACACGTGAGCTAAGCTATTAGTGAGCTAAACTACACGTTAGCTAAGCTGCCCGTGAGCGAAGCTGCCCGTGAACGAAACTACCCGTGAGCTAAGCTATTAGTGAGCTAAGCTACTCTGAGCTAAGCTATTAGTGAGCTAAGCTACCCATGAGCTAAGGTGCCTGTGAACGAAGCTACCCGTGAGCTAAGCTATTAGTGAGCTAAGCTACAGGTGAGCTAAGCTACAGGTGAGCTAACCTACCCTTGAGCTAAGCTACCCGTGGACTAGGCTATTCGTGAGCTAAGCTATTAGTAAGCTAAGCTACTCGTGAGCTAAGCTACCCGTGGGCTAAGCTATTCGTGAGCTAAGCTGTTAGTGAGCTAAGCTACCCGTGAGGCCTCTCCCTGTCCTATCTGAAACAAGTCCGTCACCGCAGTCATTTTCTGACACACTGTCATGACCTTAGCTCCGTGTAATACCCCCCTTTCCCTCGCGGTTTCCAAGTTAACTTTTCTTAATCTTTCCACGCCAGTCTCTTATTTCTTCTTTAACATACGGTTGTTGTAAACATAGACTTTAACTCTTTCACGCCAAAACAACGTTGGCAATGTTAGTAAATCAATGCTCAGTGTGATATTTAGGCAAGGTCTAAATAAAATGAAAAGTGGCACATCTCTAATCCAACTCATATTTTTTTTTTAATTATAGAGTAACTTTCTTACTGTTTGTTTCTAAGAAAATTTATCAGCAAAATTTATCCCCCCAAGAACTTGGAAATTAATTCAGGGGTAAAAGAGTTAAAATACATTTGGGTTAAACACAAGGCTGGTGTGTATAGTTCCGTATCAGTTTCGTCCGCAGTGTAATTCAACTGCATAATTGCAGCGCCATTGCTGATGTGTGACAAATGGCGAAGTTTTTAATTACATGATAGAAAGTGCATACAAAGTTTAAAATTAAAACAATAATAAGACGAAGAAGAAGCAGAAGAAGAAGAAGAAGAAGAAGAAGAAGAATTAAACAATGCACTGGATGAAGCAAACTGAAAAAAAAAACTTAGGTGATATATTCGTTTTCCAGCTATCCATTTAAAAGCGTATGACTGAGGCCTTTTCTAGTTCAAATCGAGCAGATTTGAATATCTCTCTCTCTTTCTCTTTCTCTCCATTTCTCTTTCTCTCTCTCTCATACACACGCACTCAGTGTTAACTCTCTTTCTCTCTCTCTCTCTCATACACACGCACTCAGTGTTAACTCTCTTTTTCTCTCTCTCTCTCATATACACGCACTCAGCGTTAACTCTCTTTCTCTCATATACACGCACTCAGCGTTAACTCTCTCTCTCTCATACACACGCACTCAGTGTTAACTCTCTTTCTCTCTCTCTCTCATACACACGCACTCAGTGTTAACTCTCTTTCTCTCTCTCTCTCATACACACGCACTCAGTGTTAACTCTCTTTCTCTCTCTCTCTCATACACACGTACTCAGCGTTAACTCTCTTTCTCTCATACACACGCACTCAGCGTTAACTCTCTTTCTCTCATACACACGCACTCAGCGTTAACTCTCTTTCTCTCATACACACGCACTCAGCGTTAACTCTCTTTCTCTCATACACACGCACTCAGCTCTAAATCTCTCTCCTCTCTCTCTCTCTCATACACACGCACTCAGTGTTAACTCTCTTTCTCTCTCTCTCTCATACACACGTACTCAGCGTTAACTCTCTATCTCTCTCAGACACACGCTCTCAGCATTATCTCTCTCTCTCTCTCTCTCTCAGACACACGCTCTCAGCGTTAACCCTCTTTCTCAGACACACGCTCTCAGCGTTAACTCTCTCTCTCTCTCTCTGTCAGACACACGCTCTCAGCGTTAACTTTCTCTCCCAGATACACACACTCAATGTAGACTCTCTCTCTCTCTCTCAGACACCCACACAGTGTTAACTAAAATGACAGAAAACTGGCTATAAAATATAAACGTTGATAAATTGTGTGGTGCTGTCTTTGTTGATTTCAAGAAAGCATTCGTTATGACTGATCATTAGATTCCTGCAAAAAAGCTGAAGGTTATAGATTACACCATGACCTGACAAAATCTATTACATCTTTTTCTCTCAGGTAGAAAACAAGTAGTTTTGTTTAGAAATAAAATATCTGGCTCGTTTGTGGTTGATACTGGTATTCCTCAAGGCTCCATTCTTGGTCCTCTTCTCTTTGCTGTCTATATTAACGACTTACTACTACATTTAAAGCACTCTTCGTGTGATCTTTTTGCTGATGACTGCATCATTTACAATAGTGACTATGACATGAATAATCTACAGAAAACGCTACAAAATAACATAAACAATTTGATTAAAGGACTAATAATAATGGCATGTTGATAAACACCAACAAAACAAAATCTATGCTCATCACTACATGACAGAAAGTGCAGATTGCAAAAAAGAAAAAAAAACAAACCTACACTACAGCTTTGTGCTGGGACTACATAAATAGAAAACGTTCATGAACATAAATCTCTAAGACTCATCACTGATTAGTATTTAACTTGGAATTCTCACACATTTGATAGTACATAAAGTATACCAACTAGCAACAATTAAACACTTTATCGACCAATACACGAGAAAGACATAATACATGTCACATAAACAAACACACTTAGATTACTGTTCCACAATCTGAGATGGATGCTCTCCATATCAAAGACAAAAAGGCTACACTCACTTCAAAATCGAACATTAAATCTGATTTATGGCAAATATATATATATATGTGTGTGTGTAATTTGTATACTTTATTAAACCGAGTGTGTGGGAAGAATGAAAGATGGAGTGATGAAGGGCAGTATGTAAGACGGGCCTGCGCGCCCAAATTTTCACCTTTTTAAAAAAAGATCATTCATTCATCTTCTCTCTTTCTCTGTGTGTGTGCATCAGTGACCTCATTATATATTCTTGACCTATCTATCTATCTATCTATCTATCTATCTATCTATCTATCTATCTATCTATCTATCTATCTATCTGTCTGTCTGTCTGTCTGTCTGTCTGTCTATTCGGAGATCATGCATCTCCACAAGTCCCTGATCCGATTTCTAAGCTGTGCTGGCGTTCTCTGTCAGAGCCATCTTGTTATTTCATCCAGCATTCTCTCTCTCTCCTCTCTCTCTCTCTCGCTCTCTCTCTCTCCTCTCCCTCTACCTCGATCTCTTTTGCCCTCCATTGATTTTACAACATGAGATATACATGTCGTGTAAAATAGATTTTTCTCTATAAACATTGTAACGCTACAAAACTCATTTCAAAAGCATGCATTTTTGATGATGTTTAACACGTCATCACAATTACTAGTACTGACCTCTGTCTCACACTCTTCCCCAGCGTTAAAATTAGATCTATCTGGCCTGGGGGAATCGCCAGGGGATCTTTTTTTCTGTCCGATCTTCCATATTGCTCTGAGGATTTCTCGGCATGTTTACAGAAGGTAGTCTGCCATTGCTTTTCTTCTGGGCAGTGACTGTACTAGTCAGTGATCGTAGCCACTGTCCCTACATTGAGATCATCTCCCTACCATCATAGAATGGTCGCCATAACCAACATTAAACGTCATTAAACGCTATGAGAATTTAAAGAAGATCGTCTTGGAAGGATACATAATAGGAAAAAAGAAAGAGAGGAAGACCAAGACGAAGATGGCTGCAAGACACCGTTGATAATCTGTAAAATGGATGCATCACCATGATGCTTCTAACCGAGAGGCCTGCAGGAGAGCTGTTAGGGAGGCAAAGTTCCGCAAGGGACATGCAAATTTAATCACGTGGTTTGGCTTCGTACCGAAAACATCCATAAGGAAATAGAAAACACGAAAGACCCAGAAACA
The DNA here is from genome assembly GCA_009760885.1 of Achatina immaculata. Classification (NCBI taxonomy): domain Eukaryota; kingdom Metazoa; phylum Mollusca; class Gastropoda; order Stylommatophora; family Achatinidae; genus Lissachatina; species Lissachatina immaculata. The sequence goes on from CM019701.1 coordinate 23,444,154, forward strand.
CCTGCTGAAGGAGTCTTTGAAGCGTAGATAAAAAAGACCGATTATACCTGGAAACGGATAAAAGAAACGGCCCAGGACAGAAATAAATGGAGAGCCTTGACAGCCTATGTCCCAGATGGTAGGAAAAGAAGGCAAGAAAGGAAGGAATACTGAAAACAGTTTCGGGAGTTGTCTTGTAATTAGAAGATTTTTAATGCGGGGCCCAGAGATGTTCTCTCTCGAAAGAGGAGTTCAAGGCCGAAAATTCCCTGACACGGGTGACGTAGAGAAATGTCTCCCACGCAATGATTTTGACAAACTCCTAAACGCTAACCCTCCTTCGTAACATCCAAAACATATAAACTCTAATAAGTGATGTGTTTGTGGTTCCTGGGAGATGAAATGTTCAGAGCTCGACACTGTCATATTATCTAGGGACATGCCGGGGTCAGTCAGTCGATCAGTCATTTGCATGTCCCTTGCGGAACTTCGCCTCCTTAACAGCACTCCTGTAGGCCTCTCGGTTGTGGGAAAGATGGCCTGCTGTTGATTCGCCCTTTCGCAGATCATCAACGATGTTTTCCAGCCATCTTCGCCTTGGTCTTCCTCTCTTTCTTTTTCCCATTATGCACCCTTCCAAGACAGTTTCTCTAGATTATCATGACGTTTAATGTGTCCAAAATATTTAAGTTTTCTCTGTTTAATCCTCTTTACTAGCCAGCCTTCTTCAATATTAAGTTCTTGTAGTGTGGATATATTTGTTCTTTTTTTGTGTGTTCATGATATTTGAAGAACTCTTCTGCAGCATTTAAATTCGAAGCCATTTATGTGTTTCTCAGCTGTTTTGTTAAGTGTCCAGGTCTCACAGGCATATGTTGCGAAGGGAAAGATTCATGTCTTTAAAAATCTTATTTTTGTAGTTCTCTCTGTTCCTCTCCACATATATTTAGTTATTCTACTTTCTGAAGAGGATAGCCGTCCTCTTTTTTAATTTCCCTCATTGTATCTCCATTATTAGTTAGTATTGATCCAAGATATTCAAAACTCTCCATTTCTTCCAGTTTTTCCTCATTGATACATATATCAACAGCCTTGTTTGTTTTGTCAGTTGGAGTTTAGTTTTGCCGATTTCATGGCTTATGATAATGCAGAAAAATTAGTCAGTAATATTTCAGTTCTAAATGGCATAAGAAATAACATCTTGTTGCTAGAGATGCACATGAAGGCTCTGAATTGGATTATTTAGGAAAGACGCATGCGATAGTTGGGCTGTGTGGTCCGAATGGTTGGTGACTCATGGCCAAAAATAGCACCGAGATTGACAGGTCAGGGGAACAGAAGTAGGAGTAGGACAAAGGAGACATGGAGAAAAACAATAGAGAGAATGTTGGAAGATAGAAGGATCGCCTGGGGAAGAGCGGGGAAAAAAGGCGAAAGAGAGGCTTTTAATGGAAAACACTTGTGGAAGTTCCAATGTGCCTTGGCTATCTAAAGGTTGAGAGAGAGAGAGAGAGAGGAGAGAGAGAGAAGAGAGAGAGAGAGAGAAGAGAGAGAGAGTTAGTTTCATTTTTCGGTTATGAGATATTAAACAAATATGCTACTATCATGAATGTTTTTCCCGAAGGCCATGCAACATGATGCCGATTGTCTTGTGTTACGATAATGTTTGTGTCAAGCGAATGAAGGCTGCGACTGTGGGTAAAGAACCAGGAAGGACGTGTTCCTTAACAGGATGCACAAGCAAGCTTTATAATCAAATTCTGAAGGGAACAGTTAGCATCGTTTCTCCTCGATGATTGCCAGAACTGGTAGCGTAACTAAGATGGACGTATCCCGAATGTTATGATGTTAGCTCGTGTTACTAATTCTAATGTCGCATTATTTCCTATCTGGCTAGCAAATCTCTCTGTATTTTGTTGTATGGCCTGATTATGGTTATTATTTTGCTAGTATTATCAGCAGAAAATAAATCGTGAACAGAAACATGACTATGTGGGTGGATGAATCCAGCAGTATAATCTTTATAATCGTGATTACAGTAACGAGAGTACATGTGTTCGTCAGGTTTGGGGGCTGTTCTGTGCAATATTTTTGGAAACACAGACATTAGATATCATGTTACTGCACGGCGGACACTTCGAAGATGCTACAGTAAAACACGGTATTAACCGAGGTATCATCATCTGCTGTTTTACTCTGCTAGGATTGACTGTTATTATGCTTTCTCCACCAGATCTGGGTTCTTGATATTTCCCCATCATTTCAGCTGGTGACATTTCATCACGTCATCACGTCATCACGTCAGAATGTTCATGATCTGGTCTATTGGCGTCAGACTACTGTTCATGACATGATCTGGTCTATTGGCGTCAGACTACTGTTCATGACATGATCTGGTCTCTTGGCGTCAGAATGTTCATGACATGATCTGGTCTCTTGGCGTCAGACTACTTTTCATGATATGATCTGGTCTATTGGCGTCAGACTACTGTTCATGACAAGATCTGGTCTCTTGGCGTCAGACTACTGTTCATGACATGATCTGGTCTCTTGGCGTCAGACTACTGTTCATGACATGATCTGGTCTCTTGGCAACACACTACTGTTCATGACATGACCTGTTCTCTTGGCGTCAGACTACTGTTCATGACATGATCTGTTCTCTTGGCGTCAGGCTGTTCATGACATGATCTTGTTTCTTGGTAACACACTACTGTTCATGACATGACCTGCTCTCTTAGCGACAGACTGTTCATGACAGAGGAGATGAAAGTACAAAGGCACATATAGTCGTGGTGGATGCCACAGATAAGGCCCAGCGAGCTGAGGGCCCCAGGTGCATATAGTTAGAATGCAAATATTGCAGACCTGAGAAGTTTCATTATTAACGGATATTATGCTTGACCTAATTTGCATTTTCATTGATTTTTCCTCACATTGTTCTGCCTTTACTGATGAAAAATGTATTAATTTCATGTTGATTGTCAGTGCCAGTTGTTTGTGGTTGTTGGGTTCATTGTGGATTAAAATTGTTGTATTACTGAATTCAGACTTTGTGATTTTTACTGCATGTCAGTGTACTGTTGTTTTGATTGGATGGTTGAGGATTTAGGCAAAATTAGCATACAATATACCAAGGGGGAGGGGAGAACCTGGGCTGATGGTCATGATGGGGGAGCTAGATTGACCCCTAGTACGGTAGTACATTGCCAAGAATGTTGGTCTGTAATTATCTTGAGAAGATATTTCTCCCACTAGCTTTAATGTAAACTTGCACCAAACAAGTTTTACATTATAATGAATGGGACGGGGGGGGGGGGGGGGGGGGTTACAATCTTTGAGCCCTTGAGGTAGGATATGATCCAAAAACAAAAAAAAAAGATTGAGAAACACTGCTGTATAGGAAAGTGTCGACTAAACGCCAGGTTCGGGTGGCCCTTGAACATGTATTACACGCATTGGGTCTGGTGTTAGCCTACTCAGATATACCGCAGGCGTAGACGTTATATGTTATATACACCAGCTGAACTAGTATTTGGCAGAATACTTCACATCACTATATACAGAGCAGTTACTGGCTTACTGCTACACAAGAGACAACGAGACGCTTACATTGATGTACTCCGTGTAAACAAACGAAACCCCAGGGGAAAACATACCACTGCAAGTCAGTACATGAACATGACCCGTTTACAGGAGACAACTCAACACTAGCTAGTCCAAACCTGCACAGGATTGAGCAGTTACACATGATAACAGAAGTTTGATGACGAAATTCCCAAACTTGTAGGTGCATGTTGTAAAATTAACGTGATGACTGAAGCTGATGGAGTAACCAACAACGAATACAGGAAAAGATGTCCAGGCGATTAACATCACCGTGGGACACTCACACTATCACACAACGAAATGAAAAAAAAAACAACGTGCTAACTTCACATATACTGAAACTCCAACATAGCTTTTATCAAGAATCCATCCTTATTTAAAAGGGGACAAATCAAACATACAACTCTGTATGATAACTACGGCAACTGTCCTAAAGAAAAGGACAAATCCATTTACAAAACTACAAACTAACTTTACATTTGCCCTAAAAAGGACAACTGAGCATAAACTTACATTACGAAGTAACCTTCCTAACAAACCTCCAACACCAAAATAAACACAGCCTATCCTTATAATATCTTATCCAGCATCACTGCCCATCCCGCCAGCTCAGACCCCGTGACTCAAACAGCCAATCAGAACACGGAGATATATCTCCCTCAGTACTCGCTTAAGCAGCTGATGTGTGGTCAAGAATTTTGATCACAACAACAGGGTCTCTAACTCACATTCTGCATGATAAACCCGTTTTCAATCCAAATTAGAAAAAAACATAGTTCTTAACACAGGGTGGGTTAACGAAAGAGAGATATAGAGAGATAGAGATAGAAAGATAGAGAGAAATAAAGAGAGATAAAGAGAGACAGAGAGATAGAGAGAGAGTGAGAGATAGAGAAATAGAAAGATAGAGAGCGATGAGAAAGAGAGAAATAATGCTTACAAGTTGAAAAAGAAAGAGAGAGAGAGAGAGAGAGAGAGGAGAGAGAGAGAGAGAGATAGAGAATGCTTAAAAGTTTAAAAGGATTTAATGAATCCAATTTTTGTTGAAAACATAATCCTGGTCAACATATTAAATGCGTTTTAGAACATTTACACTTTCCAATGTCTCGTATTTCAAAAGGAATTTCTGAAAACACTGACATTTCTGTCAGTGTTAAAACTCGAACAAATGAATCATTCTTTTGCGATGGCTCCATCAGTATATTAACCGTTGAGACAGTGCGGCTGATTCAGACTATGATTACACAGACTTTTACATGAGACTCCAGACAAACTGAGCACGTAATCATGGATTAACTCTGTCCTAGGGCGACATCCTGAAATAGAAGACACGGCAACGCTGAAGAAGGAGAGGACTATGATTGTGAAGAGTAATGGAGGAATAGAAAGATGTAAAAAAAAAAAAAACAACTCTCCCGACAGCGATTAGTTTTCTTGTGTCTCCGCCATGTTTGTATGCTTTTCTGTGGTGTCATCACGAATATTAACTCGTTCTCTTGTTTGCAACGAAGGAGAGATGAGATTTTGTGTTGTTACACTCGTCTATAGGACCAGAATTATAATGAAAAGTTAATGGACGAATAACAGTTAAAACATTATTTTTTTCTCTCCGTCAATCAAATCGTCAGTGTCTTAGTTTTAATATAGCTGCTAACTGAGACCTGGACTCTTAACGAAACAGCTGAGAAGCACATAAATGCCTTTGAATGTACATACTACATAAGAGCTCTTAAAATATCATGGACGCAGAAAAGAACAGATATATTCATACTTCAAGAACTTAATATTGAAGAAGGCTGGCTAGTAAAGAGGATTAAACAGAGAAAACTTAAATATTTTGGACATATTAAACGTCATGATAGTCTAGAGAAGACCGCCTTGGAATGGGACATAATGGGAAAAAAATAGAGGAAGACCAAAGCGAAGATGGCTGCAAGACATCATTGATAATCTGCAAATGGATGCATCAGCAGCAGGGCATCTTGCTTACAACCAAGAGGCCTACAGGAGAGTTCAATGGACATGCAAATGACTGATTGATTGACTGACTTTTACGTCGATCATTCGGGGTGAAGCAGCTGTCTATTTTGGCAGCCAGCAACCCATAGCTGACATGACAACGTTAAGGTTGGCGAACTACAGCTGACCAAGACCCTGTCCCATCTCTCCGTTGGTAACAGGCCTATCCTGGCCAAATGGGGCAGGGATCGCCATAGTCCCCATGGTGGTGGTGTCTGCTAAAGAAGTACTGCCCACCCTCTGCTTGTTAGTTGCAGTCAGAATCTTTTTTTTTCAAAGCTGCCGTGACCCGCTCCCACACGGACACAATGCTGTGTCTCAACATCTCCACAGCATCGGCTGCAAAGGACACCAACTCACAGTTACAGGTAGAAAGAAGAAGAAGAGCCAACCACAACCATGGCCAAAACGTTCAGCAGGTATCGCCATTCTTATCTGTTCGGTACAACATTCGATACTTTAGACACTTTTTTGTAAATATAAAATTAAAACACTTTACAGACATCAGCGGAAAGTGTGATTCCCCCCCCCCTCCCCCTCTTTCCTCGCTTTATTTGCGTTGTATGCAGGAAACTCTCTCCTGTAGAGAACCGAACAACAACACAATTCCTTCAGATCATCAGAAGAAGTACCCAACCCTCAGACAAGTGTTTCGGCCCTATTAAACTCCTGATACTTCGTGGGGGGGGGGGGGGCTCTGGGTGATGACTCCAGAAGTCTTGTGAGTTGTTGCTTTTTTTTTGTCCCGGAATTGTGTCGAGATTTAATCTTTACAAAACGCGCATATGTTGAACCAAAGTGAGAACTGGTTGATTCTCCTTCAAGTGATTTCACTGGGTTGCTTCACACTGGTTGCTTCTCACTGGGTTGCTTCTCACTGGGCTGCTTCTCACTGGTTGCTTCTCACTGGGCTGCTTCTCACTGGTTGCTTCTCACTGGGTTGCTTATCACTGGTTGCTTCTCACCGGGTTGCTTCTCACTGGGTTGCTTCTCACTGGTTGCTTCTCACTGGGTTGCTTCTCACTGGTTGCTTCTCACTGGGTTTATGATCATACAAACCGGTTACGGTAACTGCTGGAATCCAGAGATTTCGTTTTTTTTCCTTTTTTTTTTATTCTTTTAATCGGTAAATTACCGGTAAATTGCCGGTTAACGACATCACTTGCAATAATTAAAGCCCAGATGATGCTAAGAACTTTTCTTCTTTGATCCAGCAAATTCACTTCCTGATCTATGTACCTCCAAAAATGCTTCCATGAACATTCCCCCCACCACACTGTCCATTGATCTCATATTAACAATCGTTGGTGTGATATGATAACAACAAAGAAAATTATCAACCTGGAAGGATGGAAGATATCAAAGATATATAATGTGGAACATAATCGCCAATACTTAACGAAGGGACACATTATTATTGTTGTTGTTGTTGTTGTTGTTGTTGTTGTTATGCTTGTGGCGGTGGACGGTGGAGCGTAGGAGGAAGGCAAGAAATGAACGGATGTCGTCTATATTAATCATGGCACTGCCGCTGATTCATGTAGTGAGTGATTACGTTAATTAATTAACTCATTCATTCATTTGCACATCCCTTGTGGAACTTTACCTCCCTAACAGCTTTTCTGTAGGCCTCTCGGTTGTGAGCAAGATGGCCTGCTGCTGATGCATCCATTTGCAGATCATCAACGATGTTTTGTAGCCATCTTCGCTTTGGTCTTCCTCTCTTTCTTTTTCCCATTATGTATCCTTCCAAGACTGTTTTCTCTAGATTATCATGCCGTTTAATTTGTCCAAAATATTTAAGTTATCTTCTCTGTTTAATCCTCTTTACTAGCCAGCCTTCTTCAATATTAAGTTCTTGTAGTATGGATATATTTGTTCTTTTTTGTGCCCATGATATTTGAAGAACTCTACTGTAGCATTTAAAGGCATTTATGTGTTTCTCAGCTGTTTTGTTAAATGTCCAGGTCTCACAGGCATATGTTGCGAAGAGAAAGATTCTTGCCATTAAAAATCTTATTTTTGTAGTTAAGTTTGTTCCTTTCCACAGATTCTTTAGTTATTTTACTTTCTGAAGAGCTATAGATGTCTTCTTTTTAATTTCCCACGTGATTACGCAGCGGTGGTATTTTTTAAAGTGAGGAGTCATTATGTAGAGGAGGTTATTTAAAGTGAGGAGTCATTATGTAGAGGAGGTTATTTAAAGTGAGGAGTCATTATGTAGAGGAGGTTATTTAAAGTGAGGAGTCATTATGTAGAGGAGGTTATTTAAAGTGAGGAGTCATTATGTAGAGGAGGTTATTTAAAGTGAGGAGTCATTATGTAGCGGCGATTATTTAAAGCGGTGAGTCAGTATATAGCGGTGATTATTTACAGCGGTGAGTCATTATATAGCGGTGATTATTTAAAGCGGTGAGTCATTATGTGGAGGTGATTATTTAAGGTGATGAAAATTGGTGACACGCTGGTGACTGGTAATAAGAATGCTATATGAGGTGATTTATAACTGTAATAACAGTGATGATTGTTACAGGTGATGATACTTTGTAATAATCTTCACGCGTATTACTATCAACATTACTAATAATGAAGGCACGCCTCCAGTCTAACGCGAATCAACAACTTCCCAAGGCAAGTCTATAGCACTACGCACTTCACTACTCAAGCGCCCAGTTGTTTGTTTTGTTATTTTTTGTGTATCATACCTTATTGAAAATAATTTTCATTTTCTTTAAGATAGTGATAATAGCTACTTGTATGTCCTTTTTTAAGATAAAACGAATAATAACACAGTTGATCTTCACGTATAGTTGAACTGTATATCTAGACACATTAACCTACTTTCTAAAACAGGAAGTATCAACCCATTTCCCTTGCGCAAGTCGGGAAAGTGATTAAATTTATCAACAGAGACAGGAAGTCATGGTCGCACGGCAACAATACTGATCAAGTTGATGACAGCTGGAAGCATACCTGCTCTATTAACTGAGAATATTTTTTTTCTTAATTTGTCACAGGCAAAGACAAACTGACAGTCCACTGTCAAAGTTTTATTAAAGTAACCAAGTTAGCTGAAGAATACAGAAACGATTCTAATTACTGATTATTTGCAGGAAGTGTCACTACAGTTATCACTCATCTATTTCTTTGAGTTCGACGTATTTCTTCGTTATTTTTATTACCTACATCTTACATCCTTCCCGTGCTACTAAACGTCACACAGGGCCCGCATGGTAGTTCGCCAAGATTTCCTGTCTTCGGCGAGCTTTTCAGTCTCATCAAGGGATGTTACGCCCACTGAACTGGCCTCTCTTAACAATGTCCTTTTTGGAGTTTCACGTGGTCAACCTCTTTTTCTTTGGCCTATTGTGTTCCATTTGATAGCTTGTTTTCGGATTATCTGACTGTTTTTTCTCATCACGTGACCAACATGTCCATTTTATTTTTCTGATCACCCATGAGACAGGTTGTTGTTTGCTCATCTGTCCTATCTCTGCGTTGTTCTTGAATTCCTTCCACTTTATTACGAGTATTTTCCTTAGACATTTGTTTTCGAAAGAGTCTAATTTCTTGTCTGTTTCGTTAGTTGTTTTCCAGCTTCCACGTGCATAAATGAGGGTGGATATTACATTTGAATTAAATAATCTTAACTTAGTTTTTGTGATTATAACTTTTGAATGCCGTTCGTTCTCAAGATTCTTAAAGGTCAATGCCTCTTTTTCAATTCGAATTCCAACTTCCTTTCTGGCGTCACCATCGTGGTCTATTTAGCGGCGGAGATATGCAAAATTTTTTATTACACAAGTAATATTTTCTTAACTGTGACGTCCATTTTTATCTTATAGTTAGCTAGGTACCAGTTTATATGTTACATTATTTCTTCAGTTTTGCTTGTCATTTGCAGTACACAGATGCTGGTGGGACAAAGGACTTCACTGCGAGTCAGTATGGTTTTGTCAAGAAAGAAGGAGCAGAGTTGGTGGGGTGGGGGAAAGGGGGTAAAACTTCGGCGGCAAAAAAAAAAAAAAAGATTCATGAAGAGCTCCAGACAGATGATCAAACAAGAAGGGGGCGGGTTTTAGCCTGTTACCATACACTGAAGGAGATGCTGAAAAAAAAGGCGATCGGAGTGCCTACGTTTGTGTCTAGAGTGCTTGGATGATGATCCATACTTCGTAACTGGCTAGGTAACTAACCAGCTAATTAGCTAACCAACTAACTAACTAACGAATCACCTAACTAACTTAACTAAATAACTAACTAAACTAAATTAAACTCACTAACCAAACTAACCAAACTAACAGACTACTAACTAAACTAAAATATGTACCTAAATAGCTAAACTAAAATAACTAAAAAAAAACTAACTAAAATAAACTAATCTAATTAACTGGCTAAACTAAACTAAGCTATCTATCTAGCTAACTGAGCTAAACTATCTATCTAGCTAACTAAACTAAATAAACTAAACAAAATAACTAAACTAAACTAGCTGACTAACTAAACTAAACAAACTAATTGATTAACTAACTGAACTAAAATGAACTAACATACTAACTAAGCTATACTATACTAAACTAAACTGTACTAAACTATCTTACTAACTAAACTAAGCTAATTAACTAATTAATTAATTAAACTCAACTGAACTACTTAACTAACTAAACTGAACCAAGTAAACTAACTAACTAACTGAACTAACTAACTAACTAAACTAACTAACAAAGCTAAGCTAAGCTCAGCTAAACTAAACTAACTAAATAGCTAGCTAGCTAATTAACTAACTAACTGGTTAGTTGACTAGCTAGTTAGCTAACTAACTAAATAACTATCCAGCTAACTAAGTACACAGAAGATGAACGTGTAGTATCCCTTTTTTAAAAACTGGCAAAGAAACGGTCGAAGACTTCTGTTCCATATATGGAGTTGTTCAATTTATAAAAGTTTAGATGAAAGAGGCAGTTACATACAAAGGTTGTTACTTCGCAAACTTGACGCTCATGAGGCCATCTTGACAGCAGAATGACGGACATGAGATCTCTGTGTCAAAGCAATGTCAGATGAGAGAGCGCCAAGGTACCTGTTGTCAGATGTGAAACTCGTATGTTACTAAAAGTAAACAAAGGAGGAAACAATATAATAGTAGTCTTATCACATCATAGCACATCTACTACTGGGATGTCTGATTCCAGTGGCTTGACGCGGAACTCTAGTAAGTGGTCGCATGGAAACCATCGAGTAAGTCGTCGAATATAAACCATCGAGTAAGTCGTCGAATATAAACCATCGAGTAAGTCGTCGAATATAAACCATCGAGTAAGTCGTCGAATATAAACCATCGAGTAAGTCGTCGAATATAAACCATCAAGTATATGGATACACATAAACCATCGAGTATATGGTAACATATAAATCATCGAGTAGGTGGTCGAATATAAACCATCAAGTAAGTGGTCACATATAAACCATCGAGTATATGGTCACATATAAACCATCGAGTATATGGTCAATATAAACCATCAAGTATATGGTCACATATAAATCATCGAGTAGGTGGTCCCGTACAAGTCATCGAGTAGGTGGTCCCATCATCGAGTAGGTGGTCCAATACAAATCATGTATGTTCTTTGTTCTTCTCTGGCTTAGGCAGAAACAGGGAACGCACTTCTGAAATCAAGAATAGAATATGCCAAGGGAAAAAATTAGCTTTCAAACACATTAGAAATATCTTTTGTAGTACATCTCTGTCAATGAGCATCAGAGAGTTCTAAAATGCTACACTGAGTCTAAATATGGAAGTGAGTCATGGACAGTCTGCAGATCGATTCAAAGATCACTAGAGGCAACAGAGATGTTATTTCTTAGAAGAATGTTAAGAATACCATCGTGACCAGCTAATATGACAAACAGGGAATGTCTAACAAAAGGCAGATGTAGAAAGAAACATAATCAAATCCTTAATAAAACAACAACAGTCATCATTCACTGGATGTATAATGAAGGAAGGACGGGTTTAAAACGTCATAACAACAGGAAAAATACATGAGAGAAAAGGAGCAGGAGAAGAGGAAGAGGAAAAAGAAATCGAGGACAATTTAGCGCCGATGACACAACAAAACTGAGCTGATGGAAAATACCAAGGAAAGAGGTCTCTAGAGAAGCATGGACGCTAGCGGCGACCTCGCTGACAGAGACTGGAGCACTAACCACTTTTGCACTCAGCCCATGTCATGTCTTGTCTTGTCTTGCGCTATCTCTCCCCGTAACTGCCAGCTGGTGTTCTTTGCAGCTTATGCTGTAGAGATGTTGAGGTGCATCATCGTATCGGTGTGGCAGCTACTTTTTCAGTCCCGGAGTACAGCTGAAAAGCAGGGGGATGTGCAATGCTTCTTTTGCAGACTCCACCACCGTGAGGACTATGGCGATCCTTGATCCTTTAGCCAGGCTAGGCCTGTTACTGGGGGTACCTCAGAGATGTGGGACAGGGTCTTGATCAGCTATGGTTCGCTAACCCTGACGCTGGCATATCAGCTATGGATCGCTGATTGCCACATCGGACAGGGTCTTCACCCCACTCAGTCCATGTAAAAATTCATCATTCCACTGACTTACAGCAGAAAATAAAGGCAAAAACAAACAAACAAACAAACAAATAATAACGACTGCAGGTCTATTATGGCCAACGCCAGCAGAGATAAAAAGAATAACATGCTCACATAGCACTTCAAGAACTGACAACGTACTCACCAAGATGAAACGTCACCTCCAGTCTATGCTGCCTCAGCGTGCAAAGCTATCCGTACTGCACGTTTTCTGTCGATTATTTCTGCGATTATCTATTCCCGACGTGCGTCTTCTGTCGATTATTTCAGCTATAATCTCTCCTTAAAGTAAGTCGGTTGTTGATTATTTCCAAGATAATCCAGGCATTCTTGATTATTCCATTAAGCGTAGGTCTGAGAATCGAAAATCTGGAATGAACATATCACGTGATTAAGATTTTGACAGACAGTTTGCAGTCACGTGTCTGGTATCATAGTGCTAGTAGATTACTAGCACTACTCCTTAAAAGCACTTGTTGAAATTTCTCAGAACATAAAAGCACAAAAAGAAAGAAATTCTGTGCAGAAAAAAAAATATTAAAATATCTAATCTTTAATGACGTCAACGCCAAAATCACAGTTTATATAGAAATAATTACCATTTTGTAAGAAATTAGGCGATTGGCAGACGGCGGCCAAACAAATACAGACACACAAGCGCTTATATAAAAAGCAACAATCACGTGAATATGCAAATACGCATCTAAGAATCGTCAACAAAAGCCCGAATATAGCCTTACAAAGCTGAAGAGTTGCTCATTAAATGATTGTATCCAGTCTAGATTTTCGTCGCTTGCATAAAAGTCGAAAGTTGAGTAAACTGATGCCACTCATACCTACGATAATTATAAACATAACCAATTTACAGTTCAGGTAGATCGGTGACTTAGAATTTATAACCCACGGGCTGTATAGATGCGTTCAATAAAACTAGCACGAGGTTCTTTACAACCATTTTCTTTTAGTGCGTTCTCCTACAAGGGCCTATACCCTGACATCACAACGTGAACTCGCGCTGGCAGAGAGAGTTCTACAGATCATTAGCTACGCTTCAGAGGGGGTGGGTTTGGTGGTGTGTGTGTGTGTGTGTGTGTCTGGCCGGCTGGCTTGTGGTACTTCCGGTAATTCTGTAAGCAAAATGTTAATACGCAAGTGTACACATAATGTTGTATTTTGAATCAGTGATGATCTGCAGACTGTCCTTGGCCAAGGATAGCGTGTGTGTACCATGTGGTTGGTTAAGTTGGTAAATGTGTGTACCATGTGGTTGGTTAAGTTGGTAAATGTGTGTACCATGTGGTTGGTTAAGTTGGTAAATGTGTGTACTATGTGGTTGGTTAAGTTGGTAAATGTGTGTACCATGAGGTTGGTTAAGTTGGTAAATGTGTGTACCATGAGGTTGGTTAAGGGGGTGAATGTGTGTACCATGTGATTGGTTACGTTGGTAAATGTGTGTACTATGTGGTTGGTTAAGAGGGTGAATGTGTGTACCATGTGGTTTGTTAAGCTGGTAAATGTGTGTACTATGTGGTTGGTTAAGTTGGTAAATGTGTGTACCATGTGGTTGGTTAGTTAAGTTGGTAAATGTGTGTACCATGTGGTTGGTTAGTTAAGTTGGTAAATGTGTGTACCATGTGGTTGGTTATGTTGGTAAATATGTGTACCATGTTGTTGGTTAAGAGGGTGAATGTGTGTACCATGTGGTTGGTTAAGAGGGTGAATGTGTATACCATGTGGTTGGTTAGTTAAGTTGGTAAATGTGTGTACCATGTGGTTGGTTAAGAGGGTGAATGTGTGTACCATGTGGTTGGTTAAGTTGGTAAATGTGTGTACCATGTGGTTGGTTAAGAGGGTGAATGTGTGTACCATGTGATTGGTTAAGTTGGTAAATGTGTGTACCATGTGATTGGTTAAGTTGGTAAATGTGTGTATCATGTTGTTGGTTAAGAGGGTGAATGTGTGTACCATGTGGTTGGTTAAGAAGGAGAATGTGTGTACCATGTGGTTGGTTAAGAAGGTGAATGTGTGTACCATGTGGTTGGTTAAGAAGGTGAATGTGTGTACCATGTGATTGGTTAAGAGAGTGAATGTGTGTACCATGTTGGTGGTTAAGACTGTGAATGTGTGTACCATGTTGTTGGTTAAGAGGGTGAAAATAAAGAAGAGAATGAGAAAGAGAGGGGAAGAGAGTGAGAGATTAGGAAAGAGGGAGAGAGTTAGGAATTAAGAAAGAAGGAGACAGTGACGGAGTAGGAGAGAAAATAAAAAAAAGGAAGAAGGAGTACTGGAGAGAGGGAAAGCAGAGTGAAGGAAAGAGTGAGGAAGAGAAAAAGAAGAGAGAAGGAACAGAATGAGAGGGTGAGAAGGAAACCAGAAAAAGAAAGAAGTGAGAGGAAAAAAAATGGCCCGTTTCTATACATAATTCACAAACGTTTTTTGAGCACTTTAGTTGGAATGACTGTAAACGTGAGTAAGACTTCAGTCAGTAGTTTTAGTGAAAATGTTTTTAAAGGGTTAAAGTGATGGAAGGTTTGGACAGATCAAATTTGACTGTTGAAAAACTTGGAGGGCAACTAAAAGGAAACCACTCCCTCCAGTTTTTATAGGCGTGAGTACTTTAAAAAGTGAAATACAATTGGCGAGGGGGAGAATGGGCGGGGCAGTAGACAGGGATACAAAAAAAGTAAGGGGATGAAAAACAGGAGACAAATATAAAACATTTTTTGGTTCTGACAGACTGAAGTGATATCTTTGGATAAATAAACAAAACATATAACAATCACGGTGATAAATATCACAGAACACCAGGTTGTTCCATCGGTTGTTAGATTTTAGATGTGACAGGACAACACTGTGGTCCATCAACTTTTAGATGTGACAGGACAACACTGTGGTCCATCAACTTTTAGATGTGACAGGACATCATTGATACCCATCAACTTTTAGATGTGACAGGGTAAGACTGTTGTCCATCAACTTTTAGATGAGACGGGACAACATTGTGATCCATCAACTTTTAGATGAGACAGGACAACACTATGGTCCATCAACTTTAGATGTGACAGTACAACACGGTGGTCCATCAACTTTTAAATGAGACAGGACAACACTGTGGTCCATCAACTTTTAGATGTAACAGGGCAACACTGTGGTCCACCAACTTTTAAACAGGACAGGAGAACAGTGTGGTCCATCAACCTTTAGATGTAACAGGGCAACAACCTGGTCCAAAACTTTTTACAAGTACTTTTGACAAGACAACATTTTGGTCCATCACAGTTTAGATGTGACAGGACAACACTTTAGTCCAACATTTGTTAGATGTGCCAAGATAACATCCTGGCCAGCCAACTTTTACACCTGTCAAGACAACACCCTGGCCGAACAACTTTTACATTTGTCAAGACAACACCCTGGCCAAACGACTTTTACATTTGTCAAGACAACACCCTGGCCAAACGACTTTTACATTTACCAAGACAACACCCTGGCCAAACAACTTTTACATTTTCAAGACAACACCCTGGCCAAACAACTTTTACATTTGTCAAGACAACACCATGACCAAACAACTTTTATACATGTCAAGACAACACCATGGCCAAACAACTTTTACACATTTCAAGACAACACCATGGCCAAACAACCTTTACATATGTCAAGACAACACCCTGGCCAAACAACTTTTACATATGTCAAGACAACACCCTGGCCAAACAACTTTTACATATGTCAAGACAACACCCTGGCCAAACAACTTTCAGAAGTGCCAGAACACAAGCCGGGTCAGCCTGCTTTTATATGCTCCAAAAAAAACTGATCCATCAATATCTTATTGTCACGTGACAAAAAAGACCAAGTCCATCAACCTTTTGCCTGTCACAACACAATAAACAAATCCGTCAACGTTTACATGTGACGTGACAATAACCATGTCCGTCAACTTTAGCTGTCACAAGACAATAACCAATTCCACTTCTACACCTCACTTAACAACAATCACGGCAACCAACAGTTAACTCTCTGAACTAAGCAGAAACAAAAAAAAAAAAAAGGCAGGAAACATTTAATTCTCTGAACTAAGCAGAAACAAAAAAGGCAGTAAACATTTAACTCTCTGAAATAAGAAGAAAAAGCAGGAAACATTTAACTCTCTGAAATAAGAAGAAAAAAGCAGGAAACATTTAACTCTCTGAAGTAAGAAGAAAAAGCTGGAAACATTTAACTCTCTGAACTAAGCAGAAACAAAAACAAAAGCAGGAAACATTTAACTCTCTGAAATAAACAGAAACAAAGGAAGCAGGAAACATTTAACTCTCTGAACTAAGCAGAAACAAAAAAAGCAGGAAACATTTAACTCTCTGAACTAAACAGAAACAAAGGAAGCAAGAAACATTTAACTCTCTGAACTAGGCGCAAACAAAGAAAGCAGTTAACAGTACAAAACCTAGAGATTGTACAGCTACAGATCAGTTACAAGCCCCTGCTTCTATGGTCAGTGCAGGGGAAAAGAAATACTGTCGCTATAACAACAAGAAGGCCTATAATAACAATAGAATCTTATAATAACAAAAACAGCATATAATAACAATAAACTCTTATATTAACAAGAGAGCCTGCAATAACAATAGAATCTTAAAATAACAAGGAAGCCTGTAATGACAATATAATCTTATAATAACAAGTAAGCCTTTAACAAGAATAAACTCTTATAATAACAGGCACAAAAGCATAAGAACTTTATTTAATTCAGAATCATATCTTTTTTCTCTTCCTCTTCATCTTCTTCTTCTTCTTCTTTTTCTTCCATCTCTCTGGAACTGCGATCTAGTGTTCTTTGCAGCCGAGGCTGTGAAGCTGTTGAAGCACAGCTTCGGGTCAGAAGAGACAGCGCAGCCAAATAGCAAAGGATGTGCGCATTCCTTCATTAAGAGACTCCACCACCAACATGGGGACTATGGTGGTCCCTGTCCCGTTAGCCAGGCCAGGCCTGTTACTTGAGGAGAAGTGGGACAGGGTCTTCGTCGGCTATGGTTTACCAACTCTGACGCTAGCATGTTAGCTATAGGTTGTCAACTCTGACGCTAGCATGTCAGCTATAGGTCGTATACTCTGACGCTAGCATGTCAGCTATAGGTCGTATACTCTGACGCTAGCATGTCAGCTATAGGTCGTATACTCTGACGCTAGCATGTCAGCTATAGGTCGTATACTCTGACCCTAGCATGTCAGCTATAGGTCGTATACTCTGACCCTAGCATGTCAGCTATAGGTCGTATACTCTGACCCTAGCATGTCAGCTATAGGTTGTTGAGTGCCAAATCGAACAGCGCCTTTGCACCTCCAAATCATATACAAGCGGCTCTTAATCTTTTTTTTTTATTGCGGGTCCCCTTTCCATTCTGAGAACTACTGTGAACTCCTCATTTAAAAAACAATAAATAGAACACAGACGACCCTAAAACACAAAGCACTGACTCTTTAATCAGCGGTTCAGAAGATCAAAGATGAAACAGGGTGGGCACAACTACTAAAAGCTTGCAACAGAATCAGTGCAAAATGAAGTGACTGGTTAAATTTGTTAGTGCTTAATACCAAAGATTTGGAGAGGTTCATAGTAGAAGGCACGTTGCCTGGCAAAAGGGAAAAAGGGGCGACCGCGCCCCTAGCAAGTGGACTAACGACATCACGGAATGTCTGAATATGTCGTTAGAAGATGTTGGCCGAATTGCTCGAGACCGCAATGCATCCAGGGAAGCAGTGAGAGGGACAACGTTCTGGAAAGGACACGTCACGTGACATAACAAGATAATCTATCAATCTGCTGGTTCGTGCGCACCCCCCCAAAAAAAAAAAATCCTTCAATGGACCCCAGGTTAAGACTGGCTGATAAAGATCCAAGGCCTGGTGGTAATTTTAACTGCTTGCGCCCAGGCTCCTTGTAAACGCCTTTGCAGCTTTTTGAATAATCTGACGAGTGCTACGCTTACTGCGCATGCGTGGATGCTTTCCTGATATCACGTGGTGATGTTGCTGTGCCAGTCTTTTCTTTATTTTCATTTAATGACAATTTAAGATATACAAATATTGCTCTTCATTTCATTTTGGTTGATTTGGTTGATGATAAAAGTTATTATATTCGCTCGATTGTCGCATTCTGTAGAATTTCACTTACAATGTGCTAGCAGTTCCCAGTGTTGTTGTTCTATAGACGTTTAACACTACATAAAATCTAAAATCGCTGAAAGATTCCATTTATGTTCCCCCTTTTGCTATAAAATGCAAGAACGGTTTTGATTTGTTGTTTATGAACTGCTTATGAAAATATCCATAATTTGCGCTGGGTATTAACGTTTCCAACCTTTATTTATTTATTTTGTTGAAAGCGTTGAATATTTGTTATTGAATTAAAACTGTAATTAATTTTGTCATATTTTGTTTCCTTTTGTCGTTATTTTATCACGCTTTTAGATTAACCAGTAAAATGCGGTGCGAAGACAACGTAAACATGTCTATATTTAGAACAACCGCCATGATTCGGTCTATAAATGCAGAGTAATGACAGTATTTAGTAATGCAACAATTAAAAATTTTAATGTCTCTAACTGCCACGTGATATTTGTGCCAGATTATGAAACACATGAACTTTGAACTCTTTTGAGTCAATGCGCAGAGCGATATCTAGGCATAATTTGAATAATTTTTTTTAAACAGCATTTATCTAATCCAGTCCATATATTTCACTTACAGAGAGTAACTACCCCTCATTTTTAAAAAAATCCTAATTCCTCAACATAATTCTTTGTATGTGTGTGTGTGTAGAGTGGAACATAGTTCAGGATAGTAGGAGTTACAATTTTACTCGAATACATAATTTTTCGCCAAATATAATAATAATATTTTCATACTCATAACTTGCAAAAAAAAAAAAAAAATTTAAAAACAACATAAACAATTTTTGTTATTAAATATCACTGCCACGAGGCAGTTTTACAGGGGAGATTGCGCCATGCGTATTTTTAACATACTCAACAGTTAAAAATTTATAAACTCCTGATGACGGAACAAAACCATATGACTAGTTATTTTCTTTGTAAGTTCCTCGTTAAGCTTTTTCAGTGGCTTATGGCAGGCTAAGAGAGTTAAAACAGTCACAAATGTCATGACAAACCTTCACACTTGACTGGAATTAAAAAAAAAAAACTTAATAACATTTCTTATTTTTTTTAAAAAGGGGGTCGTAAGCGATGGTATCAGTGAGAAAATGTTTGAAAATCACGCGGGGGGAGGAAGGGAGTGACTGTTGATGCCATTGATGTGATTTATAAATCACATGAAACACACCGTGATATTTTCCTGCACATGCATTAACATCTTCTGGGCAACATATGACAAAATATTAAGCTTTCACGCGCAGAGCTGAAGGTCAACTGCCACAGAAAACGTGGCCAAATAACAACACTTAACATCTCCCATTAAAAAAAGCCCGTCCCCCTAACTGAATATCCGCTTGAGAATCGTCTTGAGATATAGAACAAAGGAAGCTGCTCTATTAAATATGACGGCGTGGGCAACTTCTCTGTGAGGAAAAAACAGAAAGAGCATGTGCAGAGAGCTGAAATTACGATCAGATATTTCTACATTTCAGTTATTATGGAGATTAAAGCAAAAAAAAAAAAAAAAGGACGGGGGGGGGGGGGTGGAGGACAGTATCTTTATTCTCAGGCCAGACTGCGTGGGATGGGGTGGGGTGGGGGATGGGGTATGGTACAGGCCTATAATTCTGTTAGAGACAAAGGATAAACATTGAATATACAGCCTGGTTGGCTGAGTGGTTTTGGAGCTCAGTCTACTAATCCAGTGCTACTGGGTTCAAGTCCCAGCAAAGAGGATATTTTTTTTTCTGGTACTACCACACCAGAAAGACCCCGGGGTTCTCCCAGCCTCTTAAAAAAAAATTGGTACCAGAGAAGTCTGGGAAGGTAAATGCGGCCAGACGTGATACTGACCAGTTCACACTTTCTTGTGCCGGTATTCTTGGAAATATAAGCGTAACACTGTAGCAATAGTACGCCTTAATGCCTGCCTACCTTACCTATATGCCTTACCTACTTACCCTACCTACCTACCTTACCTATATGCCTTACCTACTTACCCTACCTACCTTACCTGCTTACATTACATATCTAATTTATCTACCTACCTACCTTACCTACCTAATTTACCTACCTACCTTACCTACCTACCTTACCTACCTACTTTACATACCTACTTTACCTATCTACTTTACCTACCTACTTTACATACCTACTTTACCTATCTACTTTACCTATCTACCTTACCTACCTACTTTACATACCTACTTTACCTATCTACTTTACCTACCTACTTTACCTACCTTACCTACCTACTTTACCTACCTACCTTATCTACCTATTTTACCTACCTACTTTACCTACCTACCTTACTTATCTACTTTACCTACCTACTTTACCTACCTACCTTACTTATCTACCTTATCTACCTGACTGATGTCATGTTTCATCGCGCCCCCTTTGAAGCAAATAACGACTAAGCTAGGGTGTCCGTGCAGTTATCATGACCTATTTATCAGACTTATTTTCTAACGCTACGTATACTCTGACCTTGCACTCCTGCAGTTTGACCAACACGGCTGGACTAGACATGATAGCCATGAGTCAGCCGTGCCGCCTGTTTCTTCGATCCATTCAAGAACTTTATGCATTACGTTGAACCCACCCCAATTCTAATAAGAAGCCTCTACTGTTCCAACACCACTGTTTCAGCTGCGGAGAATAGATCTGCAGTTCAACGGCAAGTTTAAAAAAAATATAGAACTGTAGGCACCAATGAGAAGTATGAAAGAGTCTTGACCGACTATAGTTTCGTCAACTCTGATGTAAGCAGTCAGATAAAGGTCGCAGAGTGGTGTTCATCAGATCCACTGACTGCTACAGGTAAGTTTCGTGAAAGGAGACGACTAAAAGAAAGCCTTTCCTTCACGGCAGTAGAACATGGCCAGGCTCAGCATAAGCGAACAAGCCAGAGAAGACTCGATGAAGCTCTCTAACTTCACGAGCTCGGGAGCACATTATCTCAAACCCGGAAGCGAGCCACAGCCAGAAAAGCCACAGAAAAGATTAGTACAAGCTACAACTTTGCGAAGATGCCAAGTGGTAAATTTTTGGTGTTGGCCCCCCAAAAAAGCATGAATCTGTAGGGACACAGTTAACAAGTCCCTAATCTGTGTAATGGAATTTCCCAACTTTTTTTTAACGAAGAAAGGCTAATCTAACGAAATTCGAATGTCAGAAGTAATACAATCAGTCAGTCAGTCATTCGCATGTCCTTTGCCTCCCTAACAGCTCTCCTTTAGGCCTATCGGTTGTAAGCAAGATGCTCTGCTGCTAATGCGTCCATTTGCATATCATCGACGTCTTGCAGTCATCTTCGTCGTGGTCTTCCTATCTTTCTTTTTCCCATCTTCCAAGACGGTCTTCTCTAGATTATCATGACATTTAATGTGTCAAAAATATTTCACTTTTTTCTGTTTAATCTTCCTTACTAGCCAGCCTTCTTCAGTATTAAGTTCTTGTAGTATGGATATATATATTTTTTTTTCGTGTGTGTCAATGATATTTGAAATACTTTTCTGTAGCATTTACATTCAAAGGCATTTATGTGTTTCTCAGCTGTTTTGTTAAGTGTCCAGGTCTCACAGGCATATGTTGCGATGGGAAAGATGCACGCCCTTAAAAATCTTATTTTTGTTAGTTCTGTCTGTTCCTCTCCACAGCTTGTTTAGTTGTTTTACTTTTTGAAGAGCGATAGATGTCCTCCTTTTAATTTCCCTCATTGTATCTTCATTACAACAGCAGTAAATTACAATGTAATGCGACTGAAGTTGGCAGGAAACTCAGAGAAGCAGCTCTGCCGGTGCATTAAGTGATAAATAGATCTGCGCGTAAAAATAAACATCCTACTGTTCTGCGTCGACCTCTAGTTGGCAGCGGGCGAATACAAAGAAAATAGTGAAATCGTGTGCAGTAGTCCTGCCATGAAGACAGACAATCGAATACAGTGAACTAGTAGTAATCTTTTCATCAATTTCTAAACACTGTGCGCTCAGCTCTCCGTACCCGACTATTGGAATGAACTTCGTCCAAACAAATATTTATAGATCGAATAAAAGATCGATTTTTAAAACTGTATCGATAACTGAGTTATCGTAATTGATCACCGGCCGCCTGCTGGGCCCTTAATGTACATTTATTGTAAAAGGAGTGCAAAAAAATCTTAGACATTTTTTTTCCTTCACTTAAAAACAGACAACGCCAGGAAAAATAAGATCCGTGAAAGGTTAATGGACACCGACGAGAACACTTTTGTCACGACATTTTCTCAGACCGCGATTCTTGATTACCAAAACAACAACAGAATTTTCCTTCTTCGATGTTTGTGGTTATGGAACATCAATGTGGCTATTTTCGATGGAAAAAAAAAATGTATACTTCCATTTTTCCTCCCTGTTCCTACATTCAATTCTTATTCCGGAGCCATCTCATGTCTTCTTCTTCTACTTCCTCTTCTTCTTATTCTTCCTTAGCTTCTTCTTCACTTCTTTTTCTTCTTCTTCACTTCTTTTTCCCTTCTTCTTCTTCTTTGTCTGTTCTTACATACTGTAGACAACGCCTAATCTTAGGCATATGATGTATTTTCTTTTTCAAGATATTGTTTATTCCGTCTATACGTCGCCTTTGCCTGTCCACCTACGTTAGTTCCATGCATTTTTAAGTGGTATACATAGCGGGAGCAATAAAATAAACAGCAACAAGACAGAAACAATGATCAGAGCAATAAAAGAGGTTTAGAGCTAAAGAGCAACAAGACAGAAACAATGATCAGAGCAATAAAAGAGGTTTAGAGCTAAAGAGCAACAAGACAAAAACGGTGATCAGAGCACTAAAAGATGTTTATAGCTAAACAGCAACAAGACAGAAACAATGGTCAGAGCAATAAACGAGATTTAGAGCTATCTAAACAGCATCAAGACAAAAACACTCGTATTATCAAACGGAGCAAAGATACCAAAGTGCAACATCCTTTCATCCGGAAAGGCACTGACACAAGTAAATAAGTTCAGTTACCCCCCTTAGAACAACAATAACGGCTAATGACAAGTTCACAAACGAAATAAAATCACAAATAGAAAGCCAAGTGCAGTTTTGTTATGGAACGATGAAAATACTAACAAATAAAAGGACCCTAAACACGAGGAAAAGAGCATTGCAGTCCTAAACAGAACCAGTAATGCTAAAGATAAAAAGGGTAAAGGTAATCCTGTCATTGCCTTAGAGGCACATAGGGATATGGTGTTAGTGCCCATATTTTCCTTGACCTATCAGCACACTAGAGGGTGATGTGGTCAGTATCACGCCTGGCCGACTTTCCTTCCCAAACTCCAGAATTCGGGTACTCATTTCTACGGCTGAGTGGCTGGGGTGCGCCCCGCCCCCGCCGGATTCGAACCCCTGACCTTCTCCATGAGAGACCAATTGACTAACCATTTCGCCACTCAGACACCCAGGCTGTGAAACTTGGGCAAGTTAGCAAAAAGACAACAAAGATACTGGAAGCACCAGAGATGTTGCTTTGGGTAAAGATGTAACAAATACCCTGACCAGCAACACGTAAATAGGCTCTTAGAGGAAGTTTCAGAACAAAGAAAACTATTCAAATTTATAAGAAAAAGGCAAAGTTTCTAGGACATGTCCTGGTGGTAGGACAGATAATAGAGAAACTTGGTAACGACTAGAAACGTTACAGAGAAAAACAGTGAGAGGGAGGTTAAGACACAAATATCTCGGCTGACTGAGGGAGAAGGAGGTTAAGACACAAATATCTCGGCGGACTGAGGGAGAGGGAGGTTAAGACACAAATATCTCGGCGGACTGAGGGAGAGGGAGGTTAAGACACAAATATCTCGGCGGACTGACGGAGAGGGAGGTTAAGACACAAATATCTCGGCGGACTGAGGGAGAGGGAGGTTAAGACACAAATATCTCGGCGGACTGAGTGAGAGGGAGGTCAAGACACAAATATCTCGGCGGACTGACGGAGAGGGAGGTTAAGACACAAATATCTCGGCGGACTGACTAAGCGGTGTGGGAAAAAGAAAGCACTGAACTGATTGAAAACATCTGGGATCGCACAAGACGAAGAAGCAATGATCGACGATGCTATCAAGCACTTAATGTAATAATTGTATAATATTTTTGAAAAGAAAATAGATTTCTCTGTTGAGGCTGCTGGAAAAATTACACATACAAATATACACACGCCACAGCACAGACACACACGCGCCATAACACACACACACACACACACACACACACACACACATATATATATATATATATATACAGGTATATAACTTCACTAGCGCAGTATATCAGACGTAAAAAAAGTAAAGTAAAGATAGTCCCATAGCATTTCAAATGCCGTAGGGGGTGAAGCGTTAGAGACCTCATTATGCTGGGTCATCAGCGTATGAGGTAGGGTGACCAGTTCCTTTCCTCGCTGCCTTTACTTCCCAGATTTTCTCTGGTACCCATTTTACGAGGCTGGGTCGACCTCAGGGCCGTATTGGTCGGAAAAAAGAGTCCCGCTCAGCTGGGGATTCGAACCCTCGACCATTTGGTTGCTAGACGAGTGCTCTAACCACTACGCTAGCCGGCCCCTATATCAGACGTACGCTTGTTACTACAACCAGTAAGACTTTGATGAATACCTTGTAAGTTTTGTTTTCTTATTCATCAGCCCGACAGGCGCTACAGGATATTAATTGAACGCACACGGTAGCAGGTCCATCTGTTACTTTAATATACCGACTTCTAATCAAAATATAACAGACTGAGGTGAACTCTGCGTTCACACTGAATTATCCTTATGATCTGGCAGAGACAGATTTTTTTAAAAAAATGCATATGTCAATTCAATATTATGTTTAAAAAAAAAACTCACATGTTAGTTACATATTTCTCTCCACGTGACCAAGTAATGTAGTACTGGTGCTATATATAGGCAGTACGCAGTGTGTTATCCGCTATTCTACTCTACCTATTTATATGCCTGCTTATTTCTAATGTCTGATATTTGTAGGCCTATTATTTTCGCTAGTGTTCTGAACTTCAAAACTTGAACTTCCACTCCTACTAAATCTGAGACTCCACAGTACTATTTAGTATTACAACGACAGACAGTCGAGACTTCACTTTTTCCAAACAGTCGAGGTCCGTCTTTTTCGTCGCTGGTAGATGCTGGCTTAGTGCCTGCTTGGAATCTGATGGTGTCTGTTGCTGTCTGCTTACTATTCGCTGACAGACTAGCTCTCCCAGGAACGGCTTTCACTCAGTGGCAAATATAAGTAGCAGCTATATAGAACATAACTGCTTTATTGGTGCAAGTGGTGAATAATGGCGATGACGATGAGTTGAAACAAAGGCAGTGACAAATCCAATAAACACGACATTACGTTACTGCAGCAAGACAACGAATATGATTCCCGGCGTCTACTAACGTCAAGAAGACTTCGACGCCACTGGAATCCTACCACATTTTAGACTTACCGTCCTATACTACAAACTATTTATTGAAGATAACTAAAACACAGACTAAGTCCCTACACTAAGCTACATTGTACTCTAACAAGCAAAAAAATCCGACTCTCCCTAACAAATACCAAACCAAGAATGACAAATCTCGTTTTCCTAACTGAACATCTGACCAGTCTCTACTTGCACGAACTGCATGGCCAGCACAAAATAAGAAAGCTGCAACTTATAGAGGGAATGAAATTGTAACTATTAGTTAAGAAATCTAAGGGACATAACTGTTGAAACCCAACTTTTCAATATCAAAATGGCTTACCTAACCTCTACATTAAAAATCACTATCCTGTCATACAAGTGACGTTGATCAAGGAGACCGACAGACCAGTCAGATGTTTTCTTTAGCTCCAGCTATCTAACCCAATATAATCTTGTAACTTCAGTAAGCAGGTTTAGAGATAAATCAAAAAACATCAGAGAACTGTTGCTGAACATTCCAGCTACCGAACTCAGACCGCTTGCCTGTTCCTGGCAGTGTCACACTTTTGACCTAGATAACTAAAAACTATTCTCATCAGATGATCGAACCAGTCCATCCTTTGTCTTTCAACATTCAGCATACCATGGGACTGATTTAACATTTTCTCGTATAAACTGCCAACCGTATGTATAAAGAACTCTGTCTTGTAGACAGATATCCTTACATTTTTAAGTGGCTGTTTATCTTAGCATAATTGTCACTTGCAAAATCTGTATGGATTGTGCGCGACTTTGTTGTTCTACAAGCCATTCCATTGTGTTCTAGAACATGCTAGCTATTATGACTTTGTTGTTCTACAGGCCACTCCCTTGTGCTCTAAAACATGCTAACTATTATCTAGGTCAGATGTCCTAAACTTCAGGTCAAGACCCTATATTATGATAGTCCCAGTGGAAGGAGAAGAAGTGGGGGTCTGAGGTGAAATAGCAAGAGGATATTATGAAACAAAGGAAGAAAGAAATAAAGAAAGAAAGAGAGAAAGAAAGAAAGGGAGAAAGAAAGAAAGAAAGAAAGAAGAAAGAAAGAAATGACAAAATTGTACAAAGATCTTAATACTTTGTGTTTCAATGCTAAATATTAAAACAAAATATCACTCGCAGCTAATAATATAAATGAAGGTTTTTTCCATAAATTTCTATGTGTTTTTAAATATAATATAATTTGAAAAATGTTGGATTATTTAGAAAATTACATTCATTCATTCATTCATTCATTTGCATGTACCTTAAGGAACTTTGCCTCCCTAACAACTCTCCTGTAGGCCTCTCGGTTGTAACCAAGATGTTCTGCTGCTGATGTATCCATTTGCAGATCATCAACGATGTCTTGCAGCCATCTTCGCCTTGGCCTTCCTCTCTTTCTTTTTCCCATTATGTACCCTTCCAAGATGGTCTTCTCTAGATTATCATGACGTTTAATGTGTCCAAAATATTTAAGTTTTCTCTCTTTAATCCTCTTTACTAGCCAGCCTTCTTCAATATTAAGTAGAAAGTTACATTGTACATAATTTTCCTGTGATTAATACCAAAGTTTCATGATATGTATATTACAGTATTAGTTAATTTTTGTTAACCTTCAATATCTTTTAACAATTTTTTTTGCTGTCATGGGTGATATAGTAGCAGATCCATCTGTTACTGTTACGTGCTTATTTCCAATCAAAACACAACACAATGGATTGAACCCTGTGAGAAGATTCTACCCTGCTGATTTAGTAGAGTCCGTGCTCAGAAAGGTTGGGAATCCCTGTTTTGGGTTATTCTTTGTTTATGGTAGTTTTAACTTGTTATAACGAGCCTGGATTTTTTTTTTCTTTAAAATGACTCGTGGCTCCGTCAAGAAATTTTTTATTCGGTCATAAAAAAGCACGGTAAACTAGACAGAAAAATATTCTTTCTGGAAATAAAGAAGGGATCAACCAAGGAGACGATGGGTCCGGAGTATGACTGACAGTCTTGAACACTACACTCACTGAAGCAGATACCCTGGATCTGGTTAGACAGCGAGAGGTTCTCATAACGGGTTTTCAAGAGTGCACTGTCATGCGAAGAAGAGATTGTATTAAAAAATACGAAGAAGAGATTGTATAAATAATATGAAGAAGAGATTGTATAAACAATACGAAGAAGAGATTGTACAAACACTATGAAGAAGAAATTGCATAAACAATATAAGGTCCACATTACCCATGTAATTCAGAAGTACCTAAAATTTCAAGAGAAAGAAGACCTTGAAACAGAAAACAAAAAATCCACACAGTAACTCTCATCAAATCTTTTTGAACTAATATTATGAACATCCAATAAATACTGTTAAATTTTACAAATCTGATATATATATATATATATATATATATATATATATATATATTATATATATATATATATATATATATATAAGACTTGTAAAATTTAACTGTATTTATTGGATATATATATATATATATATATATATAATATATATATATATATATATATAGAGAGAGAGAGAGAGATTTTAATGTTTGTCCCAATATAAAGGAGAGAGTGAGGGATTTGTGAGAGTGGTAATTAAGTAATTAAAATTCTTCCAACGGTACGAAGGTACTGTGACCCACGACCCTAATTTCGAAGAATATTTCACCACAACAATTCCCGGTTCCGGGTCCTTGTTAGCCAACAGTTCAACCTACAGATATTATGTCTGCTCTGTTTTCTCATCATCTCTCATACCAAAAGCAGAACAAATACTTCAGTGCGTAAACACAACTAATAAAGAGGTTTATTATGACAACATCAAGACACTCGTCATGAACACACACACAATAACAATAACATAAAGACCACATTCTACACATAAAGACCACATTCCAAAAATAAAGACCACATTCTACACATAAAGACCACATTCCACACATAAGGACCACAGAATATATAAATATGTGTGTGTGTGTGCTTGTGTGTGTATGTCTCATTGGGTTTGAGAATGCGACCAAGTGTTCACTGGAGTTTGAAAAACTGATGTAGATTGTCAAAATAAGAGCAGATACATGATACATAATTCATTCATTCATTTGCATGTCCCTTGTGGAACTTTGCCTCCCAAACAGCACTCCTGTAGGCCTCTCGGTTGTGAGCAAGATGGCCTGCTGCTGATACATCCATTTGCAGATCCTCAACGATGTCTTGCAGCCATCTTAGTTTTGGTCTTCCTCTCTTTCTTTTTCCCATTATGTATCCTTCCAGTACGGTCTTCTCTAAATTATCATAACGTTTAATGTGTCCAAAATATTTAAGTTTTCTCTCTTTAATCCTCTTTACTAGCCAGCCTTCTTCACTATTAAGCTCTTATAGTATAGATATATTTGTTCTTTTTTGTGTCCACGATATTTGGAGATACATAACTAGGGTGGAATATTAACCCTTAGGCTTCCTACATGTTGCTAACCCTAACCTTAAAAAATGTCGGAAGAGCGAGACCAGCGTCTACCCCACGGAACACAGTTAACAGTCAAGAGCCGATTCATAGACGCTGACAAACAGGAAATGCCTTCAGCAGGTTTCTTACATACAAAACATGTCAGACCTTGCGCAATCCATGTCCCCTACGCCACGACGAGTCTTTTCAGAACAAGAACATGACAGAGAGAGAGAGAGAGAGAGAGTGATGAGTTTCTGTGACAGATTTTCCTCTGTAAATTTGTACTGGTCAATCAATAAATCGCCCTTTGTCCGGATAAATAGCCTCAGTGCATTAACTCAGATTTCTCACGTGTCAGTATAACCCTTACTATATCTACCACATCCTACCCACCACAAAAGATACACGATTTAAAAATAATTCAAACAGAAGGCTATTTCACTCTTCTTCGCCTCCCCCCCCCCAAACATCCCCCAAGGGGGGATTGTGAAACTAAATATAGTAAAATGTTTGTCGGATATAGTTTGCCGATGATGAAGCTACTGCCGGCTTGTTACGTGCTTTGTATGATCTCTGTAAAAATGTGAAGGACTCAGTCAATCAGCCAGTCATTTGCATGTCCCATGCCTCACTAACAGCTCTCCTGTAGGCCTCTCGGTTGTGAGCAAGATGCCCTTCTGCTGATGCATCCATTTGCAATTATCAACGATGTCTTGCAGCCATCTTCGTCTTCCTCTCTTTTTCCAATTATGTACCTTTCCAAGATGGTCTTCTCTAAATTTTCATGACATTTAATATATCCAAAATATTTAAGTTTTCTCTCTTTAATCCTCTTTACTAGCCAGCCTTCTTCAGTGTTAAGTTCTTCTAGTATGGATATATTTGTTCTCTTTTTTGTGTCCATGATATTTGAAGGACTTTTCTGTGGCATTTACATTCAAAGGCATTTATGTGTTTCTCAGCTGTTTTGTTAAGTGTCCAGGTCTCACAGGCATATGTCATCATCATCGTTATCAGGTGCCGTGCCGACTGGCATTGGCTATTATGCTTCTCAAGAGTACACGATCCTACATGCAGGCCATCAGCTCACTTGGTGATCTCCTCTCACACCATATCGTCAAACTTTCCTGTGTCATTTCTCTTGGTCTTCCCCTGGCTCTTCTTCCCTCTATTTTTCCTGTTGTTATAATATTTTCAATGCCCCCTCTTCTCATTGCATGTCCTATGAAAGTAGATTGTCTCTCTCTTATTTTTTTACAATATTTTTTTTTGTATCTCCAGCTCTTCTCATACATTCTTCATTAGCTATTTTTGCTGTCCAGGGAATTCGCAACATTCTTCTAATAAACAACACTTCTGGTGTTTCCAATGACTTTTGTGCAGACTTGCATATGGTCCATGATTCACTTCCATATAACAAGACAGGATAGATATAGCATTATAGGACTCGTTTTCTAACATTCATTGATAAGGATGTGCTGTATAATATGTTTCTCATTCTCTGAAATGCAGTCTTCGTTTGGCTTATTCTGTTCCCAATTTCTGTTCTGCGTTTCCCATCTGAAGTTATTACTGCTCCAAAGTATTTGAATTTCTACACCTGATTTAGAATAGTTCCTTTTAATTTTATACTGCATGTTGGTGGATACGTAATGGTCCAAGATATTCAAAACTCTCCACCTCTTCCAATTTTTCCTCACTGATATATATTTCAGCTGCCATATTTGATTTGTCAGTTGTCATCAATTTAATTTTCTTCACATTAAGATAGAGGGACTGCAACAGACAAATCTCCTCGAGAAAAAAATGTGATAAAACTACAATTGCCAGATATCTCAGACAAATATTAGATTACAAACATAAGATCTGCTTTTTCTGGCACATATAAATATTGCATCCGTTTGGCCTTAAACATAATACATTACCAACAACAGATCTTTTTTCGTGTGATATAAGAAACTATAAACATCAGATCTCATTTTGACGAATTTGAGAAACTGCAATCCTCATGACTCCTTGAGATAAATTTAGGACAATCATCTTTTCTCTTTCATAGAAATAGCAGAAAATTCAAGCATCCAGTCTCTGTGAGATTAATGCGCCTTATCTAGCAGCATCGGCATGTGTACATAAAAATATAAAAGACTATTTTTTTTTAATCTGTTAAAATAAAGATTCCTAACCAGCAGTACCTATATCCCTTTCTTGGGATACAGGAATCAAAATGACTGGAGTATGATTAAGGTAGAATTTGTATACTACCTGTACAAATATTGTCAGCACACTGTACTGTACTGTGCTAGTACGTGTGTGTGTTGCAACTAACTGAGACTTGAAGTAATGAATCAGTATTCTGCATTCACTGGGTTATATAACGTCACTATTTACTGAGCAGATTTACATGACTGCTACACAAGTGACACATCAGACGTTACATTGATACACACAATGCAGCTACGAAAACCCAGCACAAACAACCACTACAAGTCAATACATGAACATGATCAGTTTACATAAGTAGTACAAATAATCTCAACACCACAGCTGAGATACTCAAACATAGAAACATAGAAAGAGGGACATTAAACTCACAAGTACTACATGACAAAGTTCATGACAATCTTTGTCCTGAGAAAGATAATACAGCAATAAATATTTTGCCCTAAAAAGGACAAATTGAGCACAAATACTATATTCTATACTCGACAACAAATTTGTCCTGAAAAGGACAACCAAACACAAAAACTTACATTATGAAACACGGGATCTCTAGCAGACCTTCCAGAACAAACAAGCACAATCCCTCACTTCAACATCCAGAACAAACAAGCACAATCCCTCACTTCAACATCCAGAACAAACAAGCACAATCCCTCACTTCAACATCCAGAACAAACAAGCACAATCCCTCACTTCAACATCCAGAACAAACAAGCACAATCCCTCACTTCAACATCCAGAACAAACAAGCACATCCTCTCACTTCAGCATCTAAAATAAACAAACACACATCCTCTCACTTCAGCATCTAAAATAAACAAACACACATCCTCTCACTTCAACATCCAGAACAAACAAGCACAATCCCTCACTTCAACATCCAGAAAAACAAGCACAACCCCTCACTTCAACATCCAGAACAAACAAGCACAATCCCTCACTTCAACATCCAGAACAAACAAGCACAATCCCTCACTTCAACATCCAGAACAAACAAGCACAATCCCTCACTTCAACATCCAGAACAAACAAGCACAATCCCTCACTTCAACATCCAGAACAAACAAGCACAACCCCTCACTTCAACATCCAGAACAAACAAGCACAACCCCTCACTTCAACATCTAAAACAAACAAGCACAACCCCTCACTTCAACATCCAGAACAAACAAGCACAATCCCTCACTTCAACATCCAGAACAAACAAGCACAACCCCTCACTTCAACATCCAGAACAAACAAGCACAACCCCTCACTTCAACATCTAAAACAAACAAGCACAACCCCTCACTTCAACATCCAGAACAAACAAGCACAACCCCTCACTTCAACATCCAGAACAAACAAGCACAACCCCTCACTTCAACATCTAGAACAAACAAGCACAACCCCTCACTTCAACATCTAGAACAAACAAGCACAACCCCTCACTTCAACATCCAGAACAAACAAGCACAACCCCTCACTTCAACATCTAGAACAAACAAGCACAACCCCTCACTTCAACATCTAGAACAAACAAGCACAACCCCTCACTTCAACACCTAGAACAAACAAGCACAACCCCTCACTTCAACATCTAGAACAAACAAGCACAACCCCTCACTTCAACATCTAGAACAAACAAGCACAACCCCTCACTTCAACATCTAGAACAAACAAGCACAACCCCTCACTTCAACATCTAGAACAAACAAGCACAACCCCTCACTTCAACATCTAGAACAAACAAGCACAACCCCTCACTTCAACATCTAGAACAAACAAGCACAACCCCTCACTTCAACATCTAGAACAAACAAGCACAACCCCTCACTTCAACATCTAGAACAAACAAGCACAACCCCTCACTTCAACATCTAGAACAAACAAGCACAACCCCTCACTTCAACATCTAGAACAAACAAGCACAACCCCTCACTTCAACATCTAGAACAAACAAACACACCCTCTCACTTCAACATCTAAAACAAACACATCCTCTCACTTCAGCATCTAAAACAAACAAACACATCCTCTCACTTCAACATCTAAAACAAACAAACACATCCTCTCACTTCAACAACTAGAACAGAACTAAACTTCTCATGCATCCCGCCACTCAGACCCTGTGACTAAACTCTGAACTCGGAACAGGGAGATACCCCCCCCCCCCGTGCTATTTAACTTGACTTTATCCTTCATCTACTTAACTTGGGTGTCTGAATGGCGAAGTGGTTAGTGCACTGGTCTCTCATGGCGAAGGTCGGGGGTTCGAATCCGGCCAGCGGCACCCCAGTCACCCAGGTGTAGAAATGAGTACCCGACTTCTTCTGGAGTTGGGGAAGGAAAGGCAGCCAGGCGTGATACTGACCATATCACCCTCTAGTGTGCTGACAGGTCAAGGAAAATATGGGCACTAACACCATATCCCTATGTGCCTCTAAGGCATGACAGGGTTACCTTTACTTACTTTACTACTTAACTTGACTTTATCCTTCCTCTACTTTACTTGATTTTATCGTTCCTCTTGTACAGTTAGTTGTCGATGGGAGATGCAGCTGGCGTCTTTGAGCCGTTGAGGGGCCTCAGTGATGTTCATGCCATAATCCGTGAGTATTTTTATAAATCCATCTTTTCCCGGAGCCCTCCTCTTGATCTGTGTCCTAGAGTTCTTTGTTTGAAGGTCACTGTGGCTGGCTATATTATGTCTCGCTCTCATTCACTGGCCAAACCACTTAACTCTTTGTTTCTCTGGGTATGCTAGGCACGCTATGGTTGCTATCAATTGTCTTATGTCCTCATATCTTATGTTCACTTATATTTGAGGAAATCCTTTTATGCGTAAATGCTATCTATCTATCTATCTATCTATCTATCTATCTATCTATCTATCTATCTATCTATCTATCTATCTATCTATCTATCTATCTATCTATCTATCTATCTATCTATCTATCTATCTATCTATCTATCTATCCCTATCTCGGATGTGAGAAACTGGCTAACGCACATACAAGCGAGCGCATAAATTTATGAATTAAATTTACCTATTTCTAATTTTTAAAAAATTTTTATGTAATATGTGGGTTGCAAAGGAGGCTTATGAAGGAGATACAAAGAAATAATATCTCCCTAAAAATGAAGAAAGGTATATTCCTGTGCTATATAGAGCCACTATTGATACAAGGCTGTAAAACTTGGACTTTTAACAAAAAGATAACAAAGATATTGGAAGCACCATAGATACTGTCTTGGATAAAGATATAAACAAATAGCCTAAACAGCCACGCACACACACACACACACAAACAAACGAAGACGCCCTTAGAGAAATCTCAGAACAACAAAAACTAGTTAAAATGATAAGAAAAAAAAAACAGCCAAATTTTCTTGGACATATTCCGAGAAGACAGAAGCTGGAAAACCTAGTAATGACTGGAAAATTCGAACACAAAGGAAGAGAGGAGGATTAGGAGAAGAATATATCAGCGGACTACTCAAAAAGTCCTTGAAAATGAAAACATCTGAATTAATGAGAAACACCAAGGGCTGTTAGGATCAGAATTGCAAAAGCAGCATCAATCTTCAAGAATCTTGAGAACATATGGAATTCAAAAGTTATAAGCACAAAAACCAAGTTAAGATTATTCAATTCAAATGTAATATCCACCCTCATTTATGCATGCGAAAGCTGGAAAACAACTAAAGAAATAGAAAAGAAATTAGACTCTTTTGAAAACAAATGCCTAAGGAAAATACTCGGCATCAAGTGGAATGAATTCAAGAACAATGCAGAGATAAGACAGATGACTGAACAACAACCAGTCTCACGGGTGATCAGGAAAAGGAGATGGACATATGTTGGCCACTTGATGAGAAGAAATGAGCAGAGAATCCCAAAACAAGCTATAAAGTGGAACACAACAGGCCGAAGAAAAAGAGGCAGACCGCGTGAAACTCTGAAGAGAACATTATTAAGAGAGGCCAAGTTAACAGGCATAAAATCCTTTGATGAGGTTGAAAGACTCGCCGAAGACAGGAAAAATTGGCGAACTACTTTGCGAGCCCTATGTGACGTCTAACGGCACGGGAAGGATATAAGATATAAGATATAAGACCAAGGGCTGTACAGGACGGAGAAGCAGAAAGGCCAACGCTATCCGGTAACGTACACAACTGGTTCTTCTTCGTCGTCGTCAGTTTTCCGAGCCATTAATTAAGGCACACAGATCTTCCTAGACAACCAGCCCTTGAAACGCTTCAGATACTTAAGTAACACAATATCATCCTCAGGGACAATTGGCGCTGAGGTTGAGGACAGATGCAATAAAGCAAATCAGTTCATTGGACAAATGACTCCTTTACTGAAAAACAAATACATCACAACTGATACAAAAAAGTCACTGTACAACACAATTTTCTTCCCAACTCTACGATCTCAATGTCAAACATGAACACTAACAGCCAAGAACAGAAGAAAAATCATCACGACAGAAGTGAGATGTTTAAGGAGAATACTAAATGTGGCAAGAAGAGACCAAATAAGAAATGATACCACCAGGACAAAGGGTTGGAGTAATCTTGAAACAGCGAGTCAAATGGTTTGGCCATGTTACACGATTACCACCAGACAGTATATCACAAACAACATTCACACTAAGATTTGTAGGTAACAGAGGAAGAGGCCGACCACGCAGGAGATGGAGAGAGGAAGTTACAGAAGGCTTAAATATCCCATTATATGAAGCAAATCGTTGAGCCCTATCAAGATGTCTGTCCCCTCAATACCGAAAGGAAGGAGACAAGACAAGACAAGACATGCTGCAGATAACGTTCTCCTCCATTCCTCTCTATTCCTAACCTTTTCTCTCCAGTTAGTAACAACCAATTTCTTTTATATACTCTTCTATGTTGACTTTGCATCTCTGTCTTGATCTACCCATTGGTACATAAGTAAAGTACATAATAATAATAATAATATTACTAAGAAGAAGAAGAGGAAGAAGAAGAGTGGTGCAGTATCGGCAGGTGTCTGCCGTCTTGCTCCCCTCACAGATCTGGATTTTTTTATATTCTGCATCAGCCCCGATGATAACTTTTCATTTTGCCAACGCCTTAGACTGTCCATGATTATTTCTTTTTCTCTTGGTCTTCACGTGCCTCTCTTTCCATTTATCTTTCCTATTTTGATGTTTTTCGACTCTCCCCCCGCCCCGCCCCTCAACTTCTCATTACATGTCCAATGAATGATGACTATCGTTCTCTTACTGAATCATTTCCGTTCCTTTCTACATTAGCTTTTATCAGACATTCCTTGTTTTGTCATCTTAGCTGCCCATTGCCCTTTCTTGCAAGAAGCCACATTTCTGCTGCCTCCTCTAGTGATTTGTTGCTCTGATCTGTTCTTATTCCATGGTTCACTCCCACAGAAGGGTAGGCTCGATGTAGTTGTTTTAGAAATCTTTTTTTTTTCTAATGCTCTTCGACAGAGAGGCGTTAACTCAAGAAGATATTTCTCATTTGTTTGAAAGCTGCTTTGCTTTGACATACGATAATGGCTGCACATGAAAAATCCGCAGGAGGTGAGGCTTCTGTATCATCTTATCAACCATATCCCTCAAAAGATGATGATGATGATGATGATGATGATGATTACCTTTTGTGTGACTTGATCAAGTAATTATTATCATTATCATGTTAGTATTACTTTTAATTAAATTACCCATTATTCTTCACTAATACATTATTATAACTATCGCTATTTTGATATCTTTTATTATTTTCATATCATTTATTATTTTCATATCTTTTATTGTTTTCATATCTTTTATTGTTTTCATATCTTTTATTATTTTCATATCTTTTATTGTTTTCGTATCTTTTATTATTTTCATGTATTTTATTATTTTCATATCTTTTATTACTTTTATCTCTTATTGTTTTCATATCATTTATTATTTTCATATCTTTTATTGTTTTCATATCTTTTATTATTTTCCTATCTTTTATTATGTCTTTTATGTTTTTCATATCTTTTATTGTTTTCATATCTTTTATAATTTTGAGGGGAAACTTAAACAGCAACAGCATTTTCCATGCTTTCATAAGCTGAATTTGATCAGTAAAACAGCAGCAAGAACTTCTGTGATAGTTTTTATTTCTCAGTTTAGAGTTGAGCAGATTCGTGGTGCTGAAAGACTCTCATCGTCAGCATTTGATTGTGATAGTACTACAATGTCATCATTTGAGTGGGGTACTATCACAGTGTCATCATTTGAATGTGGTAGTATCACAGTGTCAGCATTTGAGTGTGGTAGTATTACAATGTCAGCATTTGAAATGGTAGTATTACAGTTTCAGCATGTGAATGTGATAGTATCAGAGATGAAATAACAAACGCACAGAGTTCTTAACATGAATTATTAGATTCAGTGGCATT
This sequence comes from Achatina immaculata, assembly GCA_009760885.1. Taxonomy (NCBI): domain Eukaryota; kingdom Metazoa; phylum Mollusca; class Gastropoda; order Stylommatophora; family Achatinidae; genus Lissachatina; species Lissachatina immaculata. Next base: position 23,482,074 of record CM019701.1, read on the forward strand.
TACTTCACTTCAGACCTCTATGGCTTGTTTGTTAGTCCAGTAAAGTATGAGAACACAGTTTTTATAAGATTAGACCTCGAAAAAAAATCGTAAACAAAGCATTTTAGTGAGACATGAGAGAAAGAAAAATCACAAGAGAATTACCTGGGATTCGAACCACGGACTCCGGTAGGACGAGCAGCCGTCTAGCCACGAGAGAACAGCGCACTAACGAACTGCGCTATCTCGCACCTCCACCCGAGGTTTATTCATAGAAAAATGTGTTCTCTTACTTTACCGTTCGGAAGCCTCGTTGTTTCCTATTTATTTTTTTTTAAAGTGTTTATTAGTCCAGTCCAGTCAACTACTTTGAATCTTGTTAACCGGTATTCTGCTTTAGTTGGTGAGTTTTCCGAACCACTTAAATATTTCATTACTTTACATAATGAAGTGATGGTCTTCGTTGGTTGTCGAACATTGCTTACAGTGAAGGGAGATCTATTCTTCAACGTTTCCATATTCTCAGGAAGTCTCTGTTTCAATTGTTTAAATGACGCAAGAAAACCCTAACACAGACATCTTCCCCTCATTTGTTACATATTCATACATAACTACTTTAATATGTAACTTTTTTGTCATTCAGATTAGTAGCCTAAACAAGGTGAGGTTTTTTATGTCAATTTTGTTTCTAGAAACTCTAGACTTCTTGGGACACATTGGAAGAATATGTAAAATTTCAAACTTCAAAGAATGTAACAAACATTTCATTAAAATAAAGGATGGAACTTCACAATTAAGCTTCATATATACCCAGTTAATAAAGTCAGCCACTTCTGTAACTGTCCTTAGTCCAACTTCGTATCAGGCAACACATTCTAGGTTCCCGCACAGTATTCTCAGCATCTTCTTACATCTTACATCCTTCCCGTGCCGCTGGACGTCACACAGGGCCCCACGGTAGTTCTCCAAGTTTTCTTGTTTTCGGCGAGCTTTTCAAACCTCATCAAGGGATTTCATGCCTACTAATTTGGCCTCTCTTTTTATGTGTTCTCTTTTTCTTCGGCCTCTTGTGATTCTCGCCATCAAGTTAGTCCAATTCTGCAAGTTCAAGATAATAAGTAGGACACGTGTGGACAGATCATTAGCGTGAAGGGAGTGAAACCCAAAACCGTTTATTCATTCACTGAGAAAGGGTTAATTACGGAAGATTTACTCAAAGTTTCCTTTCTTTCTATTCTTTCTTCCTTTTGGGAGGACTGTAATAAAAATATCCAGAAATACATAGATTAAATTTAAAATTATCTAGATTTATAGGTAATACGTAGATGACTATTTTCACTATCTAGATGGGAGCAGAAATATTTAATCTAGATATAAAATATCTAAATCTGGATATAAAATATATAAATCTAGATATAAAATATCTAAATCTGGATATAAAATATCTAAATCTAGATATAAAATATATAAATTAGCAACCTTGTCTTCACTTCAGAGGTGCATTACCCATCTGATGTTCCTGGAGGGCCCCTAATATTTTAAATGTATGCACTTGTCTCAAGGTCGTTCCTTATATTTAGGAGGGTTCCTCTTTCGTGATAAGACCACTGTTTATATTTTCTTGCTGTTTAGGACGAGTTCATTCTTTTCACTTTCTGTTACTCCTACATCTAGTAATTCCTGTAAAGCTCGTTTCATATTTAGGCTGCTGTTATTGTATCACCTGCTTATCGTGGATTTCTCACGTTGTAGCCACCAGCTCGAACAGCTGATGTACTTCTGATTTCTCTGAAAGGGCAGAATGTCAGACGGGCCTGCGTGCCTAATTCTTAACCCTTTTGAAATAAAGATCAATCAATCTCGTGATATTTTCTCGTGATATTTTCACCTGTGCGTCGGTTAGATTTCGCACTGGGGCGCAATATTTTCGGACCGACTGGCACCGGGGTCAACCCCTCCCCCCCAAAAAAAAAGGTGGGTAAGAAAGGCAATGAAGACAGGTCCTTTCATCCCTACCTCAAATGCCGTAGTGACCTAGACATGTGAAGGTATTAACACTTCGCACCCCTACGGCATGCAAATGCTACCGGACATAGATTAGATAAATTTTCACACACACACATATATACAGTGTGTATATATATATATATATATATATATATATATTATATATATATATATATATATATATATAATATATATATATATATATATATATATATATATATATATATATATATGGATGTAGATACAAATCCTAGAAGATTGCCAAATACGAGATTATGTAAACTATTGCAACCTAACAAAAATAAAATTAGCCTCCTATAGGTAAAGACTCATGCATTGTAATAGATACGAAATTAGCAACAAAGAGGTTTCTAAGTATTGCATCTTAGCAATAAAAAAACCCCCTAAATTATCAACACATAAGTGTGTGTTTAAACTATAGCAGCTACCCAACGAGATAAGCGACACGTAGATATGCACTATTACAACTTTAACATACGCCAGATTAGCAGAACGTATACAGCAGCTAACTTACTGAGAGATTAGCAACATACATATCAAAACAACTTACAGGATGCGGTTCTTCCTCTTCAAAGTATATCCTCACTAATATCGCTTCTTCCTCCGAGAATCAAGAACGAGATGGTTTGGAAAACACAGGATTGGCTGGATTAAAAATAATAATAATAAGAATAATAATAATACACAGGCGAACGTTTAATACGACACGCAGAGGGGAAAAAAAGTCCTCTTGAAAATGTCCTGTTATAACAATAACTTATTATGCATTTTGAACTTCTGGTTAAGAAAACTTCGTTGAACAATTTAATATTTCTTTTGCTTTAAAATACGCACGTATATCAAGTTAAAATTCACTTTTATTACGTTTAAGAGTAGTTCAGTATCATCCTTAGATCTGGAAAGAACGGTCGTTAGTTCAAAACGCTGGCAATGAGGACAATCCAAAGAGGGACACACACACGCTACTTCTTGTCACGACGCTGCCAGCCGTCTCTGTTAAGCGCGACAGCCATGGCGCAATGTACTGTGGGTTTTTGTCAGTTCTTCGGGCTGCACTTTGGCTCCACCTTAGTTTTGTCTTGTGTACATTATAGACATTATCGTCGTCCGTCGTCAATCTGTGGTTGTTCATACCGGGCTAAAAGACCGAAAGATTGAAAAAAAAAAAACGGAACAAACTTTCGCTATTTTAATTCTGGAGACACCGAGTAGCAAAACCGAAAGAGGTTGTACGGTATACCAAATGTGCTCTGTTATATTTTTTAAAGTTAGCTCCAGTTTCTTTGTAATTCTCTCTCTCTCTCTCTCTCACTCTCGTTCTCACTCACTCGCTTTCTCTCTCTCTCTCTCTCTCTCTCTCTCTCTCACTCTCGTTCTCACTCACTCGCTTTCTCTCTCTCTCTCTTCTCTCTCACTCACTCTTTCTCACTCACTTAATTTCTCTCTTTCTCACACTCTCTTTCTCACTCACTCACTTTCTCTCTCTCACTCTCTTTCTCACTCATTCTTTCTCTCTCTCTTTCTCTCTCTCTCTCTCAAGGTCCCTGCTGGCACCCATAGGATATCATGTCCTTCTATAACCCTGGATCCCCTGTGCATCTGAAAAGGCTTGTCACTATGCATTTCCCATGCCAGGATGTCAGACTATCAAATATCTTTTCTCTCTGTCTGCCTCTGTCTCTTCTACCTTCCATCTTTCCTGTTGTTATAAGGTGCTCTAGCCTGCCTCTCCTCCAAACAATCCTCACAAATTTAAATTCTTGTTTTCTGATCTTTGTTATCATTTTCCTTGTTTCTTGTGCCTCTTCCAGAACTTTCTCGTTCGGTTTTCTCGCTGTCCGTGGTACCTTCAGCATTCTTCTTAACAGCCACATTTCAGCTGATTCCAGCCTTCTTCATATGTCTTTACTGGCCGACCAAGCTTTGCATCCATAGAACGAGACTGGTTCAATGTAACACTATCGCGCTCTCTTCCTAACTCTCATAGACAGTGATAAATTATCACCTACAAGTTTTAAATTAGCGCCTGAAAATGATACATTAAAGTGGTAAATTAGTGCCTGAGAGTTATAAAGTAGTGTCTGAAAAAGTGGGAAATTAGTTCATGAAAGTGATAAATTAACACCGAAAAGTGATAAAGTAGCAAGTAAAAGTGGAAAATTAGCACAAAAAAGTGACAAATTAGCACCCAAAAGTGGTAAATTAGCGCACAAAAGCGGTAAAGTAGCGCTTAAAAGTGGTAAATTAGCTCATAAAAGTGGTAAATTAGTGCCTGAAAGTGTTAAATCAGCATCTAAAAGTGGTAAATTAGCGCCTGAAAGAAATACATTAGCAACTAAAGTGGTAAATTAGCGCCTGAAATAGACAAATTAGCACCTAAAAATGGTAAATTAGCCCCTGAAATAGACAAATTAGCACCTAAAAGTCGTAAATTAGCACCTTATTCTAATTGGTGGTTTCTAAATATAAAAAAGAATTAAATTAAATTAAACAAATTTAACAGACAGTACGAAGTTGTACACATACTTCAGTTTGTCAGACATTATTGAAATCATGAGCTAACAGTCAGTCAGTCATTTGCATGTCCCTTGTGGAACTTTGCCTCCCTAACAGCTCTCCCGTAGGCCTCTCGGTTGTCAGCAAAAGATGCCTTGCTGCTGATGCATCGATGAACTATCAGATGTAAGTAATTTCCGAAACGAAATAATTACTAACACACAGAAATATTTAGATAAAAATATGTTTCAATAAATGTAAAGAGAAAAAGAATAAATAGATAATGAAATAAAACAAGAATGTATATAATCAAAATGAAAGCTAAATATAATTTAAATCTTTGACAAAAACTGTACCAGTGGTCGAGCGGAATACCGTACTCGCAGGCTGATTTTTGCCGCGCATGAACAAGATTCTCTGAAAAATAAGATCCCGCACATACTTTTTCTATGAATTTTTGCTTACCTGTTCGCCTATTCTCTGACTTTCCGACACATGAGGATCAAAGGTGCGCCATAGATGAAGGGTTTAAGAAACTGATTAAGAGGTAAGAATGCACAATAAACAAGTGGTCTCGAAGCACGTGTAGAGACAGTTTTAGGTGGTGACTGCTTCCAGAAGATGTCTGGGTGTGACGGAGACTCAGAGAGGGATGATGTGGGACGGGGATTGGGGAAGGGGGGAGATGGAAGAAGGTGAAGAACCAGGATTGTACCTTGGTGCCCTGGCTGGTCACTCTTCTTCTTACATCTTTCCCGTGCCGTTAAACGTCACATAGGGCTCGCATAGTTGTTTGCTAATCTTCTTCTCGGCAAGTCTTTCAACCTCATCAAAGGATTTTATGCCAACTAAACTGGCTTCTTTTAACAATGTCCTCTTTAGAGTTTCACGTGGTCGACCTCTTTTTCTTCGGCCTGTTGCGCTCCACTTGATAGCTTGTTTTGATATTCTCTGATCATTTCTTCTCATCAAGTGACCAACATATGTCATCTTCCTTTTCTGATCAACCATGAGACAGGTTGTTGTTTGCTCATCTGTCTTATCTCTGCTTGTTCTTGAATTCGTTCCACTTTGTACCAAGTATTTTCCTGAGGCATTTGTTTTCAAAAGAGTCAAATTTCTTGTCTATTTCTTTCGTTGATTTCCAGCTTTCGCATGCCTAAATGAGGGTGGATATCACGTTTGTATTGAATAATCTTAACTTGGTTTTTTTGTGCCCATAACTTTTGAATTCCATATGTTCTCATGATTTTTGAAGGACACTGCTGCTTGTGCAGTTCTAATTTTAACTTCCTTCCATGAATCACCATCCTGGTCTATGAAGCTGTCATCAACAACTGTTCCTTCTACATATATTTTTCTTTCTTGATTAATGAGAAGTTTGATTATTTTTGTTTTGTCTTTGTTAATTTCAATACCTATTTAGCTAGCCAAGGAAGATAGGGAAACTGCTTTTTTCCTGCATAGATTTCACATTGTCTCTGATAAGAGTTATGTCATCTGCAAAATCGAGATCTTCTATTGGGGTCCCATGTACCCAATCAATGCCAATTTTACCTGTACAGCATTTTTTTCATTATAAAGTCTATGGCAAATCCAAAAAGCAAGGGAGATAATATGCATCCTTGTTTCATGCCTGTTTCAATCTGAAACAATTCACTCATTCCTTCTTCCGTTTTGACCGCACAAATATATCCGTTGTAGAGATCTCTAATGATGTTGACAATTTTAGATGGTATTCCATATAGATTAATTTATAATATAATATTATAATATTATAATAATATAATAATTCATCAGTCCATTCATCTTATTAGAAGATTAAATGTTTCTTAGGATGTACCGCTGTGTAGTGGTTAGTACACTCGCCTACCGATCATTGTTTTCCATTTTCATCCAGTCCATTCATTAAATGTCTTAGTGAAAATGTTTAGGCCAAGGTGTTGAGTTATTCATTCATTTATTTGCATGTCCCTTGCGGAACTTTGCCTCCCAAACAGCACTCTTGTAGGCCTCTCGGTTGTGAGCAAGATGGCCTGCTGCTGTTGCATCCATTTCCAGATCGTCAACGATTTCTTGCAGCCATCTTCGTCTTGGTCTTCCTCTTTTTCTTTTTCCCATTATGTATCCTTCCGATACGGTCTTCTCTAAATTATCATGACGTTTAATGTGTCCAAAATATTTTAGTTTTCTCTCTTTAATCCTCTTTACTAGCCAGCCTTCCTCAATATTAAGCTCTTGTAGTATAGATATATTTGTTCTTTTTTGTGTCCACAATATTTGGAGAACTCTTCTGTAGCATTTACATTCAAAGGCATTTATGTGTTTCTCAGCTGTTTTGTTAAGTGTCCAGGTCTCACAGGCATATGTTGCTATGGGAAAGATGCATGCCCTTAAAAATCTTATTTTTGTGGTTCTGTCTGCTCCTCTCCACAGATTCTTTATTTGTTTTACTTTCTGAAGAGCGATAGATGTCCTCCTTTTAATTTCCCTCATTGTATCTACATTATTAGTTAGTAGCGATCCAAGATATTCAAAACTCTCCACTTCTTCCAGTTTTTCCTCATTGATACATATTTCAGTTGCCTTGTTTGTTTTGTCAGTTGTCATCAATTTAGTTTTCTTTGCATTAAGATAGAGGTTCTGCTCTTCGCTGTTCTTGCGGACTGACATAATTAGTTTTTCCATTCCTTTTTGTGTTGTGGACACTAATACTGTGTCATCAGCATATCTAATCTCTGGTATTTCATAACCTCCAACTGTTATGGCATCGTAATATTCTTTGTCTACATCTTCTCTAACATTCCTCATTATATTTTCAGTATACAAGTTAAATAAGTAGGGTGACAATATGCACCCCTGATGGACCCCATGTTTTATGTCAAACCAAGTTGTTGTTTCACCATTTATTCTTACTGCTGCTTGTTGGTCTAGATACAGCAGTGATGTTAATTGTATCAAATGTGTTGGAAATCCCATTTTTTCCATTATTTCCCAAAGTTTCTGGTGTTGTACACAATCAAATGCCTTTGAGTAGTCTATAAAGGATAAATATAGATTTTTGAGTTATTGCGAATTATAATTGTGCCAGCTAATAGTCGTTGTTGAGCTTGAGTTATGTCCGAGAGCTGAAGAAAGTATTTACCTACTTCAGGATAAGATTGGAAGATGTTCAGGATAATGTGAGATTAATTTTAAGATCAGTTTTGAGATCACTCTGCTGTACTTGTAGTTGCTGTCATATGGATACCATTTCCGTTAACTGCATCACCATACTCCTTCATATATGTTGGTCACTTGATGAGAAGAAATGATCAGAGAATCCCAAAACAAGATATCAAGTGGAACACAACAGGCTGAAGAAAAAGAGGCAGACCGCGTGAAACTCTGAAGAGGACATTATTAAGAGAGGCCAAATTAACAGGCATAAAATCCTTTGATGAGGTTGAAAGACTCGCCGAAGACAGGAAAAATTGGCGAACTACTTTGAGAGCCCTATGTGACGTTTAACGGCACGGGAAGGATATCAGATATAAGATACTCCTTCAGTAACACAATAATTAGTGTATAAGTATATAACTATACACGGAGCCACTGCAGTACAACTGTGATATCAAAATGTTTAAACTAGGGAAAAAGTAGAAACAACTTTATTACTTAACGTGTACACAGTTGTGACGTTTCGATGTAAGCCTTAATCATACAAAAACACACAAGACAAAGAAATAGACAGAGGAGATAAAGTATAAATTCACATGAATGCTGCGTAAAAAATTCAAATAAAATGAATAGAGCACTTAGCTGTAACTTGTAAGAAGCTGTGGCTTGTCCGACGCTGTGTGTCAGAAATGAGCATAGTAGAGTGTAGTGAGTATTTAAATTGAGACTTGGGATGTGTGATAGGTGAGTCGTAACTGAAGGTGGTGGGTAGGGAAACCACATTTTCGTGGGTGGGGAAACCACATTACAACCCCTCTACCCTAATTATAATCACATATTTCACATTCTCCCGGCTAGATTACCATTGTATCACTCTCTCTCTCCTCTCCACGGTTTCCCCACCCACCAACCGCAGTTACTACCCACCCATCACACATCCCAAGTCTCCATTTAAATACTCTCTACATTCCACCATGCGCATACACAGCGTTGGACAAGCCACAGCTTCTTACAAGTTACAGCTAAGTGCTCTACTCATTTTATTTCATTTTTTTTTCCTTTTAAACATAGCATTCATGTAAATTTATACTTTATGTCCTCTATCGAGTTCTTCGTCCTGTGTGTGGTTTTTTTTTTTGTATGATTAAGGCTCACGCCAAACGTCACAACTGTGTACTCGTAAAGTAATAATGCTGTTCCTATTTTTTCCTAGTTTATACACTCCGTCGGTTTAGTGCATATTTTGAGGGCACGCAGTGGATACTGCTTCATAGGACGAAACATGAAAACTGAACACGTGGCAATCAGTGGAAACAGATAAGAAAGAAGCAGACTACTTTTTTAAACCTATTCATCATCATCATCATCATCATCATCATTATGTGAAGTCTTCAATATGAGAGCTGACAATAATGAACTGCAGGAGAAAGCTCGGACACCCACTCCCTCGCTCCCTGACATTGATGGTGCGATGAGCCAGGCTGTGTCCTGTCCACTCTCGTATATCATCTTCTCATCTACATTTCTCTCTGCTTCTCGTTCTTTTTTTTCCCCTTCCACCATTTCTTTCTAGAAGTTTTGTCCATGACGTGATCACAGTATTTTTGCTTTTCTTGATCTTATTTCTTAAAGAAGTTTCAGTCGTTCTTGTACTTCTTCTTCTTTTTTTCTTCTTCTTCTTCATTCGCTTCTACCATCAAGACTGCCCTGTGATCCTACTGAATTTACGCATGTTTCCTCGTTAAGTCCCGTGGTCCCCAGTGTGGTCACCGAAAGGACCACACGAGATCCCCGAGAGGACCACAGGAGGTTCAGAGTATCTCAGGGCTTGAGCCTGTATTCTTGGTGGGTCTCAGAAGTGGGATTGCATGACACCGTGGTTTTCGTTGCACCAGTTTAGTCTAGAGTTGGACTTTCTCACCGGAAGACCTCGGCGTGTTTAGAATATCAGCACATCCCCGCTGGGTGAGAGGTGGTAGCCCACCCAGGCCAGAGTTGGACTTTCTCACCGGAAAACCTCGACGTGTTTTGAGATACCCGTGTATCACCGCCGGGTGAGAGGTGGGTGCCCATCCAGTCCAGTATTGGACTTTCTCACCGGAAAACCTCAGCGTGATTAGGATATGCAAACATCCCCGCCGGGTGAGAGGTGGTTGCCTATCTAGACTGCCCTGGTCCAGTGTCTCCGACTTCAGCATTTTGTGCTCGTGGCCGCTACCCTTCCTAGTTGTGACCAGGATGGAGCTTTTGTCCAGGAGGACGAATCCTCGCCACTAGTGACTTCACTCCTGGGTTGAGCCGGTTTAGGCATATTATCCCAGTATAGGTGTATATCGGGGGTGACCAACCTCTAGTGCGAAGGAGGTGTGACATGCCTGGCCATCAAGTTTCACCCCTGGTGTGTGCCGGTTTAGGCATATTTCACCAGTGTTGGTGTATTTCGGACGTGGCCGGCCTCTAGAGCAGAGGCGCCGTGGTATGTGTAGTTCTCGCAGTGATACTACTGGACATACCGATTACATTTCAAGTTATCTTTTCCTTCACCTTTTCATATCGGCGCCGCACAGCAACCTTTATTTCTTGTCCGCATTTTCTTCCTTTACCGGGAGGAGCTTCACTCGAAGAGTCTCGCCAGCAGTGTCTTAACCTCTGGGTTAAGCCGGTTCTTGCATTTCCCCAGATATATCTGCACTCAGGACGTGCCAGACCTCCAGACCAGAGGTGCCGTGATTTGACTGTTTGCTTCACCTTATCCTTTCTACCACTTTTTCCGCAGTGATGCTGCGCGGCAACCCCATTTGCACCTTTCTTCATTGGCCGGGAGGAGCACTGCTCCACGCACGGCAGCTGAATAATCTCGCCAGCAGCGTATACTAGTTCTAAAACGTGTGCCATTATTCTTTTCATTTTCCATAGCATATAAGATCCTTTTGATCCACATTTCTGCTGCATGTATCCTTCTCTCAGAGCTTTTATTTTTTTTTTCACTTAGAGCCCAGGTTTCTTTTTTTTCCCTTCCATAACTTGACCGGGTCAATCTATTTTTTTTTCATTTAATTGACCACATGATTGGTTATGAGTGAATTATGCCTGGACATTGAATATGTATGGTATCTTCCTGTGATAATTCACTGAATTTCCCTAGAAATTTGTTGCTGTGATTTTTCTCACTAAAATTCTTCTTTTTCTTCGTTAGTCTTCAAACGGGCGCTGGTGGCGTTGTATGTAGCTGTATGATAGATAGATTGTTTTTTTTTTCTCTACAGAAAGGGCATTTCTCGCCTTATGAGGCTTTATTGTGAACAAGAAGGTCACGTGGTTTGAGAATCCCGTGACTGAGAATTGAGGGAGAAAGCCTGAGCGAGTTTAGTCTTCGTGTGAATGTGAACCGATGTGGACGCTTTGTGTGACGTCTCCGCGGAGAATAAAGACGTTATATCTGTTCTAGACTTTTGTAGTATGAATGGACTGGCCAAATGACAGGGATAACCTGCCGGCAGTCAGATTATTGTCATTTCCATCAACATTATAATCATTTCCATCAATGAAATCCTCGTGTCAAGGTTACCCAGGACTTGCTTGATGTCTGTACCGGTTGGTTGCTAACGTGAGGTTCTGTACGAGCTTGAAAGTGAAGCTTGGCTGGAGATAGTGTTTAACTGATCCAGAAAAGTGAAGCTGATGGCTGGAGATAGTGTTTAGCTGATCCAGAAAAGTGAAGCTGATGGCTGGAATTCTATGCATAACAAATCCAGCAACACGGCTTCAATGTACGACTTGGTATAAACGTGCGCAAAGGCAGCACAGCGACACGGCCCTAGTAAAGAATGCCCGCCCCACCATAGAACACACAAGAGAGAGACAGACGGTCCCCATGCCTCTTCATGTATCACAGTTATACGCCTTGCGGTCCAACACTTCCGACTTCGGCTCGGCGTATTTTTAGAACCTGGTTCGTCTTCCCGCTGCAATCTCTATTCGCCTGGCCAGACTACTATCTGTTTCCAGAGGGCACCACTGGAGGGAGGGTGGTAGAATAGGGGTCTTGCCCCTGACCCACGCATTCAGCTAATGGTTGCTAAACGCTATCTCATTCAACTTTTTTTCTTATTCAGTTTCTGAATTTATCTTCGTCCACTTTATCTTATTCAGTTTCTGATTGTATCTTCGTCCACTTTTTTCTTATTCAGTTTCTGATTGTATCTTCGTCCACATTTTCTTATTCAGTTTCTGATTGTATCTTCGTCCACTTTTTCTTATTCAGTTTCTGAATTTATCTTCGTCCACTTTTTCTTATTCAGTTTCTGAATTTATCTTCGTCCACTTTATCTTATTCAGTTTCTGAATTTATCTTCGTCCACTTTTTCTTATTCAGTTTCTGAATTTATCTTCGTCCACTTTTTCTTATTCAGTTTCTGAATTTATCTTCGTCCACTTTTTCTTATTCAGTTTCTGAATTTATCTTCGTCCACTTTTTCTTATTCACTTTCTGAATTTATCTTCGTCCACTTTTTCTTATTCAGTTTCTGAGTGTATCTCCTTTTTTTCTAAACTCAGAAACTAAACTTTTTAAAAATAAATTTCCAAACACGTATAGGTGGAAGACAAAATGTATGCATTTATCTTTATTTTCGTGTATAACAAAGTTAACTTTATCACAATACAAATTAGGCAAAAAGGAACCCTTACTTCTATAGCATCAGTGGTTGGACACACTGAAGCAGCCATCTTTGTTTGGTCACAACCCACTTAACGGAAATTGTTCATTTAGAAGAGTAGGATTCTAAAAATAACATCTTGTTTTTTTTTTTTTTTTGTTAATAAAAAATGCCGACTGCGATGTTTAGTTACAAATAATGTTAGTATGTCTTGGATGTTGTTCTGTCGTGTTTCAGTTAATTTTTATATACAGCGCTAATCTAAATTCTATGCTCAGTCTGAGACCAAAATTATGAAATATTTCCTTGCTCTCCGGCAGGCATAGATGGTGATATGGGTAGTTTTCTTTAGGTCTTACTGCCCGGTGTCGATTTCCCACAACTTTAATCATCTGCTCACGTTGAAAAGGGCGCTAATTAGGTGCCCTCTTACTGACAACAACGCTTCTCGCATGCCGTTATTGGCATCAGCGCTAATCAGGTTCCTGCGCAGAATTTAGAACTAAATCTTGGGGGCTGAGATGAGAAAGGATAGGAACGGATGATTAGCGATGTCAGGGAAAATGATCACTGGAAGTGTAGGGCTGGATTCCGCGGGCCGCAAATTGTGATCCGGTCTCTTGTCGCGTTACAGTAGGGTGTCCACTTACGGTTCAGGGCTGGTTGGGGGGGGGGGGGGTCTGAAGAGCTAGAAGACAGGGAGCGGGTATATATAAGAGAAGAGAAAAGAAGGGAAGGGGTAGAAGAGAGATGGTGGGGTTGATCAGAGAGGATAGGATGTGGAGTGAGTCAACAATAAGACGGAAAGGTGCGCTTGGTTGTTACAGAGTAAGAACTTTAGAAGAAGAAAAAAAATGTGCTGGAGAAACTGGGAAAGCAGGAGAAAAAAAAAAGAGGGAGACGGCTATTTCTGGAGAAGTTGCAAGATTTGAGGAAAATTTAATTCCACGCAAAAAAAAGAGAGAAAAAACATAAGATGCTACGGAATAAAAATAAGAAGATAAAGCGTGGAAAATAAGAGCGATGTGAAGTGGATTTAAGGCTCAAATTTGCGGAGTTAAAAGTTATGAAAAATGTATAAACTAGGAAAAATGTAGGAACAGCTTTATTAATTAACGAGCACACAGTTGTGACGTTTCGGCGTGATCCTTAACCACACAAAAAACAGAACCTCTTCACAGCATCACATTACAACCTCTCTTATATCTTATATCCTTCCCGTGCCGTTAAGCGTTACACAGGACTCGCAAGGTAGTTCGCTAGTTTTTCCTGTCTTCGGCGAGTCTTTCAACCACATCAAGGGATTTTATGCCTATTAATCTATCTCTATTATAATCACATATTTCACCTTCTCCTGGCTTGACTGCAATTGTATCACTCTCTCTCCCCTCCACGGTTTCCCCACTCACCACACTCAGTTACGATCCACCTATCACACATCCCAAGTCCCCATTTTAAAACTGTCTGCACTCCACCCTGCGCGTTTCTGACACAGCGTCGGATAAGCCACAGCTTCTTACAAGTTACAGCTAAGTGCTCTATTCATTGTATTTGACTTTTTTTAAACACAGCATTCATGTAAACTTATATTTTATTTCTTCTCTCTGTTTCTTCGTCCTGTATGTTTTTGTATGATTAAGGCTCGCGCCGAAACGTCACAACTGTGTGCTAGTTAAGTAATAAAGCTGTTCTTACTTTCTATTCCTAGTTTATACATTTTAGTATCACAGCTTTACTGCAGTGGCTCCGTGTATAGTTATATACTCATGCACTAATTATTGTCTATTAGAAGATATGGAGCGGGTATATATAAGATAAGAGAAGGGGTAGAAGAGATATGATGGTGCTGATCAGAGATAATGTGGAATGAGTCAACAACAAATCTTCCCCTATCACTCTTAATAACAACAGGAACGAGTGCTGAGCCTTAAGTTTCTGTTGTTATTACTCTTTACTCGTTCCGCTTTTTAAAACAGATTCACAAGTTATAAAAACTTTGGGCAAGACATTAGAGTGTTAATGGAGCTTTCATTTATCTCGATTACCTCTACCATTACGTACATAAAGCTGTCCCTCTATAAGTTAAAGATAAAATAAATGTAGGAGAGCAACACAGATTACAGGGGAACTAAGCAAATATTTAGAGGTATTGAACTTAACGTAGTTAAATTTTATAATGGATATATTTTCTTTATTATCGTGTATGTGCGAGGAGGAGGAGGAGAGAGGAGGAGGAAAAGAAGAAGATCAACAACAACCAACAATAGTAATAATAACAATAACAACAAACAAACAAAACAGACAACAAAAGCACAAAGCAACAACACTAACAGACAGCAAGCAACAATAGCAACAAACAGCAAAAACAACGAACAGCAGCAATAATAAGAGCAGCGACAATAACAACAAACATACGGTTATAACTAATAACAACATCATCGACACACAATAACATGAACACCAATGGCAACAGACAACAATAACAAAAAATCACAGTAATAATATTAATAAACAATAACAGCACAATAAAAACAGCAACAGTAGCAAAAAACAACAACACAACAGTACAGTGAATAGCAGCAACAACAATAATACAGCAACAAAGAACGAAAATACAACAAACAAGAAGAAGAAGAAGAAGAAAGAAGAAGAAGAAGAAAGAAGACGAAGAAGAAGAAGAAGAAGAAGAAGAAGATCCGAATAACCATTCCACAATCCATGGGCAATCCAGGAAGTAACTTTGAATATTCCTCTATCACTCTTAATAATAAGCAGCTCTTAATAACTTTAACATTCTTTACTCTTTCCGCGCTTTAAAGTAAATTCTCAAGTTATAAAGACTTTGGGCACAACATTAGAATTTTAATAGGGCTTTTATTTATCTCGATTCCCTCTACCATTACGTACACAAAGCTGTCCTTTACAATTTAAAGATAAGAGAAATGACGACTGCGATAAAAACCGGTTCAAGAAATGAGGTACACAGAGGAGTACGGTTCAGATCTACAGAAATATAAAAAGTGTGAGGGAACTTTGAGTGAAATAAGAACTGCAGAAAGTAAGATGAGCACATATAAATGGCGAACATACAACAATTCAATAGCATTTTTACAATGATCGCAGACAAGAAGAACACAACAGATGAAAATACGAAAAACATAAAACATTAAAAACATGAAACATTAAAAAACATGAAGCATTAAAAATATGAAACATTAAAAAACAAGAAACATTAAAAAACAAGAAACATTAAAAAATATGAAACATAAAACTTATCTTCTTACCCTCTTCCTACTTATAAAGACATGACAAAATGCCCAGACATGAGAGATAGAGAGAAAAAAGAAATAAAGACCCTCTCTTTCTCTTTCTCTCTCTCTCTCTGTTCTTTTCATATTTATCTGTTTGTTTTACTTTAATGCTTCATATCTTTTCTTTTCTTTTCTTTTTCTGCTCTGTGATAAAGCATTAAAGTCAAACAAACAGATAAATCTGACAAGAAATAAAACATAAAGATATATATCCAGTGCCTAGAGATGTCTGAAAGAGAGATAAACAGATCAGTCAATCAATCATTTCCAAGTCCCTTGAGGAACTTTCCCTCTCTACCAGCTCTCCTGTAGGCCTATCGGTTGTGAGCAAGATGCCGTGCTGCTGATGCGTCCATTCGCAGATAATCAACGATGTCTTACAGCCATCTTCGCCTTGGTCTTCCTCTCTTTCTTTTTCTCATTATGTACCCTTCCAAGATGGTCTTCTCTAAATTCTAGTGATGTTTAATGTGTCCAAATATTTAAGTTTTTTCTGTTTAACTCTTTACTAGCAAACCTTCTTCAATATTAAGTTCTTGTAATTCTTGTAGTATGGATATATTTGTTCTTTTTTGTGTCCATGATATTTGAAGAACTCTTCTGTAGCGTTTACATTCAAGAGCATTTATGTGTTTACAAGCTGATAAACAGATAAAATGGGAAATAAATTAAAACATAAACGCGTACCTCCAGCGCCTACAGACATCTTTAAAAAAAAAGATAAAGAGATAATCATGAAAAAGTAAGAAACACAATGACATACACATTGCCTAGAGATGTCTGAAATAAAACAAAAATATAAAAAGGTAAACAGTAAAAGAAAGAAACATAAAACAGATATCCAGTGTCTATAAACGCCTGAAAGAAACATAAAGAGATAAACAAGAAAAGGAAGAAAACACAGACATCGTTCCAGTAACTATAGAAGTACAGGAAGAACTATTTTTCTTTTTCTTGGCCGCGTAATGTTTCTGCTCAAGCTCATTACCATGAGCGCTGCTGCTAGTGACAAGTTTGTTTTTCTAGGCTTTGAAAAAAAAATGATATCTCCCTTGTTTCCATGGTGACTTGAGGTCGTGGAGTTTTTTTTTCTCTACCGACAAGCACAGAGGTGTTACCATAGGAGACACTTAATAAAGAACAGCTTCGTATGTGTGTGCATTCGCACCAGAGAGTGAAAGGACTATTGGGAAGGCGACCGGGCGTGGGGGGGGGGGGGGGGCTAAATCTTGGAAAAACAGCCACGTGACATTTACCAAACCAATGCCGACATTTCTACCTCTTTCCTGGCCAAGGCCCTCGGGGGAGGAGCCATGGCACACGGAGGAGGAGGATGAGGAGAATGAGGAGGAGGGGGTAAGAGACCTGTGAGTGAGGTCTTGGATACGCAGGATTAGCTCACGAGAGTGGCTCATTACCGTTTCCATGGAGAACAACGCAGCCTAACAATGGAAGCTTGAGAATCACTCTCGGAGAATCTCGTCTGCTCTCGAGAAACCGACGAGACTAATGATCTGAGATAAGGGTTTGGACATGTTGGCGTTTTATTTCTACGCGTATGGATAAGTGAGTGGAATTGCTCCGCGTATGGATAAAGGAGTGAAAATGCGACACGGGTCATCTTTTGAGAAAAATACGGGGGTTATTTGATAGCTTTGCCAGAGCTATTACTTGGCCACACAAAATATCTCACTTCTTTGCCTAGCCAATCTTTAACCTGTATAATGACGGATATGAAGCTCTGCGATGAATTACGTTTTTATACAACAACGTTCGCCTCACTGCCCTGGTTGGCTGAATGGTTAGGCAGTCGTTCTACTAATCTAATGGTACTGTGTTCAAGTCCCAACCGTTTGGGGGGGGGGGGGGGATTTTTTCTGGTACCACCACAACAAAAAGGATCCGGGATCCACTCGGCCTCTAAAAGTGGTACCAGATAAATCTGGGAAGGTAAATGCCGCCAGGCTTGATAATGATCACATCACACTTTCATGTGCCGAAGGTCTTGGAAATACAGGCCAAACGCGGTATTCCAAATACGCCGCAATGAAATAGAAACGGGGATTTTTGGCGACTTTTACCTGTTTTGTTTTTTAAACGTTTGCCTCATGGTGTGGGGACGTACAAGGAAATTCTGAACAGTTATCAGCCCCACCCCCGTCCCAAAACCTGAGCGTGATTGGATGTTGTTTTTAATGTGAAGTGTCAGTCTGGCCTGAATGTGTGATATTTTTAATATAAAGTGTCAGTTTGGCTTGACTGTGTGTTATTTTTAATTGAAAGTGTCGGTCTGGCCTGATTGTGTGTTATTTTTAATGTAAAGTGTCATTTTGCAGGATCATAACGGTGTTTTTTTAAAATATTTTTTTCCACATCAGTGACAGAAGCACGTCAAAGAGCGGTGTGGAATGTTCAAGCTTAAAGCTCAAGCCCGTCCCAAAGTTCCTGTTTCTGGAGGAGAAAGCTCCAGAGGACACCCATGATTGCATGCTGCAAGCAGTGAATAACAAGTGTCCATGGTGGATTATATCCAAAGTTCTGGAAAATAAGTGAGGATCAATTCCACACTTCGTTTCAGTGGCATAATCCATGAGAACATGCCAGGAATGCCAGCTTTCGTTGCCATTGTTCTGCTTTTCGGGTCACTGCGAACTTTGTTATTTCGTTGCCAAGTCTATATGGTGGAAACACCCCCCCCCCCGCCCCCAAAATAAAGGGAGACCGTAGAAAGATTTTTTTTTTTGGGGGGGGGGGGGGGGGGGTTCAGGGACCAGCAAATCAATAGGCTCGATTAAATGATGATGTTGAAGGACAAGGCGCTATTCAGGATAGAGAGCTGGTTACGATGGATTGCTTGAAAACTCGGATTTGGTCCTAAAGCGATCGTCACCCCAAGAAGACTATCTGCTTTGGGGGTGAGGGGGGGGCAACAAATGGCCAGCCCTGCCCAGCAGACTAGGGTCAAGAAGAACTTCAACCTGCTTAACACGAAAATATGAGACAGGGTCTTGATCAGATTTGATTACGAGGGCGGGGGGGGGGGGATTTCGACAACCGACCTGTAAGTCTGTTGCAGTGGAGCTCAAAGAGAAGTCTGTTAGTGTGAGCTCTGAAAAGAGGTAAGATAAAGTCTCGGGTTTCGGCTGCCCCCCGATAACTCCATGTTGGTGGAGCTTGAAAAGAAGTAAGTTCACATCTATTTATGTACCTCCCGTTAAATTTAAAGAAGTGGACACAACCTGATGTCTCTGCCAGCACCACTATCATGCTGCACAAGAAAAACAAATGTTACTATTGCCGCAAAACAGAATCTCAGATTCTCAGGTCCGACCGAAGTTCCAGTTTCTGCAGAAGAAAGCTCCAGAGTACATCCATGATTGCACGCTGTTTACACGGCTTTTCTCTGTTTATAGTTTGTTTATACAAATAGTTGTTTGATGTCAGTCAGTCAGTTATTATAGTATACACAGAGAAAAATCGTATAAACAAACTATAAACAGAGAAAAGTCGTATAAACAAACTATAACGAGAGAAAAGTCGAACAAACAAACTATAAACAAAGAAAAGACGCATTCATTCATTCATTCATTTGCATGTCTCTTGAGGAACTTTGCCTTCCTAACAGCTCTCCTGTAGCCCTCTCGGTTGTGAGTAAGATGGCTTGCTGCTGATGCATCCATTTGCAGATCATCAACGATGTCTTGCAGCTATCTTCGCCTTGGTCTTCTTCTCTTTCTTTTTCCCATTATGTACCCTTCCAAGATGATCTTCTCTAGATTATCATGACGTTTAATGTGTCAAAAATATTTAAGTTTTCTCTGTTTAATCCTCTTTACTAGCCAGCCTTCTTCAATATTAAGCTCCTGTAGTATGGATATATTTTTTTCTTTTTTGTGTTCACGGTATTTGAAGAACTCTTCTGTAGCATTTACATTCAAAGGCATTTATGTGTTTCTCAGCTGTTTTGTTAAGTGTCCAGGTCTCACAGGCATATGTTGCGATGGGAAAGATGCATGCCCTTAAAAATCTTATTTTTGTGGTTCTGTCTGTTCCTCTCCACAGATTCTTTATTTGTTTTACTTTCTGAAGAGCGAAAGATGTCCTCCTTTTAATTTCCCTCATTGTATCTCCATTATTAGTTAGCAGTGATCCAAGATATTAAAAACTCTCCACTTCTTCCAGTTTTTCCTCACTGATATATATTTCAGCTGCCTTGTTTGTTTTGTCAGTTGAAAAGGCGCATAACAAACTCTAAACAGAGAAAAGTCGTACAAACAAACTATAAACAGAGAAAAGTCGTATAAACAAACTATAAACAGAGAAAAGTCGTATAAATGAACTATAAACAGAGACAATTCTATAAACAAAACCATAAACTAACTATAAACAAGGAAAAGTTGTATAAACAATAAGCTGAGGTTAGCTTTTGAAGTTATTATACAATATAAAAAAACAAACGTTTTAGCAATGAACTGTAGTTGATATTTAAACACCCTAAAAATGTAAACAATGTAGATCTATTATTACGAAACAATTAAGAAGGCATCTAACTAAACAACAGAGAATTATTGGGGGGGGGGGGGGTACAAAAAGAGAGACAGAGTTGATTCTCAATGTGGGGTCCATGGATTCCCAAGGAGTTCACAGAATGATTTTAAATTGGGGGTGGGGGTGGGGGTGGGGGTGGGAGGTGTCCATAGACAATCAAATGGAATGGTTAGATTAAATAAAATCGCACCATCATCTGGGTTTTGTTTATTACCTTAATTATTAATGAGGGGTTCACAGCTGTTCTCAGGCCGAAAAAGGGGGTCCCAGGGGCCAAAATAAAAGGTTAAGAACTACTGACATAGAAGGAAACAGGACATAAAGACAATCTTCTAATCCCCAGACACAGGCCGAAATTTAATTACATCGTTTGTTTCGGTGCATTTTCTTGCACGTTTTTTCATAGCACTCCTATTTCGTTTCTTTTATCCGGCCGTATATTCTGCGTATTCGGGTAATCACAACTTCTTGTTGTTGCTGTTGTTGCTGTTGTTGCTGTTGTTGCTGTTGTTGCTGTTGTTGCTGTTGTTGTTGGTGTTTTTCTTTTTGTTTGTTTGCGTGGCAAGAGCACATCGGCTGTAGTCACTATGACCTTACTGATCAGATAATCAGATCTGCCGTTATTAAGCCTCTCACAAGGAGGCCGCCCACGGGAAATTTTATAAATCGATACACCTTCCCCCCTCCCAAACCCACCACCACGCCCAGCTTATTCTTTTTGCCCAACCCCTCAACCCTACAAGTCCACCTTTAAAATAGTAAGAACCTTCCCTGCTGACTTGACCCCCCCCCCTTACCACCATCCACTCAACCCTACAAGTCCACCCTTAAAACAGTAAGAACCTTCCCTGCTGACTTGACCCCCCCCCCTTACCACCAACCCCTCAACCCTACAAGTCCACCCTTAAAACAGTAAGAACCTTCCCTGCTGACTTGACCCCCCCCCCCAAGCCCCAACCCCTCAACCCTACAAGTCCACCCTTAAAACAGTAAGAACCCTCCCAGCTGACTTAACCCCCCCCCCCAAGCCCCAACCCCTCAACCCTACAAATCCACCTTTAAAACAGTAAGAACCCTCCCAGCTGACTTGACCCCCCCCCCTTTACCCCCAACCCCGTGCTCATAAGCATGAGAAAAAGGCGGGAACAAATCTGTTCGTAGATTTTTCGCTTTTGTTTTTTTTTTTTGTTGTTCTTTTCTTGTCTTGCCTACATGAAAATGAACGCAGAACAAGCCATAATCAACTGACAGTTGAATGTTTCTAAAACGTAAATAAATATTCCTGTTAAATGTGTATTTCAGGGTACACCTTTCTCAGTTTGTTAGCTCTCTTTCCTCTCTACCAGGCGGCGTTTATTACAGCCCGGCATAATTTATTATAGTCCAAGATCGTTTACTGCAGTCCGGCATCGTTTATGCCCGACTGTTGATTTGATTAGGTGACGAGCGATGGTTTGCTCTACGAGTGAGTTACTACAGGAGTTAATTGTGTGACACGTAAGTGGTGCCTGATACGGTTAGAGGAAGTATCTCTGTAGATACATTAAACGTGGTTAGTTAGTTAGTTAGTAAGCTGATCAGTTAGTTAGTCAGTCAGTTAGTTAGTTAGCCAGTCAGTCAGTCAGTCAGTTAGTTAGTCAGTCAGTCAGTTAGTCAGTCAGTCAGTTAGTCAGTCAGTCAGTTAGTTAGTCAGTCAGTCAGTTAGTCAGTCAGTCAGTTAGTCAGTCAGTCAGTTAGTCAGTCAGTCAGTTAGTTAGTCAGTCAGTTAGTTAGTCAGTCAGTCAGTTAGTCAGTCAGTTAGTTAGTCAGTCAGTCAGTTAGTCAGTCAGTCAGTTAGTCAGTCAGTCAGTTAGTCAGTCAGTCAGTTAGTCAGTCAGTCAGTTAGTCAGTCAGTCAGTCATCAAATTTTTAAAAATTAGTTCGTTGTTTTGGTTGTCTGGCTGGTTTACTGGTTGCTTAACTGTTAATTACTTTGTTTAATTAGTCTGAGGACATTACAAGCCTGCACCACGCCTGGAAGACGTTACATGCCTGCACCACGCCTGGAAGACGTTACATGCCTGCACCACGCCTGGAAGACGTTACATGCCTGCACCACGCCTGGAAGACGTTACATGCCTGCACCACGCCTGGAAGACGTTACATGCCTGCACCACGCCTGGAAGACGTTACATGCCTGCACCACGCCTGGAAGACGTTACATGCCTGCACCACGCCTGGAAAACGTTACATGCCTGCACCACGCCTGGAAGACGTTACATGCCTGCACCACGCCTGGAAGACGTTACATGCCTGCACCACGCCTGGAAGACGTTACAAGCCTGCACCACGCCTGGAAGACGTTACATGCCTGCACCACGCCTGGAAGACGTTACATGCCTGCACCACGCCTGGAAGACGTTACATGCCTGCACCACGCCTGGAAGACGTTACATGCCTGCACCACGCATGGAAACTGTAAAACACATGCAAGACCAAGCGGTGGGCCCATTGTTACAACAGACTTCGCAGATATAGCTAAGTCCAGCGCCTGTTGTTTATGTTTCATTTATATCCATTCTTTTTTTTTATCTCTTGGTAGCTCGGGCTTCAAAGCAAGTGTGCTAAAGCGAGTTTATATGACTGTTGGGTGCTCGTTTATTTTCAGTTGTTGATGTCTATATATGTTTCCATCCATTCTTTGTAATAATAATCTCAGCAAGGTACAATAACTCCAAGGTGCTTGTGACGGCTTAATGGAAAACAGCCACCTTTAGGACCCTAAGCCACGATAAAACGGGGCTGAATTAGGAGCCGGTGACGTCCAAAGCTGCGGTGAAGGGTTTAGACTTGGCGAGGACCTAAGCTACAGTGCCGGTTTTAGACTTGGCGAGGACCTAAGCTACAGTGCCGAGTTTAGACTTGGTGTGGACCTAAGCTACAGTGCCGAGTTTAGACTTGGTGAGGACCTAAGCTACAGTGCGGGGTTTAGACATGGTGAGGACCTAAGCTACAGTGCCGGGTTTAGACTTGATGAGGACCTAAGATACAGTGCAGGGTTTAGACTTGATGAGGACCTAAGCTACAGTGCCTTGTTTAGACTCGGTGAGGACCTAAGCTACAATGCCTGGTTTAGACTTGATGAGGACCTAAGCTACAGTGCCGCTTTTAGACTTGATGATGAACGAACAAACAAACGAACATACTTTATTTTCAAAGAGTTAAGAATTGGGCACGCAGGCCCGTCTGACATTCTGCCCTTCATCATACAGCTTTCATTCAGTCACAGTCAGTCAGCATTTGTTAATGAGCATAATGATCATGAAGACACATTTAAATGATTACATAAATAAATATTAAACTTATATCATATGTCAATACACTCTACATTCTGATTTATGCAACAACATGAAATAAACTTGCATTCTTACATTCATTCAAAATTTAAAACTTTATAGAAAAGCAGTATTTAAAAAATGACAACACTCAAGCCGTACTTTAAACTACTTTAAACCATGCTTGGGAAGGCATAAATTCCATATCAAACAGAATGTTGAAAAAGTTTAAAGTTATAAGAACGAATATTACTTATAAGTTTTAAATGAATTGGTAGGGCATTCCAAAGGTGGGCAGCTGAGTAAGAGAAGTTTTGTTTTAAACATGTCAAGCCTTGGTTTTGGGAGAATACAATTGCTTAAGCGTTGACTGTGGTTTTGGTTGGATTTGAACAACGACCACAGATAGGATGAAGAATTGTGCGATAGAACTTTATGAATTAACTTGGCCTTGTTGAAAAGAAATCTCTTCTTGAGGGGTAGAATATCAAGATGTTTGTATTATTTGTAATACGTGCTGCATGTTTGTCATCTATAAGGTTTACTGCTTGTTTTTGAAGTGAGTAAAGTCTTTTCACGTTTCACATGGAACAACCATCTCAGACTGTGGAGCAGTAGTCCAAGTGTGTTTGTATCTGTGATATGTAGTATATATTTTTCTGGTGTCTATGTCAAGAAAATGTTTAATTTTAGTAAATTGGTAAATTTTTTGTGCAGTGAGTTTGGTTAGATTGTCTACATGATGATCCTAGTTGAGGTGGTGGTCAATCATGAGATCTAGAGTTTTATGTTCACTAATATTCTCTTAACAATGTCCTCTTCAGAGTTTCACGCGGTCTGCCTCTTTTTCTTTGGTCTGTTGTGTTCCACTTGATAGCTTGTTTTGGGATTCTCTGATCATTTCTTCTCACCAAGTGACCAACATATGTCCATCTCCTTTTCCTGATCACCCATGAGACTGGTTGTTGTTCAGTCATCTGTCTTATCTCTGCGTTGTTCTTGAATTCGTTCCACTTGATGCCGAGTAGGCCAAATTAACAGGCATAAAATCCCTTGATGAGGTTGAAAGACTCCCCGAAGACAGGAAAAATTGGCGAACTACTTTGCGAGCCCTATGTGACGTTTAACGGTACGGGAAGGATATAAGATATAAGAATACTCTCCATCTGTGAAGTTCCAGCGTGGAGCTGTAGTTTTGTTCTTGGTGAATTTGTTAACTTCTGTCCTGTTGTAATGAGCATGGATTTTGTTTAGCTGTTGTTTATGAGCATTCTGTTGTTGTTGCTACATTTACTTAGACTGTTTATTTCAATTTGAAGGGTTGACTCAAGGTTAATACAGTCATGGTCACTAGTGTAAACTTTGCAGTCATCAGCAAAGAAGTCACAAGATGATTTTTTGAGATAAAGTGGAAGGTCATTGATGTAGATGGTAAACAGGAGAGGACCAAGAATAGATCCCTATGGAACGCCATTATCAACCACAGATGAACTTGAGTGAGTTTCTGAGGCAAACTACCTGCTGTCTGTTGGAAAGAAAAGATGTAATACATTTTATCAAGTCAGGGTGTAATCTATAAGTCTCAAGCTTTCTAACTATGATTTCATGATCAATCATGCCATATTCTTTTTTAAAATTAACAAAGACAGTATCACATAATTTATAATCGTTTATATTAGATAACCAACATTCTGTCATTTTTGTGAGAGCTGTGTGGCAGGAATGTTTTGACCTAAAATGTAAATGCAGTCATCTAACCGGCGTAATTTTCAAAACCTAAATATGATTGTCAGTAATTTAAAAAAAATACCCACTTTTCTGAGTTTCATTTCACTTTTTTTAAACCAAAAACATGTATAGCGCTTATTTATTATCCATTTTTAAAATTCAAATATGCTTTATGCCGGACCCTATATATCAAAACTTCAACGACTTTGTATTCGTTAAATAATAAAGCTGTTCCTACTTTTTTTCCTAGTTTATACACTGTAATTACTGGGGCTGAGTAGCTGATTTCATCACGTCCTGCTGTGTTGTGGTTCTTTAAAGATGAAAGATAATTATAAACATCACTAACTGACATGTAAGGAATACTGGGTTGCCTTAGATTTGCACATTTGCTACCTATAAATATATTTAATTCGCTCGTCAAAACTATGGGATGGTAGTGAAGATTTTAAGATACTGACTTCTTCTCTGAAGTGATCGTTGAACTCTTCACAAGCGGGCACATGAGTATAACTCTGCAAGTAAGACTTTTCTCTTGTTTGCTAGAATGTTAAATGCTTTCCAGACAGACTTACTGTCTGATTTATTCTGAACTAGGTTCCTAAAATAATTTCTCTTTTCTTGCCTAATTAAATATTGAACTATATTTCTAAGTAATCGGTAGCTAGTGAATTCCTTATTTTTGTGGGCCTGATCCCTTTCCCTCATGACTTGCAATATCTCAGGTGTTATCCAGGGGGACTTCACTTGATGTTTAACTCTCACCTCTTTAATAGAAACATGCTTTTCAAATATATCCCTCAAGGTTTTTATCCAGTATTCCAGGGCCTTATCTGGGTCAGTTAGTTGGTAGACATGATCTAGAGGTGCTGCTTGTAACTATTTCAGAAATGATTCTAAGCTGAATTTGCTAAAACTTCTAAATTTAATACTCGTATGTTTATTTTGGGGAATTTTAAGGACCTAAGCTACATTGCCTGGTTTAGTCTTGGTAGGGACATAAGCTACATTGCTTGGTTTAGTCTTGGTAGGGACATAAGCTACATTGCCTGGTTTAGTCTTGGTAGGGACATAAGCTACATTGCCTGGTTTAGTCTTGGTAGGGACATAAGCTACATTGCCTGGTTTAGTCTTGGTAGGGACATAAGCTACATTGCCTGGTTTAGTCTTGGTAGGGACATAAGCTACATTGCCTGGTTTAGTCTTGGTAGGGACATAAGCTACAATGCCTGATTTAGTCTTGGTAGGGACATAAGCTACAATGCCTGGTTTAGTCTTGGTAGGGACATAAGCTACAATGCCTGGTTTAGTCTCTGTGAGGACATAAGCTACATTGACTGGTTTAGACTTTGTGAGGACATAAGCTACAGTGCCTGGTTTAGACTCTGTGATGACCTAAGCTACAGTACTGGGTTTAGAGAGGACATAAGCTACAGGGCCTGATTTAGAGAGGACATAAGCTACAGTGCCAGGTTTAGACTCTGTTAGGACATAAGCTACAGTACTGGGTTTAGATAGGACATAAGCTACAGTGCCTGGTTTAGACTCTGTTAGGACATAAGCTACAGTGTCGGTTTAGACTCTGTGATGACCTAAGCTATAGTGCTGTGTTTAGACTCGGTGATGACCTAAGCTACAGTGCCTGGTTTAGACTCTGTGAGGACATAAGCTACAGTGTCGGTTTAGACTCTGTGATGACCTAAGTAGTGCTGTGTTTAGACTCTGTGATGACCTAAGCTATAGTGCTGTGTTTAGACTCTGTGATGACCTAAGCTATAGTGCTGTGTTTAGACTCGGTGATGACCTAAGCTATAGTGCCATATTTAGACTCGGTGATGACCTAAGCTACAGTGTCGGGTTTAGACTCTGTGATGACCTAAACTACAGTGCCGTGTTTAGACTTGGTGAAGACCTAAGCTACAGTGTCGGGTTTAGACTCTGTGATGACCTAAGCTACAGTGCCGTGTTTAGACTTGGTGAAGACCTAAGCTACAGTGCCGGATTTAGACTCGGTGAAGCCATTAAGCTACAGAACCGGATTCTGCATTGTTGAGACCGTAAGCTCCAGAGCGGAATGTAGACTTGGTCGGGCCCTAAGTTATATAAAGTTTGAAGTCCCCTTGTTAAAAAGTTACACTAGAAAGTGTGAGGCCCTAAGTTATATAAAGTTTGAAGTCCCCTTGTTAAAAAGTTACACTAGAAAGTGTGAGGCCCTAAGCCGTAGCCTGTTTAGCCTGTGCTTAAATCCGTCATTGCTCTAACGCAGTGGTCCCCAAATCTTTTCTGCAGGGCCACTTTTCCAACTGCATGTAAGTTGCAGATCACCAACTTATATGTAATATTCCCTTCCTTTCCTTCTTCGTGTTCTTTACCATATCTATGACACAGGCCGTCATCAAGGGCTCTCCATTTTTATTTCTATCTTGGGCTGTTTCTTTTATCCATCTCCAGGTTTAGTCCATGTTTGAGGTCTTTGATTGAAGACTCCTGCCCCAGATACTTCTAGGTCTTCCTTGTTTCCTCTTTCGCCGGGGATTCCAGGTGAGAGTTTGTCTGGTTATGTTTGTGGTAGGCCTACGCAGTGTATGCCCTTTCCATCTCCAACGTTTTTATCATTATCATTCCTTTCACTGTGAGCTGGTTCGTTTTCTGCCACAGCTCTTCATTACTGATGTTATCTGGCCATCTAATCTGAAGGATCTTCCTTCTGCAGTCTCTTGGTACTTTTGTCTGATGCTGTCCATGTTTCTGATCCATACAACAGGACAGATTTGACGTTTGTATTGAACAGTCTAAGATTTGTTTAAGGGATATTCCCTTCGCATTTCATATTTATATGTAATATTGCAATGTCACAAGCCATTCATTGTTTTATTTAATAGAAGTCATTCATACCCAACTGACAGTGCGACCGCGGATTAACTGTAGATCACAAGTTGGGAACCACTGATATGTTTAATATATTTTGTTAACTACTTTCTTCTTCTTCTACCACTACTACTACTACTACTACTACTACTACTACTACTACTACTACTACTACTATTACTATAGTTATTAATATTATTATTATTTAAGCAGCTGCTGAATTCAGCCATTGAGACTCACTGTTGCAGACAAGACACGTCTCTATTCCTCTCTGTTCTTGATCTTTTCCTGCCAACTGTAGATTCCAGGAGCGCGTATATCTTCTTCTAGGTTGTCTCGTCATCGTTGTCTAGGTCTATCTCTTGGTCTATCCACTTTCATCACTTCCGTACAGGCCATCTTTATCTGTCTATGGTCTCCCATTCTCTCTAAATGCCCTACCCACCTCAGTCTTAGTCTGTTGTTTTTTCATAATGGCATTCATTTTTTTTTTCAGAAACGGAGAGTTAAACAGTGTGTAGATTTCTTTGTTACTTCTTATCTTCCATTTTTTGGGTTATAGAGTCTCTTTTCGGTGCATAAATTCCTCTCAATTTTATTCTCAAATGTTTAACGTTTTTGGTTGGGATTTTTCATGTTTAACTTTTGT
This sequence comes from Achatina immaculata, assembly GCA_009760885.1. Lineage (NCBI taxonomy): Eukaryota > Metazoa > Mollusca > Gastropoda > Stylommatophora > Achatinidae > Lissachatina > Lissachatina immaculata. The sequence goes on from CM019701.1 coordinate 23,510,812, forward strand.
TTCCCTGGGATATGACAACATCAACTCTCCTCGTAAACTTTTAGGATAGTTCAGGGCGGTAAAGGATACGTGTAAGAACTGGTACATAAAATAACTTGGTTATTGCCCTTGGCCTAAATAACTTGATTGTTGCCCTTGGGTGTCAATTTTTTTAATTCTTGAAAAGTTTGCTTTAGTTAGACTCTCTACATCTTCTCTTTGTCTCTGTCTAGGTAATCCCCATTAAATTTAGCATTCCCCTACATCAGGAGAAGGGAAGTACAACTACAGCTGTACAAAGAAGCCACAAGGCTCAGACCTTAGGTATGGCAACAAGGCTCAGACCTAAGGTGGAAGATGTGGGGATGCCAAGAGGACACTAGAAAGTGTGAGGCCCTAAGTTATATAAAGTTTGAAGTCCCCTTGTTAAAAAGTTACACTAGAAAGTGTGAGGCCCTAAGCCGTAGCCTGTTTAGCCTATGCTTAAATCCGTCATTGCTCTAACGCAGTGGTCCCCAAATCTTTTCTGCAGGGCCACTTTTCCAACTACATGTAAGTTGCAGATCACCAACTTATATGTAATATTCCCTTCCTTTCCTTCTTCGTGTTCTTTACCATATCTATGACACAGGCCGTCATCAAGGGCTCTCCATTTTTATTTCTATCTTGGGCTGTTTCTTTTATCCATCTCCAGGTTTAGTCCATGTTTGAGGTCTTTGATTGAAGACTCCTGCCCCAGATACTTCTAGGTCTTCCTTGTTTCCTCTTTCGCCGGGGATTCCAGGTGAGAGTTTGTCTGGTTATGTTTGTGGTAGGCCTACGCAGTGTATGCCCTTTCCATCTCCAACGTTTTTATCATTATCATTCCTTTCACTGTGAGCTGGTTCGTTTTCTGCCACAGCTCTTCATTACTGATGTTATCTGGCCATCTAATCTGAAGGATCTTCCTTCTGCAGTCTCTTGGTACTTTTGGCTGATGCTGTCCATGTTTCTGATCCATACAACAGGACCGATTTGACGTTTGTATTGAACAGTCTAAGATTTGTTTAAGGGATATTCCCTTCGCATTTCATATTTATATGTAATATTGCAATGTCACAAGCCATTCATTGTTTTATTTAATAGAAGTCATTCATACCCAACTGACAGTGCGACCGCGGATTAACTGTAGATCACAAGTTGGGAACCACTGATATGTTTAATATATTTTGTTAACTACTTTCTTCTTCTTCTACCACTACTACTACTACTACTACTACTACTACTACTACTACTACTACTACTACTACTATTACTATAGTTATTAATATTATTATTATTTAAGCAGCTGCTGAATTCAGCCATTGAGACTCACTGTTGCAGACAAGACACGTCTCTATTCCTCTCTGTTCTTGATCTTTTCCTGCCAACTGTAGATTCCAGGAGCGCGTATATCTTCTTCTAGGTTGTCTCGTCATCGTTGTCTAGGTCTATCTCTTGGTCTATCCACTTTCATCACTTCCGTACGGGCCATCTTTATCTGTCTATGGTCTCCCATTCTCTCTAAATGCCCTACCCACCTCAGTCTTAGTCTGTTGTTTTTTCATAATGGCATTCATTTTTTTTTTCAGAAACGGAGAGTTAAACAGTGTGTAGATTTCTTTGTTACTTCTTATCTTCCATTTTTTGGGTTATAGAGTCTCTTTTCGGTGCATAAATTCTTCTCAATTTTATTCTCAAATGTTTAACGTTTTTGGTTGGGATTTTTCATGTTTAACTTTTATTTCCCTGGGATATGACAACATCAACTCTCCTCGTAAACTTTTAGGATAGTTCAGGGCGGTAAAGGATACGTGTAAGAACTGGTACATAAAATAACTTGGTTATTGCCCTTGGCCTAAATAACTTGATTGTTGCCCTTGGGTGTCAATTTTTTTAATTCTTGAAAAGTTTGCTTTAGTTAGACACTCTACATCTTCTTTTTGTCTCTGTCTAGGTAATCCCCATTAAATTTAGCATTCCCTACATCAGGAGAAGAGAAGTACAACTACAGCTGTACAAAGAAGCCACAAGGCTCAGACCTTAGGTATGGCAACAAGGCTCAGACCTAAGGTGGAAGATGTGGGGATGCCAAGAGGACCTGGAGGAAAAAAAAGAAGAAGAAGAAGAAGGTGGAGGAGATGCTTGATATAAAATTTAAGGGAACTGAACCAGGAAAATTAGAAAATGTAAAGATGGAAAAGGAAAGGATGAAGATCAACATATTAGGAATGAGTGAAGTTAGATGGACAGGTGCAGGGAAGATAAACTCAGATAAATATACAATAATATGTTCAGGAAGTGAGAAACATGAACGAGGAGTAGGAATTATATTTGATGAACAAGGACAATTGTAGGATATTTGAACATCTCGGACCGAGTCCTGCTAGCCCAGCTGAAGGGACAACCAATAAACACAAATATTATACAAGAGTACGCTCCAACATCTGAAAGCTCTGAAGAAGATGTACAGATATTTTATAGTGACATAGAGACAGCACTAAAACACACAAAGTCACATGAAGTTACCATAGTCATGGGAGATTTTAATGCCAAAGTTGGTAAAGGAAGAACTTCAGACATTGTTGGTGACTATGGACTAGGGGAGAGGAATGACAGAGGTTATAAATTAATTGAATGGGCAAGAATACACAGCATGGTTGTAGGAAACACCTAATTTAAACAACATCCTCGAAGACTGGCAACGTGGTGCAGCCCAGACAAAAAGACTTTTAACCAGATAAACTACATATTAATCAACAAACAATTCCGCAATGCATTACTGACAACAAAAACCATGCCAGGAGCTGACTGCAATAGTGACCATGATCCACTCTGTGGAAAAGTTAGAATAAAGCTAAAGAAAGCAGGCAGAAAAATGAGAAACATCAAACTGAATACTGAACTTCTTAAAAATGACCAAGAACTGCGAGAACAATACAAAGTTATTATAACAAATAGATACAATGCAATAGCAAAGATAAATAGTATAGATGAACAATGGGAAATGTTAAGAGATTCTATCCACCAAACTGTTAAGGAGATAATACCACCAAAAAAAGAAGCCTCTAAAAATAAATGGATGACAGACGACATCTTAGGACTGATGGACAAGAGGAGGAGGAGTAAAAATAACGAGGAAAAATATAGCAAGATAAATAGAGAAATAAGACGCAAATGCAGAGAAGCAAAAGAAGTGTGGTTAAATGAACAGTGCAGACAGATAGAGGTCTCTCATAATAAAGACAGCAAAAACATGCACAAATGAATTAATGAACTCACAGGCAGGAAAACAAAATATACCACAGGATGCCTGAAATCGAAAGAAGGTAAAATGTTAATGAGAAAAGAAGACATTGTGGACAGATGGACAGAGTATATCGGTGAGCTATATGGAGGAGAAAGATCAGAATTAACACCAGATACTGAAAACTGTGATGAACCGCCAATACTTGAAGATGAAATCATAGATGCCATCAAACACATGAAGAAAGGAAAAGCGACTGGGCCTGATAATATAACAATAGAAGAAATAGAGTCACTAGAGGAGACAGGAATAAAAATAATAACCAAGTTACTGAATGACATTTACAACAGTGGTTATATTCCCAGTGACCTGATTAAATCCACGTTTATAGCACTACCAATAAAACCAGGTGCAAAGGAATGTGATGACCACAGGACTATCAGCCTCTCATGTGACATAATGAAGCTACTTCTGAGAATAATTATGAGAAGAACAAGGAAAAAGATAAAAAAGGAAATAGCAGATGAACAGTTTGGATTTGTTGAAGGAAAGGGAACACACAATGCCATTTATGCTTTACGAACACTAACAGAAAGAGCTTTAGAAGTACAGAAAGATCTCTACTTATGCTTCATTGATTACACCAAGGCATTTGACAAGGTGAAACATAATGAAATTATTAAAATGCTTGAAGACATCAATATAGATGGCAAAGACCTGAGGATTGTAAAACATCTATACTGGCAGCAAGATGCAGTTGAAAATAGAATTGGAAAATATCAACCTATAAAACAAGGGGTGTGACAAGGATGTGTACTATCTCCAGATCTTTTTTCTCTGTATAGCGAGAATATTCTAAGAACAATCATCACAGAACCAGGCATAAAAATTGTAGGATACAATATTAACAACCTTTGGTATGCTGACGACACAGTACTGATAGCTGAGAACCAACAAGACCTGCAAAATCTCTTGGATAAAGTCGCCAAAGAAAGTGAACAGAATGGCCTTACTCTGAACATCCCAAAGACAGAGACTATGGTTATATCTAAGAAACAGAATCCACCAGCATGCAGTATAAAATTAAACAGAACTATTCTAAAGCAGGTGCAGAAATTCAAATACCTTGGAGCAGTAATAACTTCAGATGGAAAATGCAGAACAGAAATTAGGAACAGAATAGGCCAAGCAAAGACTGCATTTCAGAGAATGAGAAACATATAGGCTAACACATCTTTATCAATGAATGTTAGAAAACGAGTCCTAAAATGCTATATTGAACCTATCTTGTTATATGGAAGTGAATCATGGACAATAGGCAAGTCTGCACAAAAATCATTGGAAGCAGCAGAAATGTGGTTTATTAGAAGAATGTTGCAAATCCCCTGGACAGCAAAAATAACTAATGAAGAATGTATGAGAAGAGCTGGAGAGACAAAAAAACCTTGTCAAAAAGATAAGAGAGAGACAATGTACTTTCATAGGACATGCAATAAGAGGGGGCATTGAAAATATTATAACAACAGGAAAAATAGAAGGAAGAAGATCAAGAGGAAGACCAAGAGAAATGATACTGGACAGTCTGATGAGATGGTGTGAGAGGAGATCACCAACTGAACTGATGGCCTGCATGAAGGATCGGGTACTCTGGAGAAGCATAATAGCCAACGCTAGTCAGCACGGCACCTGATGATGATGATGATGAACCAGGAAGTTAATTATTGCTGTTAGAGACAAATACAAAAGTTCAGGGGAAGTTATCTAATGAAAAACAGAATAACACAGAACAAAATTCTGCTTTCCTGTCTCAGACACTATAACCGAGCCATGTTAAAACATAATACCATCATAGTTTCAAAGAAAATCCATTTGTGATTCACAGTACAGAGCTTTGTAGTAACTGATTACATGGTTAATTGTACATAAATTGTTCCACTGTGTGAACTGATAAAATGTAAAATAAAAGGCTGACAATAAAGGGTAATTACATCATTTTCTTTTCACAAACATCAAAAGCACAAGCAAAATTGAAACTAACCACAAGTGGCCATGGTCTAGAATTAAAGAAAATGTTTAAAATTCTATTAGAAAAGCTGGATTAGATTAAAACACTGAATTTTTTAAAACATTGATTTTTATTGCCTTTACCTACTGTCATTGGCCAGTCATGAAAATAGAGAGGGAAAATCCCATTCATTCAACACTGGCTGGAATTAGTTAAACAGGTAACACATTTGGAAGATGTTTTATATTTGTAAACATCAAAAACTAAAAAAAAAAAGAACATAACATATTTCTTCATTTGTCATCTAACCACTTTAGAAACCAGAGGTGATGTTTGAAGGCTTTTTGTGTTTTTGTGTGTGTGTCTATCAACTATGCCATGGCTGGGGCACTAGTTTGTCATGGTGGAAGTCATTGATTTGAATCCAGTTGGAGGAAGCCCCAGTCATCCAGCTGTAGAAATGGATATCTGGTTTCATCTGGTTGCTCTTTCAGGTGTGATGCTGACCACATGATCTTCCAGTGTGCTGACAGATCAAGGAAAATATGGGACAAACTAACACCATATGCCATAGGTGTCATCATTGCATAAGTGACTACCCTTAAAAGGTAAAGGTAAAGGTAATCCTGTCATGCTTTAGTGGCACATAGGGATATGGTGTTAATGTCCATACCTTTACCTTGCCATATATAAATCATCATCATCAGGTGCCATGCCGAATAGCATTAACTATCATGTTTCTCCATAATACCCAGTCATTCTTGCAGGCCATCAGTTCAGTTGGTGATCACTCACACCATTTTGTCAAACTATTCAGTAGCACTTCTCTCGGCCTTCCCCTGGCTCTTCTTCCCTATGTTTTTCCTGTTATTACAACATTTTTGTGCACCCACTTCTCATTGCATGTCCTAAGAAAGTACATTGTCTCTCTTGTATTTTTTTTCTCCAGCTCTACCCATACACTCTTCATAATAAATCGTCACATAAATCAGCTTACACTAAATGGTTCCTTGCATACATAAATTAGTTCTTCTCTGTAACAGTTATAATTAGCCTAGTGTAATGTACACATGTTTACTTCAGTGAAAACATATAAACACATTCAGCTGTCATAAATCTGTAGAAAGTAATTCAAATGTAAAATATACCAATATATATATATATATAAACATATACGAGGGTCATACTGAAATTTTTAAGCACAAATATTTTTTTTTAAATCAGAATTTATAGATAGAGAAAATATAAATGCATCAACTTAATTTGAATCCTTTGCACTTCATTTAGAGTCACATGATGTCACCGTCATGTGTCACATGCCCACGGAGAGCATAAACAAAATGGCGGGTGCTGAAGTTTCGTTTCGTCAACGTGCTGTTATTGAATTCCTCGTTAAAGAGGAAATCCCCACTGCTGAAATTCACCAAAGACTTCAATTTGTTTATGGAGATATGCGTATGGGTGCTAGCAGTGTTAGGAGGTGGGTGAAACATTTCAAAGATGGAAACATAAGCATCCAAGATATGTCTCGAAGCAATTGCCATCGAACTGCCTCCACTGAATGCAATGTAGAAAAGATTGATAACATCATTAAAGAAGACAGATGTGTCACAGTATCTGAAATCGCTGTAAATCTTGGAATAGGACACAATGCAGAACTGGAAATGATTGAAACCCTAGGCTATAGAAAAGTTTGTGCCCACTGGGTCCCACAGGAGAGAACGTCCAGAAAGCAGTGCGTCTGTGCAGTCGGTCAGCTGGAACGAAACTCTGCCAGGAGGGTATTTTCAAGCTTGCAGAGTGTTGGGAAAAATGTGTGCAGAGAAATGGAGATTATGTCGAAAAATGAAGAAAATAATACAGATTAAGGTGATACATTTATATTTTCTCTATCTATAAATTTTGAATTTTAAAAAATTTTGCTCAGAACTTTCGGTACAACCTTCATATTTTGCTTCCTTATTTTAAATTGAGCAATACAAGAGCCAAAATATCATACTTAACTTGTTACTGTGAATAAATCTTATTCCTGCCATATTTTATGTATAAATCAGCTTCTAATGCTTAATCTCTGCTTATGTAAATCTTCTTGCACAATTTATTACACATATGTGTAAATCAGTTTACCATATTTTATCTTCGTTTATGTAAATAAAATGATAATAGTCTCCTCCTGCCATGAACAAATGAACACACATTGCCACTATGTATACAAGTCAACATAACAAAGACTGATCCCTTATCGTACAACTCAGGTACTCCACAGTGGGAATTCATAGTCTGAGTCTGGACATCAACCCAACTGCACTATTTATCAAATGCTATTAGAAAAGCTGGATTAGATTAAAACACTGAATTTTGATTTTTATTGCCTTTACCTACTGTCATTGGCCAGTCATGAAAATAGAGAGGGAAAATCCCATTCATTCAACACTGGCTGGAATTAGTTAAACAGGTAACACATTTGGAAGATGTTTTATATTTGTAAACATCAAAAACTAAAAAAAAAAAAAAAAGAAAATAACATATTTCTTCATTTCTCATTTAACCTCTTTAGAAATCAGAGGTGATGTTTGAAAGCTTTTTGTGTTTTTTTTGTGTGTGTCTATCAACTATGCCATGGTTGGTGCACTAGTTTGTCATGGTGGAAGTCATTGATTTGAATCCAGTTGGAGGAAGCCCCAGTCATCCAGCTGTAGAAATGGATATCTGGTTTCATCTGGTTGCTCTTTCAGGTGTGATGCTGACCACATGATCTTCCAGTGTGCTGACATATCAAGGAAAATATGGGACACTAACACCATATGCCGTAGGAATCGTCACTGTGTAAGTGACTACCTTTACCTTGCCATATATAAATCATCATCATCAGGTGCCATGCCGAATAGCGTTAACTATCATATTTCTCTATATTACCCAATCATTCTTGAAGGCCATCAGTTCATTTGGTGATCTCTCACACCATTTTGTCAAACTATTGGGTAGCACTTCTTTTGGCCTTCCCCTGGCTCTTCTTCCCTCTGTTTTTCCTGTTATTACAACATTTTTGTGCACCCACTTCTCATTGCATGTCCTAAGAAAGTACATTGTCGCTCTTGTAGTTTTTTCTCCAGATTTACGCATACATTCTTTATAATAAATCATCACATAAATCAGCTTACACTAAATGGTTCTTTGCATACATACATAAATTAGTTCTTCTCTGTAACAGTTATAATTAGCCTAGTGTAATGTACACGTGTTTACTTCAGTGAAAACATATAAACACATTCACCTGTCATAAATCTGTAGAAAGTAATTCAAATGTAAAATACACCAGTATATATATATATAACATACACAAGGGTCATACCGAAAGTCCTAAGCACAAATTTTTAAAAAATAAGAATTTATAGACAGAGAAAATATAAATGCATCAATTTAATTTGAATCCTTTGCACTTCATGTAGAGGTCACGTGACATCACCATCATGTATCACATGTGGTAGTAAAAACAGAGAAGTAGGACACAGTCTTGGTCAGTATGACCACGGGGAACATAAACAGAATGGCGGGTGCTAAAGTTTCGTTTTGTCAACGTGCTGTTATTGAATGCCTCATTAAAGAGGAAATCCCAGCTGTTGAAATTCACCAAAGACTTCAATTTGTTTATGGACATGTGTGTATGGGTGCTAGCAGTGTTAGGAGGTGGGTGAAACATTTCAAAGATGGAAACATAAGCATCCAAGATATGCCTCGCAGCAGTCACCCTCGAACTGCCTTCACTGAACACAATGTGGAAAGGGTTATGACATCATTAAAAAAGACAGACGTGTCAAAATATCTGAAATCATTGTAAATCTTGGAATAGGACACAGTGCAGAACTGGAAATGATTGAAACCCTAGGCTATAGAAAAGTTTGTGCCCACTGGGTCCCACAGGAGAGAACGTCCAGAAAGCAGTGTGTCTGTGCTGTCAGTCAGCTGGAACGGAACTCTGCCGGGAGGGTATTTTCAAGCTTGCAGAGTGATGGGAAAAATGTGTGCAGAGAAATGGAGATTATGTTGATAAGTGAAGAAAAGAATTCAGATTAAGGTGATGCATTTATATTTTCTCTATATATAAATTTTGATTTTTAAAATAATTTTGCTCACGACCTTCGTATTTTGCTTCTTTATTTTTAAATGAACAATACAAGAGCCAAAATATCATACTTAACTCGTTATTGTGAATAAATCTTATTCCTGCCATATTTTATGTATAAATCAGCTTCTAATGCTTAGTCTCTGCTTATGAAAATCTGTTTACACAATTTATTACACATATGTTTAAATCAGTTTACCATATTTTATCTTTGTTTATGTAAATAAAATGATAACAGTCTCATTCTGCCATGAACAAATGAACACACATTAAATGTCACTATATATACAAGTCAACATAACAAAGGCTGATCCATTATCATATGACTCAGGTACTCCACAGTGGGAATTCATAGCCCGAGTCTGGACGTCAACCCAACTGCGCTATTTATCAACTTCTACATCGGAGAGTCTTCGGATTATCAGAATACCATCTTTTATCGGAACCAAGACCTAGAATATGTTCAACAATCACAATTAATGTCTTCATACTGAAATTTGACAAAAACAAACAAAAAAAAAAAAAACTAACTTCATTGTTATTTACAATAACTACCATTCTGAAAAGCATCACACTAAAAACATCTTGCTCCCATGCATGACATTTGATTTCAATGATAACAGGCTTAACAAAAGTTCCTAAAAGTGTCATATCAGTCAATCAGTCATTTGCATGTCCTTTGCAGAACTTTCCCTCCCTAACAGCTCTCCTGTAGGCCTCTCGGGTGTAAGAAAGATGCTCTGCTGCTGATGCATCCATTTGCAGATTACCAACGATGTCTTACAGCTGTCTCTGTTTGGTTTTCCTCTCTTTTTCCTATTATTATACCCTTCCAAAACTGTCTTCTCTAAATTATCATGACATTTAATGTGTCCAAAATATTTAAATTTTCTCTGTCTAATTGTCTTTACTAGCCAACCTTCTTCAATATTAAGTTCTTGTAGTATTTATTTAAAATATTGGATATATTTGTTCTTTTCTGTGTCCATGATATTTGAAGAACTCTTCTAGTGTCATATAGAAGTGTTAAAATCAGGTAAATGTAAGGAAAGCTTAAAAATACTTCAAAGACACTATATATGCTTTTGCAACTTCACACATGGTATTGAAACTGATAGCTTTGAATGCTTAAAAATGAAATGCTTGAATTTTCAACAGCATTTATGTACATTTGCTGGGACACTGTACCAAGGCTGGCCACAGGTCATGAAGAATGGAGAGAATCTGTTGCTGCTCTGCAAGGAAACCACAAGGCATATTGGGGGTGGTGGAGGGGGGGAAGGATGTGATTGTTTAGTTAGTCATGTTCAAGATCGTGATTGTATGTAACATTTATAAATCTCTCAGTGTAATATAACTTCTCTCTGTACGTGAGTGAAGTCCACTGTATATGAGACTAAATCTCACGTGATATGTTATTTTCCCATCATTCACTGACAAGCAGGTCCTCTATAATAAGAGGCTGTTGTATTTTCCCTCAGCATTTGTGTGTCAAGTACCTATTTCTACAACAGGATTTGTTTGAAGGTGCTGGCAGCAGATCATGAAACCTCAAACATCAGATGAGAAGATATGTCACTGTTTGACTGGGCTGTCCTAACTAAACTCATTCTCTGTATCTTACTTCCTGTCTTTTACTGTGGTTATTATTTCTTTTTGAAAACAAATATCACAGCAACTGAGACTAAAATGTAAAATGCTACATGCACTCAGCATTCCTTTATGGTGTAGAAGCTTGGACCTTGAATAAGACAACACGAAAAGAAAACTGAGGCCCCCCCAAAATGTGGATATATAAAAGAGTAGATCATATCCCATGGAAAGAGAAGAAAATAGACAAAGCTAAACCAGCTAGAAGTGAAAAGAGAAATACTGAAAATCATAAAAACAAGAGAACTAAGATACTTTGGGCATGATTAGAGGTGTAATACTATATTGAAGACCCTTTTTTGGGGCAAAATTGAATGGAAGAGAACAAGACATTGACAATGACAAAGATGGATGGACAACATTAAGAGATGGACAGGAAACAGCATGGTCAAGTGCACTATGAAGGCAAGAAACAATGCAGACTGGAGATTCATTGCAGCCAATCTTCCATGGAGAGATGGCACAAGATGATGATGATAATTATTTCTTTTATTTGTTTTTTCCTTTCACTCTACATAGTTTCTGCTATTTGTCATTTTTGTCTAATTTTTTTTTTCAGTTTCATTTTACACATTATCAACACATTATCTAGCGTGCACTCTCAGTGAGTGGTCAAATCTCTCATCACCTTGTGCAGGCTTGCATCTGAAGCAACAATATCAGCAAACTTTCTGGTGAAGGAGTTTTCCCTAGTTGATGGCTGGTATCCCTCTCCACGTTTAAATGCATTGTCCACGATTACAGTTCCCCCAGGGTTAAGCAAGCCCCCTTCAAAAGCGTACTGAAAGAAGAATTAGCATCGATTTGGTTAACTGATTAATTCATTCATTCATTATTCACAGCACTGGCAGATATTGATATTTGTGTGATCCAGTGCATGTATCACCATGCACACAGATGTTTTTCACTTCTGGAGGCAATTTTCCCCCAATGCATTTTTAACAGCCATGTTGACTGAAGGATAACAATAGTGGGAGTCAGCACATCTTTCCTTCATTGTAAGGAGCCACTTTATTATCAATTTAATCACTCCACCCTTTGTCGTTATTCACATTTTCCTCTAGAAACATCATAAATATCACTTTCTCTATAATCATAACCATCATCATTTCTTCCACTACATCTTGTACATACATCTGTTTTTATCTTGTCTTGTCTTCTGTCTCCCTGGAACTGCAAGCTGATGTTCTTTGCAGCTGATGCTGTGAAGATGTTGAGGCACAACATTATGTTGACTTGGGAGCAGGTTATGGCAGCCATTTTTTCAGTCTCTGAGTACAGCTAAAAAAAAAAGAAAGGGGTGTGCAATACTTCTTTAGCATACTCCAACTCCACTACCATGGGACCATGGTGAGCCCTGCCTTGTTGGCCAGGCTAGGCCTGTTAGTGATAGTACCAACAGAGAAGTAGGACACAGTCTTGGTCAGTATGGTTCACTAACTCTGATGCTAGCATGTCAGCTATGGGTCAATGAATGCCAAAATGATGGCATCTTCACCTCCATCTGCTTCTACCATTCCTCAAACACAATCATGACTAGTATTACCACTAATTCCATAATAAAAACCTGTCACCACCATACTACATAGGAGGAACTGGTGGAACTTATTGGGAAGTTGGAACTGCAGTTTGCTGCGATGGCAGCATCTCATCATTTTTTTGTGTGGCTATGTCGAAGGTCATGTGGAGCAATGACACTAAGTGGGCAGAAGCAAATTCCTCAAAACTTCACAGTTACATTGCTCTTCCAATTCCTGCTCTTCATTTTCCAGCAGTCTTTCCAATACAGCTTTAGCAATGTCACCTTGTCCATTCACAGGCTGCCATTTGTTTGAGACTGTCCAGCAAATCTATCTGCCACTTCATTGGCATATACTCCCACATGCCCTGGATGGTAAAGCCATGTTAGGCTTGTCACAGTTGACTCGTTTCAAAGATTGAACCCATTCTTTTCGAAGCAATTTTTTCTTAATCTTACAAAGCATACTATGTGAATCTGTCATAATGACACCATGAACTACGTCATGGGCAATTAGCCATTCCATTGCCTCCACACAGCCTCAATTTTCATTCGTGTGCTTGATGTGGTGACTTCAAAGGCTCCCAATCCCTGTGCCATGACTCTTCCATTGCAAGAGACAACAAAACCCCAATCACTTCTATTGTTCTGAATCAATGAGCCATCTGTATATATTACCATGTCAGAAGACCCACGGTGATGTTGGATAAGATAATGACCCCAAAGCTCAACTGCCCCATGTGCCAAATCTCTACATTTGTGGCCTTTCTGTATAATAACCTTTGTTAGATGAGGCTCGAATTTGTATACCTTGGTAGCAGAGTAGTAGAAAATGGAGACAGCACAGAGGACATCAACAGCAGACTTACTAGAGCAAACCAGGCTTTTGCAATGCTGCAGAATATATGGAAATCAAAAAAACTAAGCATAAATATGAAAATCAGGATATTTAAGAGTAATGTTCTAAGTGTACTACTCTATGGAAGCGAATGCTGGAAAATCACCAAAACCATAGAAAACAAGTTGAATTCTTTCCAGACTAAATGTTTACGAAGAATTAGAAAAATATTTTGGCCAAACACTATAAGAAATAACATCTTAGCAGAAATGCAGATGAAACCACTGACAACAATTATTGAGGAAAGACGCTGGCAATGGTTGGGACATGTGCTCCGAATGACTGACAACTCATTACCAAAAATAGCACTAAGATGGACATATCACAGGGGAGCAGAAGTAAGGGTAGACCAAAAGAGACATGGAGAAGAACAACAGAAAGGATGTTGAGCAATAGAGGGCTCACCTGGGCAAGAGCAGAAAAAAAGGCGAAGGACAGGCATTTGTGGAAAACCCTTGCGGAAGCCCCATGTGCCCTGGGCACTTAAGGTTCAGAGAGAGAGAGAGAGATGAGGCTGGTCATGTACCCTAAACAATTATCACCTTTAGGCACCTCATCTAGACTGCACACTGACATTATTGTATTCTCAGCCTCAGCCATCCAGGATCTGCCTCGTTTGATGTGTCTGCCCTTCATCAACCCCAGATCCTTATGGAGAGGGTGGTCCTTCATGCCAGCAACCCCGATGTATGCCAGCAACCCTGATGTATGCCAGCAACCCTGATGTATGCCAGCAACCCTGATGTATGCCAGCAACCCTGATGTATGCCAGCAACCCTGATGTATGCCTTTACCTGTTTTGACCTGACACTCAGCATATTAATCAGAAACATATGACCACTACAGGAGTATCCCTGGTACAATCCAAGAAAACTCTCATTGTTTCCTTCTGTACTTGCTATAGTCAGTTTAGCTGTGGTGACAGGGTGAGTAGGCCTAGACCATACTCCAATGGTGACATCACCAGCGCCTGCATCAGCAAGAACAGAGTCCGCTGTGGAAAATTTGCTGCAGCCATTAACCTAACTGACCCAACTCTTTCCTGGCCTTTTGTATTACATTGTCCACATGTTGAGCAAAGGAAAAGAATCGATCAAATGTGATCTCTAGATACCACATGAAATGTACTCTCTTAATATCTTGCCCCCGACACTTCACAATCAGAACTTCAGATCTTACAGGATGCTGTTTTGTTTTTTCAGAGTTAATTACCTCATTGTTATCCTTATAACAGCCTGTTATCTGATCCGCTCTGTTCTGTACCCTTGTGGCTAGTTCCTCTCTACACCTCCCATGCTCATATGTTTATATATCATCAGTGTAGATCAGCATTCACCCCCACACCATTCTCAAATAACAGTGCAGTAGAATATACATTGAATAGCACAGCAGTGGTTCTGGGCTCTGAGATCCATGGTGTGTATCCCAAGGCAACTGATCGTCTTAACAGCATTGAAGCTATCCATCGAACTAATCTTGCATCAGAAGTGTCAACAGCATTGTATAATCCACTCTTCTGTATGCATCCTCAAGATCAAGTGCCACAACTACAGTTTCTTCTTTTCTCTGGAATCCCCATATACATCATAAGCCAAGATCTCTGCATTATTAGTTGTATCATTTCCTGGACGATAACTTCCTAATGTATTCGGTAGTAGCCCACTAGTCTCTAGAAATTAAGATAGTCACCCAGCCATATAATCCTCTCAAACACTTTGCCATATACATTTTGTAATGTTATAATTTAATGACCATTCAGTTTTGCATTGTCTTTAGCCATTTTTGGCAAGGGAATCAAGTACTGTGCAGCCATTCCCTGGGTATTAAGCCAGTCTTCAAACTCTGGTTGCAATCTTCTGTCATCTGTTTTACTACCTTGTTGTCAGCTTCTTTGAGATGTCCATACTGGACGCCATCAGGACCAGGTGCACTATTTTTGGCAGACTTAATTGTCTGTCTTACCTCCTCCACTTCTATTCAGCTTTCCAGGAAATCTGTTTGTACAAAACTTGATATTGTGTTTCTTGTCATTATAAGTTCTTCAAGATTACCCTGATCCACTTGTTTGACATATCTTTGGGAAAAGGGTCTCCCTTTCTGCTCATCGGATCTCAGTACTTTACCTTCTTCATCTCTTGTTGGTATTCCCTTGTACTCCAGGCTCATTCATCCTCCTCTGCACTTATCAGAATTTGTGCAAAGACTTTTCAGCTGTTGTTTCTTGTATCAACTTATTCTATGTCCGTGTCTTTAACTCCATAGGAAGAGATTTGAATGCTTTTGTTGCCCCCCGCATTGCCTCCTCTGCTCCATTCAGTACTTCAGCTGTTACATGGGGATTTTTTTTTCTAGATCTCTGCCATCTTTGTGTCACCTCTCGCTTGATCTGCCAGGCACTTTCTATTTGCTCTGTCCACCAAAGTGGTTGACTCAATCCCCTGTTCTCTACTTTCCTTTGCTCTGTCGACAAAAGTGGCTGACTCAATCCCCTTTTCTCTACTTTCCTTTGCTCTGTCCACCAAATTAGTGGACTCAATCCCCTGTTCTCTACTTTCCTTTACCAATCTTTCATTCTAATCTCCCCTAAACCCTGATCATCTGAGTGCTGATATTTAAATGAATGCCTCATCTTTTTATGACCACATTTCCCAACTTTATTAATTCTCACAGTGCAAGGGAGATAATCATTTCTGCTATATGCCAGGGCCTCCCAATGCACGTCCAGCAAGGCTTGTGTGGATACCAGAGTCAGGTCTGTGTTTGAATCTGAGTCCTGCTCTCTTGTTGCCAGTCACATCATTTTCTTTCTGTTCACCACAGATAGGTTCATGCAGTATCTAATGCTTGACCTTGTGTATTTTCTACACTGTTGCCCAAGCTTGTACTTCAAGCACTGAAGCTGCCACAAACCAGCAGCCTACCCCCTCGTAGTTCTTCAAATTCAAATAAAAACTTACATTGTTCTTCGTCTGTGAGCGAGTCATTTCCAACGTCTATATTAATCATGTTCCACCTTGTACCTCTAACCCAGACTTACAGGCCTTGTAATTCCAAGCTGTCTGTCTTCCACTCCAACATGTCAATTATTTAATGTTGTAGTGCTGCTCTGATCAGAGTTGCCTGCTCATTTGCAACTTCCTCTCGCCGGATTGGAATAATACTGGAGTCCAGGAAAAATCAAAGTGGCTCTTTATGTGTTTCCTGTAAGATCTTTATATCAGAATCATACAAAATATGCTCCAGGACAGATGCCTGTTGTCTGGCACACCTACACTAAAAAAAAAAAAAAGGTAAAGATTATCCTCTCATGCCTTAGAGGCACATAGGGATATGGTGTTAGTGCCCATATTTTCCTTGACCTGTCAGCACACTAGAGGGTGATATGGTCAGTATCACGCCTGGCCGCCTTTCCTTCCCCAACTCCAGAAGAAGTCGGGTACCCATTTCTACAGCTGGGTGACTGGGGCGCCACTGGCCAGATTCGAACTGCCAACCTTCGCCACGAGAGACCAGTGCACTAACCACTTCGCCACTCAGATGCCCTCCTACTCTAAAGTCAACTCTAAAACTTTAGCCAACATAATACCAAAACCAATCAAGTAACTCATATATCTCCCGGATTATTCATAAGACCCATCATTCTACGTCAGATGTTTTTGAGAAACACAACCATTCTCATGAGAACCACAGAAGATGCAACCAGCCATACAACAAATATCTATATCATTACCTTGAAATAACCTGGATACTCAGAGTTGCTTGCGTCCAAAAAGATGACATCAAATTTTTCTCCTTGGTCAGACAAATCTTTCAGAACATCTGAACCGTTGCCTGAGAAATGATCATGACCATATTCTTAAGCAAATTATCATCTTCATCATCTTACTATAAAATATTTCCATTTAAAATCTTTCAAAGGGTAAAGTCTAAAACAAGTCACCTTCAGCAGCCCAGGTAGATGAAAAAAAAAAGAGCAGACTGATAGAAAATGAGAAAGGTAGAAAGATCCAGGGCCTCTGAGAAGAATTTTTGTAAGGTGATGCAAAACTACTTTATCTATGCCCCATAACATTTACAGGCTGTGGGGGGTGGGGGGTGGGGGGTGGGGGGTGGTGAAGTGTTAGCGCTTTCAGATTTCTAGACTACTACAGCATTTGAGGTAGGGATGCCAGCTCTCATCCTCACTGCTTTTGTTTTCCTAAGAAAACCCCAGGGAACCATTTTTCGAGGGTGGGTGAACCCTGGGTTCCAGTCAGTCCAAAAAAATTCAACCTGAGTGCAAAATCAAACCAGAAACCTTCTGATCAACAAGCGAGTGTGGTAATTACTACACCACAGCAGCACAAAACAAGAGAATGGCTAATCATCAGAATAAAACTACTCTGGGGTTCTTTATTCTAATGATTAGCCACTCTCTTTTCATCCATCATAGCCCCCCACCTATCATTAAAACTATGGAAGCTGACCTGATACTGGCTGAACTCCCCTCTCATTACCAGTGCTAGACTAAGATTCACATACCCATATTTAACACACTTGTCTCCTGATAATCCCATAATAGAACATCACAGGAAGATTACACTCATGAAGGACAAGAAAACACACCAAGCAAAAACAAGTGTAAACAATATTTCTGCAAATCATCTTCTCCAAGGGTTAAAAAGACAAATTTTTAAAAAAAATTAATGCAGAATGAAAGAAAGCATTTGCCCCTACAGATATCTGACTCTAGTGAATAGAAAGTGAAGGAAATGCATTCTTCTTTTTCCATGTAGTGTTTTGTATCTTCTGTCATCCATGAAGAATGATTTTTGTCAAAATATTTTTAGCATTTTTTGTTTACAGTTCTATTTTTCAATTTTTGAGGGTTTTTCATGACTGATCTTTTCAATATAACAACATTCTGGTATAAGGGTTTTTCACAACTGATCTTTTCAATATAACAACATTCTGGTATAAGGGTTTTTCACCACTGATCTTTTCAATATAGTAACATTCTGGTATAAGGGGTTTTCACGACTGATCTTTTCAAAATAACAACATTCTGGTATAAGGGTTTTTCACCACTGATCTTTTCAATATAGTAACATTCTGGTATAAGGGGTTTTCACGACTGATCTTTTCAAAATAACAACATTCTGGTATAAGGGTTTTTCACCACTGATCTTTTCAATATAGTAACATTCTGGTATAAGGGGTTTTCACGACTGATCTTTTCAAAATAACAACATTCTGGTTTTATTTTATTTCACAAACCCAGTTTTATTGAAATGACTACATTTGTTTCAAGCACACGTACCAAATTAAAGATGATGATAATCATGTTGTATCTTCATCACCATCATCTTCACTTCCACCATTCATTTACTTGTTGATTATGTGTTGTGATGAAAGTGTAGGCAATCAAGCTTCTCAATTCTGAAGATCTTTGGCATTTCCAGTTACTTCAGATGAATTTTCATTACTTCAGTTGAATTCCCATTCCTTTGGTTGGTGTGCAAAGATCCAGTATCTCCTGCCATATGACACACTGCTGTATATCACCATCATCATCAGGTGCTGTACCGACTGGCATTGGTTATTATGCTTCTCCAATGTACCCAATCCATCAGGCAGGCCATCAGTTCAGTTGGTGATCTCATCTCACACCATCTCATCGCACATTATCGTTTCTCTTGGTCTTCCCCTGGATCTTCTTCCCTCTATTTTTCCTGCTGTTACAATATTTTCAATACCCCTTCTTCTCATTCCATGTCCTGTGAAAGTACATTGTCTCTCTCTTATAAATTTTTACAAGATTTTTTTGTCTCTCCAGCTCTTCTCATACATTCTTTATCAGTAAATTTGCTGCCCAGGGAATTCACAACATTTTCTGATAAATCACATTTCTACTGCTTCCAGTGATCTTTGTGCATATTTGTCTGTTGAAAATATAATGGTGTAAAAGATGCATCTATGATTTGGCAAAGAAACATTCTGGAAAAAAAAACTAACTAAAAACTTTACATTTTTTATAAACTTCACAGCTCTCCTCTTAACAGCATTCTGGTCCAACCATGGATTACTTGAACTGGGTATTTGAACCATTTTAGCAATGACTTATTAACATTACCCTTTACTACTGAAAATTCCATATACCTTGGACATGTGAGGTGACATCATTTTTGACATGTGAGATGACATCATTTTTCATCCATGTAAGATGTAAGCACCAAAGTAGCAATGGCTGGCTTGCATTTGTAGTATCACCTCACTCTAATAACTGTTCTGGTTTAAGATAGCTTTTTGGTTTTAATATTCAGCTGATGATTCATCCAAAGTAAGTGAATTTATTTACTTGTGTGACTGTCTTCTCATTTGAAAGGATATTGCACTTTGGTATATTTATTCTTTTCAATATTGCCATTGTTTCTGTTTTGTTACTGATTAGCTCTAAGGCTCTTTTATTGCTCTCTTCAATAATCTTGCTCACAAGTTTCTGCAAGCTGTTCTCACTTTCTGCTGTTGGAATGGTGTCATCTCCATATCTCAGGTTATTGATGTTATGACCTCCTATTTTTAACTCCTTTCACATTTTTAATGCCTCTCATGATGTATGTACTACATAATGATGATAGATAAGATGACAAATATGCACTCTTGTCTTACACCTTGTTTTATAACATGATATTGACCCATGTCACTGTTCACTCTAACTGTTGCTCCTTGCTTCCAGTACATATTCTTAATAATTTTCATATCTTGACCATCTATATCAAGTTTTTCTAACATCTGTATCACATCTTCATATCTAATCAATTCCAAAGCTTTCATCCAATCAATGAAGCACAAATATAAATCTTTATTTATCTCTAGAGATCATTCTCTAAAGAGGACATTGTTAAGAGAAGCCAGTTCAGTGTGTATAACATCCTTTGATGAGATTGAAAAACTCACCAAAGACAGGAAATCTTGGCGAACTACCATAAAAGCCCTGTGTGATGATCAGCGGCATGGGAAGGATGTAAGATGTAAGTAAGAGATCATTCAATTATAGTGTTTTAATGTAAAATTTCCATTACTTGAGCTTGTTCTTTCAATAAAACCATATTATTCTTCTGCTATTTTAGTTTTTTATCTTATTTCATATTCTCAGGCTCATGATTCTTAATAGTATTTTTTATGGCAAGTGTACAAATGAAATAAAATCACAAATAGGTAAGACAAAGGCAGCTTATTTATGACATGAAGAAGAAACCAATACATAAGAAAAGTCCCTAAAAGTGATGAAAAGAGTATTACAGTGCTATATAGAGCCAAAAACTATTGCTATGTAGTTGTGAAACTTGGACAGTCAACAATAACAACAACAAAAATGATAAAGAAATTGGAAGCAATAAACATATAGTTCAGCAAAAGGTGCAACAAATGACTTGGACAGACAGAAAAACAAACAAAGAGGACCCTCAAAGAAGTTTCTGAACAACAAAAAAAGGGATGGCGACTGCAGTAAAACTGGTTTAAATAAATAAGGTAGACAGAGGTGTATGGTGCAGTTTTACAAAGTGAGGGAGGGAGTGAGTAAGGTGAGAAAAAAACGAATAGAAAGTATGAGAATGTATAAATGAAAAACATACAACATCCGATATTTTGGCGTGAGCCTTATTTGAAGATACATACACAAGAAATACAAATGTGAAGAACATATCTGAAGTGTCTTGCTCCAAGTGGGTAACAGAAATGTGTGTGGTAGAAGGGAGAAGGAAAAACCACGCTGCCTACAGACAATAGATTCCCGATAGAGCCAATCATAAAGACTATTCTCTATTCTGGGTGTTAATTATGACCTGGACTGATATTCCTTCTCCATGCAACTACCTCAGTCCATCTATCATCTTCTCTCTTTGTCTGCCTTGGTCTTTTTTGTGCCCTCTATCATACCCGTTGTTATCAAATATTCCAATCCACCATCTCATGACATGTCCTATGAATTTTGAATGTCCCTTCCTGAATTTTGTTATTGCTCGTCTCACTTCTTCTGCCTCTTTCATGACCTCTTCGTTTGATCTCTTCGCTGTCCATGGTATCTTTAGCATTTTTTCTAAGGAACCACATCTCCGTGGCCTCCAGTCAGTGTTCTACTTCCCTGGTAACCATCCATGTTTCACATCCATAAAACAGTATTAGCTCATCATAGCATTGCTCCTCTGTTTGCTCACTTTCAGCATTACTGATTGATTCACACGACGGTGGTGCCTATTAAGGAACTCAATTTTTGGGTCCAGGCCAGGTCAGAAAGTTACTCACTGCAATCTTCTCCCAGACTGATACATGGCATATTTCAAAATCTTCACAAATTAGCCACTAGGAATATTCTGTTCACCATTCCAGGAAAATAACATTATCTCACACACTCTTTCATCAAACTTTCTACAAATGGAAAACAACAATGCCTTTGCACAGTAAAGTAAGAGAACAGTACATTAATCAGCTTGGCCATCTATCACGGTTGTCTAGAAGATTGTCTAGAAGAATGTCTAGAAGACTGATTGTCTAGAAGACTGGTTGCATAGAAGATTGGTTGTCTAGAAGATTGATTGTCTAGAAGACTGATTGTCTAGAAGATTGTCTAGAAGAATGTCTAGAAGACTGATTGTCTAGAAGATTGTCTAGAAGAATGTCTAGAAGACTGATTGTCTAGAAGACTGGTTGCATAGAAGATTGGTTGCCTAGAAGATTGGTTGACTAGAAGATTATCTAGAAGACTGGTTGCATAGAAGATTGGTTGACTAGAAGATTATCTAGAAGACTGGTTGTCTAGAACATTGTCTAGAAGATTGTCTAGAAGATTGTCTAGAAGACTGGTTGTCTAGAACATTGTCTAGAAGAATGTCTAGAAGACTGGTTGCATAGAAGATTGGTTGTCTAGAAGATTGTCTAGAAGAATGTCTAGAAGACTGGTTGTCTAGAACATTGTCTAGAAGATTGCCTAGAAGACTTGTTGTCTAGATGATTGTCTAGAAGACTGATTGTCTAGAAGACTGGTTGTCTAGAAGATTGATTGTCTAGAAGACTGATTGTCTAGAAGATTGGTTGTCTAGAACATTGTCTAGAAGAATGTCTAGAAGACTGATTGTCTAGAAGATTGTCTAGAAGATTGTCTAGAAGACTGGTTGTCTAGAAGATTGGTTGCCTAGAAGATTGGTTTTCTAGAAGATTGGTTGTCTAGAACATTGTCTAGAAGACTGGTTGTCTAGAACATTGTCTAGAAGATTGGTTGCCTAGAAGATTGGTTTTCTAGAAGATTCTTTGCATAGAAGATTGGTTGCCTAGAAGATTGGTTTTCTAGAAGATTGGTTGTCTAGAACATTGTCTAGAAGATTGATTGTCTAGAAGATTGATTGTCTAGAAGACTGGTTTTCTAGAAGATTCTTTGCATAGAAGATTGGTTGCCTAGAAGATTGGTTTTCTAGAAGATTCTTTGCATAGAAGATTGGTTGTCTAGAAGATTGGTTGTTTAGAAGATTGTTTATCTAGAAGATTGTCTAGAAGAATGTCTAGAAGACTGGTTGTCTAGAACATTGTCTAGAAGATTGGTTGTCTAGAACATTGTCTAGAAGACTGGTTGCATAGAAGATTGGTTTTCTAGAAGATTCTTTGCATAGAAGATTGGTTTTCTAGAAGATTCTTTGCATAGAAGATTGGTTGTCTAGAAGATTGTCTAGAAGACTGGTTGTCTAGAACATTGTCTAGAAGATTGATTGTCTAGAAGACTGGTTTTCTAGAAGATTGGTTGACTAGAAGATTATCTAGAAGACTGGTTTTCTAGAAGATTGGTTGTCTAGAACATTGTCTAGAAGAATGTCTAGAAGACTGATTGTCTAGAAGATTGTCTAGAAGACTGATTGTCTAGAAGACTGGTTGCATAGAAGATTGGTTTTCTAGAAGATTCTTTGCATAGAAGATTGGTTGACTAGAAGATTATCTAGAAGACTGGTTTTCTAGAAGATTCTTTGCATAGAAGATTGGTTGACTAGAAGATTATCTAGAAGACTGGTTGCATAGAAGATTGGTTTTCTAGAAGATTGGTTGTCTAGAACATTGTCTAGAAGAATGTCTAGAAGACTGGTTGCATAGAAGATTGGTTGTCTAGAAGATTGGTTGTCTAGAACATTGTCTAGAAGATTGATTGTCTAGAAGATTGGTTGTCTAGAAGATTGCTTGTCTAGAAGATTGGTTGTCTAGAAGATTGTCTAGAAGACTGGTTGTCTAGAAGATTGTCTAGAAGACTGGTTGTCTAGAACATTGTCTAGAAGACTGGTTTTCTAGAAGATTGGTTGTCTAGAACATTGTCTAGAAGAATGTCTAGAAGACTGGTTGTCTAGAAGATTGTCTAGAAGACTGGTTGTCTAGAAGATTGTCTAGAACACTGGTTGTCTAGAAGATTGTCTAGAAGACTGGTTTTCTAGAAGATTGGTTTTCTAGAAGATTCTTTGCATAGAAGATTGGTTGCCTAGAAGATTGGTTGACTAGAAGATTATCTAGAAGACTGGTTGCATAGAAGATTGGTTGTCTAGAAGATTATGAAATCAAAAAGAAGAAGAAGCAGCACCAGTAGCTCAACACCTTGTGGCTTTTCAAGTGAATGCAAAGGTTAAGATGATGAATGAAATATATAAAGATTGGACGAGAAGACCAACTCAGAAATAAAAGAAAATGAATACTTAATTTATATAATATAATGAGAAGGAGAGTACTTCAAAGGACTAAAAGAGACCCAAAAAATGGTATGAGAAGCTTAATATGGTCATGATAGGCTAATGTGATCTGATACAGTGAACAGAAATTATAAAACTGGCCTGATAGGAAGCATCACAGATTGCAATCTATGGAGAGACATAACTACCAACTTCATCCACAATTTCACTTTGATGATGATGATGATGATGATGGTGATGGTGATGGTGATGATGTTGATGATGATGATGATGATGATACTTCAGTAAACAACAAAACAAAAAGATGACAGTTACTGTTGTTTTCATACAAAGGGACATAAATGACTGTCTTGAAGTGACTAATGTCTATCATGCCTGGTGAACCAGAGCTGGTCAAGACCCCTACCAAATGGTCTACTAACAGAACCATCCTAATTAATGGAGATAGGACTGGTCATGATCCATGTATTCTATCCAGTGCCATATCAAGGACTGGTCATGATCCACATGTTCTATCCAGTGCCATATCAAGGACTGGTCATGATCCATGTATTCTATCCAGTGCTATATCAAGGACTGGTCATGATCCATGTATTCTATCCAGTGCCATATCAAGGACTGGTCATGATCCACGTATTCTATCCAGTGCCATATCAAGGACTGGTCATGAGCCATGTATTCTATCCAGTGCCATATCAACAAGCATTGCCATTCATGATTTTTTCATAATTCTCTATTCCGGGTGTTAATTATGAGCTGGACTGATGTTCTTTCTCCATGCAACTTCCTCAGTACATCTATCTTCTCTCTTTGTCTGCTTCGGTCTTGTTTTTTTGTGTTCTATCATACCCGTTGTTATCAAATATTCCAATCCACCCTCTCATGACATGTTCTATGAATTTTGAATGTCCCTTCCTGAATTTTGTTATTGCTCGTCTCACTTCTTCTGCCTCTTTCATGACCTCTTTGTTTGACCTCTTCGTTGTCCGTGGTATCTTTAGCATTCTTCTAGGGAACCATATCTCCATGGCCTCCAGGCAGCGTTCTACTTCCCTGGCAACCGTCCATGTTTCACATCCATAAAACAGGATTAGCTCATCATAGCATTGCTCCTCTTTTTGCTCACTTTCAGCATTACTGATTGATTCACACGATGGTGGTGGCTATTAAGGAACTCAATTTTTGGGTCCAGGCCAGGTCATCAGTTACTCACTGCAAACTTCTCCCAGACTGATACATGGCATGTTTCAAAATCTTCACAAATCAGCCACTAGGAATATTCTGTTCACCATTCCAGGAAAATAACATCATTATCTCATACACTCTTTCATCCAACTTTCTACAAATGGAAAACAACAATGCCTTTGCACAGTAAAGTATGAGAACAGTACATTAATCAGCTTTGCCATCTAGCACTTGTGGCTAGGCGTTTGCTCATCCTACCAGAGTGATTTAAGTCCCAGTTAACTCTCTTTTTCTTCACAACAGGCTGAAGAAAAAGAGGTTGACCACGTGAAACTCTAAAGAGGACATTGTTAAGGAAATCCACTTCAGTGGTCATAACATCCTTTGATGAGACTGAAAAACTTGCTGAAAACAGGACATCTTTGAGAACTACCATGCGGCCCCTCTCTCTCTCTCTCTCTCTGAACCTTAAGTGCCCAAGGCACGTGGGGCTTCCGCAAGGGTTTTCCACAAATGCCTGTCCTTTGCCTTTTTTTCTGCTCTTGCCCAGGTGAGCCCTCTATTGCTCAACATCCTTTCTGTTGTTCTTCTCCATGTCTCTTTTGGTCTACCCTTACTTCTGTTCCCCTGTGGTGTCCATCTTAGTGATATTTTTGGTAGTGAGTTGTCAGTCATTCGGAGCACATGTCCCAACCATCACCACCGTCTTTCCTCAATAATTGTTGTCAGTGGTTTTATCTGCATTTCTGCTAATAAGATGTTATTTCTTATGGTGTTTGGCCAAAATATTTTTCTAATTCTTCTTAAACATTTAGTCTGGAAAGAATTTAACTTGTTTTCTAAGGTTTTGGTGATTTTCCAGCATTCACTTCCATAGAGTAGTACACTTAGAACATTACTCTTAAATATCCTGATTTTCATATTTATGCTTAGTTTTTTGGATTTCCATATAGTCTGCAGCACTGCAAAAGCCTGGTTTGCTCTAGTAAGTCTGCTGTTGATGTCCTCTGTGCTGTCTCCATTTTCTACTACTCTACTGCCAAGGTATACAAATTCGTTGACCTCCTCCACTAACTTGTTATCTACTCTCAGTACATTTCTGTTGTTCACATTTTGTTTCATTAACTTTGTCTTTCCTACATTGATCTTTAGTCCTATGTTATTTGCATTCTGAGTTAGCTTATTTATTTTCTCTTGCATATCTTTGTGACTGCTTGATAATAGACAAATGTTGTCCGCAAAGTCAAGGTCCTCCAGCACTGTGTCAAGGGTCCATTGTAATCCTCTGCATTTGTCTGATGTTGCCTCCTTCATTAACCAGTCTACTGCCAAGATAAATAATGTTGGTGATAGTACACATCCCTGTTTCACTCCTGTTTGTACCCTAAAGCTGCTGGAGGTATGTTCTCCACAGATAACTTTGCACTGAAAACCCTCATATAGGGCTTTGATTACATTAACTATTTTATGGGGGAGGCCATGCCATCTTAGGATTTTCCACAGTGCATCTCTGTTGACACTGTCAAAGGCTTTCTCAAAATCTATGAATAATACATATGTTGTGCTATGCCACTCATTTGCCTGTTCTAATATTTGTCTAAGTACAAATATGTGGTCTATGCATGATCTTCCTTTCCTAAATCCTGCCTGCTCTTTCCGAAGTTTTTCCTCAAGTGTTGGTACAATTCTGTTGATGATTATTCTGCAAAATACTTTACTGGTGAGTGGCAGTAGGGTAATGCCTCTCCAGTTCCCGCAATCTCTGAGGTCACCCTTCTTTGGTAGTTTTACTATAAGCCCAGTTTTCCACTCCTCTGGGGCTTTTTCTAGATCCCAAATTTGTTGTAATATCTGGCAAAGTTGTTTTGGTGTTTCTGTTTCTTCTATTTTCAACATCTCAGCAGTCACTTCATCTTCACCTGGTGCCCTGTCTGATTTTAGCTTCTTTATCGCCTCCTTTACTTCATTTATTGTTATTGGTCCTGTATTGATGTTTAGTTCCGTTTTTGCTTCAGGTATGTCTATTGTTTGTGCTGCTTGTGTTCTGTTTAGTAGGGTGTTAAAGTGTTCCCTCCATCTTTCAATTTTTTCTCTTTCTCCACTGACCAGTTGTCCATTTTGTGTTCTTACTGCACTTTCACATCTTGTGTCGAAGTTACCTGTCATCTGCTTTGTGATTTTATATATGGTTTTCATGTCATTTGTATATGCTGCTTTCTCTGCTGTTTCTGTTAAGTTGTCATAATATTGATGTTTATCTTGACGGCATGATTCCTTCACTTCTTTGTCTTTTTGTGCATAATTACTTAAAACTCGTTCTTTAAGCCGTTGTTATTTGGTGTTCAGTAATTTTTTCTTGATTTTTTTTCTTTGCTCTATCTTTTCCCATGTAGTCTCATTTATCCATTCCTCTTTTCTCCTTTTTCGATATCCCAGCACCTCTTTTGCTGTTTCCTGTAGTGTTTTATTGAACTCTAATATGGACATTTCTGCTTCGTCTTGTAGGACATTGAAGTGGTTCTTAAGTACTATTGAGAATTCATTTCTTGTTTGCTGGTCTATCAGTTTTCTTGTATCAAAATGTATCTTTCTGTGTTCTCCAGTTTTGGCTTTCCTTAGTTTTAGTTTTATTTTTGCTACCAGAAGGTTGTGATCACTTCCTACATCTGCTCCTTTCCTTGCTCGCACATCTTGTAGTGACCGTTTCCACTTGTTATTTATTAGTAAGTGATCGATTTGGTTTTCTGTGGTTTTATCTGGTGACCTCCAAGTCACCTTATGGATGTTTTTGTGTTGGAAAATTGTCCCTCCAATGGTCATCAGTTACTCACTGCAATCTTCTCCCAGACTGATACATGGCATGTTTCAAAATCTTCACAAATCAGCCACTAGGAATATTCTGTTCACCATTCCAGGAAAATAACATCATTATCTCATACACTCTTTCATCCAACTTTCCACAAATGGAAAACAACAATGCCTTTGCACAGTAAAGTATGAGAACAGTACATTAATCAGCTTTGCCATCTAGCACTTGTGGCTAGGCGGTTGCTCCTCCTACCAGAGTGATTTAAGTCCCAGTTAACTCTCTTTTTCTTCACAACAGGCTGAAGAAAAAGAGGTCGACCACGTGAAACTCTAAAGAGGACATTGTTAAGGAAATCCATTTCAGTGGTCATAACATCCCTTGATGAGACTGAAAAACTTGCCGAAGACAGGAATCTTTGAGAACTACCATGCGGCCCCTATGTGACGTTTAATGGCACGGGAAGGATGTAAGATGTAATTCTCTTGTTTCTTCCTCTCATGTCTAAAAGTGCTTTGTTTACAATTTGTTTTTCAAGGTCTAACCATACAATACTGTGCTGTTACTTCATCCATTTTTCCACCATTTTCACCAAAAATGTCAATCATATCCTTTAAAAAATAATTTCCTGACAGTTCGAAATACAACTTACCAATAATAATCCTAATTTTTTTGTGATGTGGAGAGCTCTTCATGAGATCTGTCACTAAGGTTCTCAGATACTTCTCTCTGTCAACAGAAACCAGCTCTCCATCATCTAGAATAAAATAAAGCATAAATTTGGGTAGACCTGTGATTAATTGTTCACATTCATTTACTGTGGTTTTTCTTATAGATGTCACTATTTTGGTTGTGCTTATGTCAGTGTTGCAATTATCATTACTTTTTTTTTTTTAAATGGGTCAGTGGAATTCCTCACTGGTTGAGAACCTTTGAATCTAATCCCTTTTTTTCTTTTAAACCCTCCTACATTTGTTTTTTATTTACTTAAAGAAAGGAAGCAGCTTCACAGCTGACCTTTCATGTTCTGAGTAATTATCCTACACCTGGTTTCACATTACAGTTAATATAATGGATCAGCAACAAGTCAAGCTGCAGTCATAAATGGTTCTCAACATTTTTGTTCCATGCACCCTTTTCATCTTATGTCAGACTGTCATTCCCCTCCTATGATGTCCTGTAGATTATGTACAGTCTGTAGAACTGTATCTAACATCCAGTGGTGGGATTTTTTTCTAGTACACACCAAATGACATGCAAATGAATGAATGAATGAATACGCGCCAAAAAAGGCCCCGGAATTCACCCAACCTCTAAAAATGGGTACCAGAGAAATCTGGGAAGGTAAAGTGGTCAGGCATGATACTGACCACATCATACTTCATATGCCAAAATTAATGGAAAATACGGGCCTAACACCATATTCCCCAACATGAATTAATGGCATGGAAATGGGAATTTTAGCTTTTACCTTGTTACCTGTAGAAGTGTAAAAAGACCTGCACAATATCCATCCAAGATTATGTTTGCTAATAGTTCCCATCAAGTGCTGTTTCTTTATGATGCATTTTCTGCCACACAGTTCAGATTTCCTACCAGCACCCTTAATTTGTCCTCATTCATTCTTTCATTCATTCATTCATTTGCATGTCCCTTGCAGAATGTTGCCTCCCTAACAGCACTCCTGTAGCCCTCTTGGTTGTGAGCAAGATGGCCTGCTGCTGATGCATCCATTTGCAGATCATCAACAATGTCTTGCAGCCATCTTTGTCTTGGTCTTCCTCTTTTTCTTTTTCCCATTATGTACCTCCCAAGACTGTCTTCTCTAGATTATCATGACATTTAATGTGTCCAAAATATTTACGTTTTCTCTGTTTAATCCTCTTTACTAGCCAACCTTCTTCAATATTAAGTTCTTGTAGTATGAATATATTTGTTCTTTTTTGTGACCATGATATTTGAAGAACTCTTCTGTAGCATTTCATTTAAAGGCATTTATGTGTTTCTCAGCTGTTTTGTTAAGTGTGTCCAGTTCTCAAAGGCATATGTTGTGATGGGAAATATGCATGCCTTTAAAAATCTTATTTTTGTGGTTCTGTCTGTTCCTCTCCACAGATTTTTTAGTTGTTTTACTTTCTGAAGAATGATAGATATCCTCCTTTTAATTTCCTTCATTGTATCTCCATTATTAGATAGAAGTGATCCAAGATATTCAAAACTCTCCACTCTTCCAGTTTTTCCTCATTGATACATATTTCAACTGCCTTGTTTGTTTTGTCAGTTGTCATCAATTTAGTTTTCTTCGCGTTAAGATAGAGGTTTTGCTCTTCGCTGTTCTTACGGACTGACATAATTAGTTTTTCCATTCCTTTTTGTGTTGTGGACAGTAATACTGTGTCATCAGCACATCTAATCTCTGGCATTTCATAACCTCCAATTGTTATGGCATCGTAATATTCTTTGTCTACATCTTTTCTAACATTCCTCATTATATTTTCAGCATACAAGTTAAATAAGTAAGGCAACAATATGCACCCCTAATGGACACCTTGTTTTATGTCAAACCAAGTTGTTGTTTCACCATTTATTCTTACTGCTGCTTGTTGGTCTAGATACAGCAGTGATGCTAATTTGTCCTAGCTCCAGGAATTGCTTCATGGGTGTTGTTTACTGAAAATATCTAAAGAGACAATTAACCTACCTGGCAAAGCTTCTGCCATAGACAGAGCAGTGTAGCCAGTATACATGCCAATTTCAAGAACACGTTTGGCTTTCTGGATGCTGACAAGTGACTTCAAAAATTGGCCTGAAATTATATATTACTTTTTGTTAGCCTACATTTTGTTGTAATAGTAAAAAAAAACCTGTGTAATAATCATCTTATTTTACTTACAAGATACACAGAGACTTATTAAGATGCTACAGATATGAAAGCTTTATGCAAAAAATAGACAGTAGTATGAAATCAGAAGTCTGGAAAATATACATACAGAAAGTCTTATGTTTGACACAGATAGTAAATAACTGTGGTAAAATATATGCCAGTTTTTTCTGAATAAGAAATAATAATCAGTGAGACATGAGGGTTTTATGCTAAAATATAGGCATTAGTATGAAATACTGATAACTGAGAACCAAGAAGACCTGCAAAATCTCTCACCAAAGAAAGTGAACAGAAAGGCCTTACTTTGAATATCAAAAAGACAGAGACTATGGTTATATCTAAGAGAGAGATTCCACCAAAATGCAGTATAAAATTAAAAATAGGCCAAGCAAAGACAGCATTTCGGAAAATGAGAAGCTACGCAACACATCCTCATCAATGAATGTTTGAGTCCTAAAATGGTATTTTAAACCTATCTTATTATCTGGAAGTGAATCATGGACAAAAAGCAGGTCTGCACAAAAATAACTGGAAGCAGTAGAAATATGGTTTATTAGAAGAATGTTGCAAATTCCCTGGGCAGCAAAAATAACTAATGAAGAATGTATGAGAAGAGCTGGAGAGACAAAAAAAGTCTTGTCAAAAAAAAAATATAAGAGAGAGAGACAATCTACTTTCAAATAACGTGCAATGAGAAGAGGGTGCATTGAAAATATTATAACAACAGGAAAAATAGAGAGAATAAGATCCAGACTGAGAGAAATGATACTGGACAGTCTGATGAGATGGTGTGAAAGGAAATCACCAACTGAGCTGATAGCCTGTATGAAGGATCCTGTACTCTCTCTCTCCCTGAACCTTAAGTGCCCAGGGCACATGGGGCTTCCGCAAGGGTTTTCCACAAATGCCTGTCCTTCGCCTTTTTTTCTGCTCTTGCCCAGGTGAGCCCTCTATTGCTCAACATCCTTTCTGTTGTTCTTCTACATGTCTCTTTTGGTCTACCCTTACTTCTGTTCCCCTGTGGTGTCCATCTTAGTGCTAATTTTGATAGTGAGTTGTCAGTCATTCGGAGCACATGTCCCAACCATCGCCAGTGTCTTTTCTCAATAATTGTTGTCAGTGGCTTCATCTGCATTTCTGCTAATAAGATGTTATTTCTTATGGTGTTTGGCCAAAATATTTTTCTAATTCTTCATAAACATTTAGTCTGGAAAGAATTCAACTTGTTTTCTATGGTTTTGGTGATTTTCCAGCATTCACTTCCATAGAGTAGTACACTTAGAACATTACTCTTAAATATCCTGATTTTCATATTTCTGCTTAGTTTTTTTTATTTCCATATAGTCTGCAGCACTGCAAAAGCCTGGTTTGCTCTAGTAAGTCTGCTGTTGATGTCCTCTGTGCTGTCTCCATTTTCTACTACTCTACTGCCAAGGTATACAAATTTGTTGACCTCCTCCACTAACTTGTTATCTACTCTCAGTACATTTCTGTTGTTCACATTTTGCTTCATTAACTTTGTCTTTCCTACGTTGATCTTTAGTACTATGTTGTTTGCATTCTGAATCAGCTTGTTTATTTTCTCTTGCATATCTTTGTGACTGCTTGATAGTAGACAAATGTCATCCGCAAAGTCAAGGTCCTCCAGCACTGTGTCAAGGGTCCATTGTAATCCTCTGCATTTGTCTGATGTTGCCTCCTTCATTAACCAGTCTACTGCCAAGATAAATAATGTTGGTGATAGTACACATCCCTGCTTCACTCCTGTCTGTACCCTAAAGCTGCTAGAGGTATGTTCTCCACAGATAACTTTGCACTGAAAACCCTCGTATAGGGCTTTGATTACATTAACTATTTTATGGGGGAGGCCATGCCATCTTAGGATTTTCCACAGTGCATCTCTATTGACACTGTCAAAGGCTTTCTCAAAATCTATGAACAATGCATATGTTGTGCTATGCCACTCATTTGCCTGTTCTAATATCTGTCTAAGTACAAATATGTGATCTATGCATGATCTTCCTTTCCTAAATCCCGCCTGCTATCTTGTACTCTGGAGAAGCATAATAGCCAACGCCAGTCAACACGGCACCTGATGATGATGATGATGATGATGATGAAATAATAACTCAGAAAATAGACATGGAGTAAGTAAAAGGTCTGATAGAGTGTGTATGTGTCTAGGGGGAGGGGAGCAGGGTCATACACTTCACTGGACTCTAATGAAGTCCCTTATTTGTAAGACTGACCTTCATAGAACAAACCATCATCACTTCACTCAATCATAATCATATTCGCAATGCAGTAGTTTACTGTGTATTGTAGGTAAACATTTTGTGTTGCCAGAGGATGTTTTCCACAGAAGTGGGCATTAGGTACCAATTTTTACAGCTAGAGACCCTACAGAGTTGTAGCAGCAGATCTCAAAATCACAAAGTTTCTATTGAGAGGAGATGGTCAGTACTAACTATCATATCTTTTATCCAAGAATAGAGACTACCTAAATGTTCCTTTACAAAACTTTCTCCTTTATTCTAATAATTAAAACATTTTTTCCTTGCATGAGGCATTATAGAGTAAGAGATACATAAAAGTAGCAACTATATCAAAAAGTAATACTTTGTATTAATGATTTATCATATTATTACAGTCTTAGTTAAAAACTACAGATGTAATAACTGCATTATAATGTAGCACATTTATAATTATGCCATTTGGTTTTTGCATGTAGCAAGGGTGTGAAAGTGTTAATGCCTTCATATTTCTAAGCCATAGCATTGTGAGACATGGAGGACAGCATCTAAGTTTGTTAGAGAACAATCCCCCCCCCCTCCACCTCCCCCATACCCATTTTATTAGGCTGAATCACCCCTGGCAATAGATGGTATGAGATTGAAGTTCCACACTAATGGGAAAATTGAACCTGGGATCTTCTGTATGCCTGATGTGTGCACAAACAATTACGCCACATGACACATAAACTGTTGCATGCTTGTCTTGGCTTGTCTCCTTCTTCATGTCACTTTCGGTATTGAGTGGTCAAATAGATGTCTTGTTAGAGGCCACTGATTTGCTTCACATAATGGGATATTAAATGCTTCTGTAATTTCCTCTCTCTTTCTTCATCTCCTGTATGGGCAGCCTCTTCCTCTGTTACCTACAAATCTTTAGTATGAATGTTTTCTGTTGTTTACTATCTGGTGGTAACATGGTCATTGTTTTGACCTCCTGCTTCTTGATATAGTGTATTACTCGTGTACTCCAACATTTGCCCTGATGGTGTCATTTCTTATTTGGTCTCTTCTTGTCACATTTAGTATTCTCCTTAAACATCTCATTTCTGTCGTGATGATCTTTCTTTTGTTCTTGGCTGTTAGTGTCCATGTTTGACATTGATAGCACAGAGATAGGAGGGAAATGTACATTGATAGCATAGAGATAGGAGGAAAATGTACATTGATAGCACAGAGATAGGAGGAAAATTGTGTTGTACAGTGCCCTGTCAGTATTTGTTTTTCAGTAAAGGAGTCATTTGTCCAATGATCTGATTTGCTTTATTGCATCTGTTCTCAATCTCAGTATCAATTGTTCCTGAGGATGATATTATACTACCCAGGTATTTTTAAATGTTTCACTTGTTTCAAGGGCTGGTTGTCTAGAAAGATCTTTGTTCGGATTTCTTCTCTCACTATGGTCATGACTTCTGTATTTTCAGCACCAATCTTCATGTGGTGGCTTTTAAATGCCCTTGCCAAATTATCCATGTTCTGCTGAAGGTTTTTTGTCTGATGAGGCTATAAGTGCTTGATCATAGGGAAAAAGGAGTTCGTTTATGGTCCACCTATTGTGTATGTTTTCTGGAAGGTGTTGTGGGTTTATTGCCATTCTGTCTGGGGTTGGGCTGTTAGGCAGTTTTGTAGTGGAATTTTTACTTTGTATGTTAGCTTCTTTGCAGATGTTGTCAATGTATACGTTATGAAAAATACACAGCCCTGCCTCCCTCCAGATTTTATGATGAATGGTTTAATGTGACTTGCATTTGTTCTAACTGTACACTGGCTGTTTTCACATAGGTTTTTGCACAAATTGATCAGATGTGTACTAACTCCATCATGCTGTAAGATTTCCCACAGTTTATATCCATCTACTCTATCACATGCATTTTTCATGGTCTACGTAAGCTATGTGCAGTACCTGATTGTGTTCAGCTGATTTTTCTGTTAGTTATATTTGAGAAAAGATAGCCTCTGTGTAGCTTCTTTTTATTTTCTAAATCCCATCTGAGTTTCATTTAACTGTGGTTCAATCATTGGTCATAGTCTGTTCTCTTGGATCTTGCAGAACATGTTTCCAGTATGGCTTAAAAGTGAGATGCCTCTAAATTGGTTGCAGTCCCCCTTACTGCTTTTTTTTCCATCCATTTTGGACCAATTACAGAGTTTCTCCAGTCCTCTGGTGTTTGTTGTTATATACCAAGTTATAGTCTGTGAAGTCAGGCTTTTCCAACTTCTTTTGCACATCTGAATTAACTCACTGGGTATTCCATCACATCCTGGGACTTTGTTCATTGTGGTCTTTCTGATGGCTTCTCTGATTTCAGCTTGTGGCATGTCTGGTTCTAGTTCTATGGTGCCAGCTGTGTTGTTATCATGGATCTGGCATGCCTCAGATGGTGTACTGAGTAACTTGTTAGAGTACTGTCTCCATCTCTGTAGTACCATCTCTGGTTCACATACTGGATCACCATTAACATTGTTCACAATTTCTGATGGGTCGAAGTGCTCTGCCCGCTTTCTCATTGCACTGATATTTTTATAAAAGATTTTTGTAGCTTCTTTGTGATTGTTGTTTAATACTTCACTGTATTCCTGCCATGAAATTGTCTTCACTTCTTTCATTACCCGCCTAGAGCATCTTCTTGCAATTTGATATTCAATGTAGTCCTGCTCCTTCTAACTTCTCATTCATTCTTTATATTTATTTTTTCTTTTCTTTTACAGCCTCTTTCACCTCATCATTCCACCATGTTGTTATTTTCATTTCTCTGCCTCCTTTTTTTTATTGTACCACGTGTTTCTTTTGCTGCTTGCAAAATGCTGGTTTTGAACAAGGCCCATTCTTCATCCTCTGATTTTTGTTTCTGTTGGTAAGTTTATGAACAATTCTTTTATTTTCTTCTCATATTCTTCTTTCACGTTCTTTTCCTTGAGCTTGCTTAGTTTTATTGTTTCACTTTTCTTCTTGGGAGTTCTGTTATGGCTTTTCCTGTATCTTCTGATAACCGCTATTACAGCTTTATAGTCCAGATCTGAACTCACGTTGTGCATTGCTCTTGCATCTATGACTGACCTTTCCTTGTTGTTCCTTGCTAATATGAAATCAATTTGGCTTCTGCATGTCAAATCATTCCATTTGAACCAGGTAAATATTTGGGACTCTCTGTGTTTAAAGAGTGTGTTCATGATGAAAAGATCATGACGGCTGCACAGTTCTAGAAGTCTGTTACCATTTCCATTTCTAACACACCGCTGGTCACCGAAGGCACCCAGGTGGACTGTTACATCAGCTCAACTTGTTCCTAGTCTTGCACTGGTCCCCCAAGATTGTAGCATTTTCCTCTTTACTTAAGTTGTTTAGTGTGTCATGGAGGTTGCCAAAAAAACTTGTCACATTCCTCCCTCATGTCTGGTGCACTGCAAGTGGCATATGTTTGGACACAGGTTATGGTCTCCTCATTTTCTTTTATTTGGACAGTTATAATTCTTTCTGACATACATTTTGTTGCCAAGACTTCTCCACCTGACACCCTGTTTAGCTTTTTCTTGCTCACTTACTCCAGAATATAGCAGTACAAATTCTGATGTATTTGTTTACAGCCTTTACCTCAGAGTTTGGTGTCTGTAACTCCTATGATTTTTATGTTTTCCCTTTTCGTTCCCTCCATGTATGCCACACATGTTGATAGTAAATACTTTAACAATCGCTCTTCTATCTCTTTGAAGTTTAATGTTTCCAAGTTGTTTTCCATTTATATCAGTCCATCTAGTCTTCCTGTGTTTTCTATGAGCGGTAAAGAGATCCACCACTGGCTTGCTTGGCCAGTCATGGTTTGACGGGCAGAATTACCCCATGGGAGCCCATCTCCCCCAGTGACACATAAATGTCAGCTTGAGAATTTTTATACTGTGCCATGGTGTGAATCAAGCTTGCTCAGTTTATGCTCCATTTGACACTGCATAAGTCAGTCTGTATGCCTTACCAGTAACACATACAGATATACTTTACATACTTTTATAAATAATATCACTTAGTAATAATTGTATTTTTTTTAATGCTGTGTTATACAGTAATAATTTATCTTAAAAAGTTATTTTGAAATGGTTGTACTCTATGGTAGAAGATGATACCGCAGAAAAGTAGATGTTTCAACATATAGAAAAGTACATGTTTCATTATAAAGATAAAGAAGTACATACCATAAAAAATAAACATAATAATATAATATAATATAATACCAAATAGATGTTGCATCATAAAGATTGCATATACTATATAAAAGTAGATGTTTCATCATAAAGACAAAGATCATCTATTAGTTGCACACAAGGGTGATAGGTGCAACACCTTTATCGTGATAATTAAATGCAAAACAGAAAAAAATAGATGATAACAGGATATCACAAAGTAACGTGTTTGTTCCAGAAGGTAGTTATCATACTTTGGGATAAAATGTATACCTTCCAGAGGTCCAGACATCATTTGAGTGAAAAGGTGAATACTAGTCTTCCCTTCCCGATATACTCCTTCCCAGTCGTGCCTGTAAGTCTCCTCTACTATCCCATTGAGTGTGGGACTTATTTTAGATGATGCATTATTGGCAAAGTCTTCCCGCAGCCTGACCAACTCCAGCGCTGATTCAAGTTTCTGGATGACCTCCGGACTCGCCCCTGTTGACGTCGCAAGTGTCAGCGCTTCCCGTAATTCTAGCACGGCAGGGTCAAAGTGACTTATGATATGTTGTGCCATTTTCAAATATAATCCTTGTGTTCTGAATAGACAAACCAAAAAACAAAACAAAAAAATCTCAGTTTTTCTGTCAGTTTTATTTTTACCGAATCCTCAGCACAATCGCCAATCCTATCAGGTATGGCACATAATGTATGTAAACCTCAACATCTTATCTTATATCTTATATCCTTCCCGTGCCGTTAGACGTCACATAGGGCTCGCAAAGTAGTTCGCCAATTTTTCCTGTCTTCGGCGAGTCTTTCAACCTCATCAAAGGATTTTATGCCTGTTAACTTGGCCTCTCTTAATAATGTTCTCTTCAGAGTTTCACGCGGTCTGCCCCTTTTTCTTCGGCCTGTTGTGTTCCACTTGATAGCTTGTTTTGGAATTCTCTGCTCATTTCTTCTCATCAAGTGGCCAACATATGTCCATCTCCTTTTCCTGATCACCCGTGAGACTGGTTGTTGTTCAGTCATCTGTCTTATCTCTGCATTGTTCTTGAATTCATTCCACTTGATGCCGAGTATTTTCCTTAGGCATTTGTTTTCAAAAGAGTCTAATTTCTTTTCTATTTCTTTAGTTGTTTTCCAGCTTTCGCATGCATAAATGAGGGTGGATATTACATTTGAATTGAATAGTCTTAACTTGGTTTTTGTGCTTATAACTTTTGAATTCCATATGTTCTCAAGATTCTTGAAGATTGATGCTGCTTTTGCAATTCTGATCCTAACTTCCTTTCTAGTGTCACCATCCTGGTCTATGTAGCTGCCAAGGTATGCAAATTGATTGACTTCTTCAATATCTGTCCCTTCTATGTGTATTTTTCCATTTTGATTGATGGGAATTTTCATTATTTTTGTTTTGTCCTTGTTAATTTCAAGTCCTATTTTGCTAGCCAGTGGAGATAGGCTATCTGTTTTTTCTTGCATGGAATTCACATTATTACTGATAAGAGTTATGTCATCAGCAAAATCAAGATCTTCTAGTTGGGTCCCATGTACCCAGTCAATACCTGTGTTACCTGTGCAGCATTTTTTCATTATGAAGTCTATTGTAATCCCAAAAAGTAAAGGAGACAGTATACATCCTTGTTTCACGCCTGTTTCAATCTGGAACCATTCACTCATCCCTTCTTCTGTCTTGACTGCACAACCATATCCATTGTATAAGTCCTTAATGATGTTGACAATTTTAGATGGTATTCCATATAGACATAAAATTCTCCATAATGAATCTCTGTGTATGCTATCAAATGCCTTTTTAAAATCTATGAAATTCAGTATTAATGGTTTCTGCTTTTCAATATGTTCTTCAAGTATTATTCTGAGAGTAAAGATCTGGTCGAGACAGCTGCTCTTCTGATTTTAAAAAAAAACGTTAGTTATTTTTACTGTGTTATCTCTCATAAAACTTTCAATTTGAGTTTTTGGAAGTTGAATGATAAATAAAGATCTTGACAAACAAGCCTCATGTTATACAGGAAGTAGGCAACGGTTGTTATATAAGGAGGCAATGGTTATGTTACGTATATTAGACAATAGTTATGTTAATAAGAAGTAGGCAGTGGTTATGTTATATAAGAAGTAGGCAATAGTTATGTTATATAAAAAGAAGGCAATAGTGAGTTATATAAGAAGTTGGTAGTGGTTATGTTATATAAACAGAAGGAAATAGTGAGTTATATAAGAAGTTGGTAGTGGGTATGTTATATAAGAAGTAGGCAACAGTTATGCTATGTATGAAGCAAATAACAGTTACGTTATGTAG
This sequence comes from Achatina immaculata, assembly GCA_009760885.1. NCBI lineage: Eukaryota > Metazoa > Mollusca > Gastropoda > Stylommatophora > Achatinidae > Lissachatina > Lissachatina immaculata. The sequence goes on from CM019701.1 coordinate 23,550,598, forward strand.
GAAGCAAATAACAGTTACGTTATATAAGAATTAGCCAACAGTCATGATTATGTAGGAAGTTTGCAACAAATGCTGTTGGACAGAAAGTAGACAATAGTTGTGATTAGATATGAAGTAGGCAACAACTGTTGTCAGATTGGATTTAGCAACAAAAGTGATTAGGCAGAAAGTAAGCAACAGTTGGCGTGTTTATAGAGGAAGCAGACAATAGTTATGGTTAGACAAAAAGTAGCCAACAATTGTGGTTAGATAGGAAGTAGATAACAACTGTGATCAGACATAAGCAAGCAACAGACGCTGCTAGACAGGAAATAGACAAAATTTGTTGTTAGAAACCACATAACTGTGGTGAGATAGGAAGTAGACAACACTTGTTAGAAACCACACAACTGTGGTGAGATAGGAAGTAGACAACACTTGTTGTTAGAAACCACACAACTGTGGTGAGATAGGAAGTAGACAACACTTGTTATTAGAAACCACACAACTGTGGTGAGATAGGAAGTAGACAACACTTGTTGTTAGAAACCACACAACATTTGCTGTTAGACAAGAAGTAGGTAGCTTCTTAGGTTGCGACGTTTGTGTACTGAAGATGGTGATTTCCATGACCAAGTTCACAAAACGTTAGATCTCTTCTGCCAGCGCGGTTATCCAGAACATGTTCTCACATCGTCTGGGAGCCGCATCAGCCCTCGCTACTAAACCGCCCTGTAGCTCGGACAGTCAAACTGGTACTCATTCACCACCCCCATAGTTTGGCAGTGAAGAACATACTGTTTCGCCATCTCCATCTCCACCAGACCGAGCCTGATACACGTGAACTCTTTGGGGAACTCCCACTGGTGGCCTATAGACGGGACAAAAACCTCAGGGATCCTTTAGTTAGTAGAAGCCACCTTAAGACAGAGGTCATTTTTAATGGTACAAGACGTTGTGGACGTCGTAGATGCTACACTTGCCTGTTTGTTTTTTTAGGCTAGCCAGATCTATTTCCCTAAGTCTATGCTATCAGTTCAGGAGGGCTTCACGTGCACTTCACGCAATGTTATTTATTGTTGTGATATGAAGTATATAAGGGAGACCGGTTTAGTCTTAGGAGATCGTTTTCGTTATCTTAACGACATTTCAAAGAGGGCATTGACCCCTGTGGCAAAACAGTTTTGTCAAAGTAACCACAGGAGAAAATGGGACATTTCTGATAGTGCAATCAGCTCCTGTTCTTCTGATGTATGATCTCGGAAGGCTCTAGAACAGCGCATCATTTTCCAGGCTGGCTGTCTCCACCCAGCTGGAATTAACAATGTATTCAGCTTCCTTTAAAATTATTTAGATTTCTACCTATTTCCTTGCTTGTCTTAGCCCCACGAATTTCGCTGCAATTCTTCATTCTTCAGTTTCACGTTATCTCCAAGTTTCCCTCCATCTCCACCTTGTTCTCTAGCGGCCTACAGGTGTTTATTACCCCTCCTAGTCTCTTTCTTGACCCCGCCCCTCCCCGATCTCTCCCTCCTTTCACCGCCGCTGACATCCGATTTGTTGTATCTGCTTTCCTTTGTAATATTAGAAGTTGTATGTTTTTCATTTATACATTCTCATCTTACTCTCACACCTTCTGCTATTTGTTTTTTCTCACTATCCTCACTGTCGCTTTGTAAAACTGTACCATACGCCTCTGTTTGCCTTTATGACGTAGGCAACAACTACGGCCGGTTAGAAAGTAGACAACAGTTGCTATCAAACAGGAAGCAACAAATATGGTCAGTTATAAAGTAGACAACAGTTGCTGTTAAACAGGAGTTAGCCACCAAATATGGTCAGTTAGAAAATAGGCAACATTTGATATCAGGCAAGAAGTAGGCAACAGTTGTTGCTTCACAGACAATAGGCCACACCTGTGGTTAGACATGAAGTAGACAACAAATGCATTTAGATAAAAAGTAGGCAACAAATATGGTCCGTTAGAAAGTAGGCAACTGTTACTATTAGACAAGAAGTAAGCAACAGTTGTTGCTTCATAGACAATAGGCCACAGCTGTGGTTAGATATGAAGTAGACAACAAATGCTTTTAGGTAGAAAGTAGGCAACAACTGTGGTTAGATAGAAGGTAGGCAAAAAATTGGGCGTTGATAGTTTTGTATCACAGTTTTCCGCTATGCTGTGATATCTGCGCCCTTTTTGGGCCAAATACAATCCATTCCTGCATGACTTATTTTTTAATCTTTACGATGAAATCGTGATCCTGACTGATGATGCTAATGATGTTGAAGGTGATGATGCCGGTGATGTACTGTATGCATTATTGCAAAACTACATTAGTAACGGTTATTACAATATGCTAAAGTAAAGGCATACAAATGTACAAACAATAAAAATATATGGCTGTACGTGATGGGAAAGTGGATTAAAACTAAACAAATTTACAACTTACGTGACGTTTCCCCGTGAGAGCCTGTTGTGTTTGCTGGTAGAAGTTTGGCAGACTTAAATGCCTCAACCACCACCACCACCTCCTTCTGATTAATTATTACGTCCTTACGTAGGTCTCAGATCTCGGTCATGGCTCATGTAGCGTAAGGATATGAGCTAACTTTATAGATCACATGACCTGTCGTATATCACGTGATCATTCATCAGTCGCGGCTAGTCTGTTTAACTCTTTAACTCAGTTATTCCCAATTTTTTTTTAGACTGCTGCACCCTTGGTAAAGCACATCTTAGTGCTGGACTCACGTGCAAATAACCATATATGTTTAGCATTTTCAAAGTGTGTCCACCACATTAACCATTTAGTGGAGCATAAACTTTGTAAATGCATTTCTGGTCGGGCTGGATTGGAACTAATAAGTAAACTACTGTGGGTCCTCTACCTTCCGGGTATTTATTATATAAAATGGGGTGGAGGATGAAAAGAGCGAAGACGCTGTCAGGTTTGGTAATCAGTGACCCATAGCTGATATGCTATGGCAAGGTTGGCGAACCGTAGCTGATCAATACTCTGCCCCATCTCTCCGTTGGTATCCGTAGTAAAAGATCTAGCCTGCCTAACGAGGCAGAGATCGCCGTAATCCCCATGGTGGTGGAGTCTACTAAAGAAGTCCTGCCCACCCCGTGCTATTTAGCTGCAGTCAGAGACTGAAAAGATGGCTGCCACGACCCGCTCCCAATCCGACACGATGATGTGGCGCAACATCTCCACCGCATGTGCTGCAAAGAACACCAGCTCACAGTTCCACGGAGATAGAAGACAAGACGAGACCTTTGTCACACGCGGGGTTCTGCTTTTTGTAGATATTAGGGAAATACCAGTCTAAAAAGATGGCATCAGTAACGAAAGCAAAACCAATCAGTCAGTCATTTGTATCTCCCTTGCGGAACTTTGCTTCCTTAACAGCTCTCCTGTAGGCCTCTCGGTTGTAAGCAAGATGGCCTGCTGCTGATGCGTCCATCAAAACTAAAAATGAAATTTACGATTTAAATAGCGCAGTTGTAATGAAACTACCTCCTCAAGAGGTAATGGCAGGTGATCAACTGATCCCAAACCCGGCTCTACCCATAGTGCATAGCGTGCATTTGTATGAAGCGGCAAATTTGAAGGGGGTGGGGGAAAGTTGAATGAACTGAAAGAAAAAATAATAATACGAAAATAAATTTTTGTTTTTTTTAATTCATTTATTACTGACTACGATTACCCGTGATCAAGCGCAACATTATCTTGGGGGAAGGATTCAGAATGAACTGATCAGTTACAGACTGCACTTTAGGTGTAAGCCATATTGAAAAGTTAACGTTAGTTGCAAGATCCACGTGATGTCAATATTCACGAACATTCTCTTGGTTAAATTTCTGCATAAGCCACCATAAGCTCAGTGTTAATTCTCTGTGTTACATTTCTGCATAAGCCACTATAAGCTCAGTGTTAATTCTCTGTGTTACATTTCTGCAAAAGCCACTATAAGCTCAGTGTTAATTCTCTGTGTTACATTTCTGCAAAAGCCACTATAAACTCAATTTTAATTCTCTGGGTTACATTTCTGCATAAGCCATTATAAGCTCAGTGTTAATTCTCTGGGTTACATTTCTGCAGAAGCCACTATAAGCTCAGTGTTAATTCTCTGGGTTACATTTCTGCAGAAGCCACTATAAGCTCAGTGTTAATTGAATGTATCCTAAGAAACTGTAAGTCAAGAATATTCCAGTTCTTATGCAAAGAAGAGGCGTTTATGGAAACCCTTGCGGAAGCCCCAAGGGCCTTGGGCACTTTAGGTTCAGAGAGAGAGGGTCAGGCGTAGCCATGGTACGACGATAGATGAAGTATAAACGGAAAACATTCAGCAATTCAGCAATGCATTAAAGACTTGAACCCGAGAGGTTTTGTTTGCTTTTTTTTCAACCCTTTGTTGTTCACATACTCTGAGTTTAGTTGTCAATGATGCCACAGTGCCACATATACTTGTTAAAAAGAAACTGTTTAGAAATTGTATGTGTTTATTTCTGTGTCCCCATGTCGTTGGGGAACCTTTATAAAAACATATTAAACGAAATAACGACTGTGATAAAACTGGTTCTAGTAATAAAGGTAGACAGAGGTGCATGGTTCTAGTAATAAAGGTAGACAGAGGTGCATGGTTCTAGTAATAAAGGTAGACAGAGGTGCATGGTTCTAGTAATAAAGGTAGACAGAGGTGCATGGTTCTAGTAATAAAGGTAGACAGACGTGTATGGTTCTAGTAATAAAGGTAGACAGATGTGCATGGTTCTAGTAATAAAGGTAGCAGAGGTGCATGGTTCAGTTTTACAAAACGACAACGGGAATGAGAAAAGTGAGAAAAAAACACAAATGACAGAAAATATGGAAGTAAAATGAGAATGTATAAATTAAAAACATACAACATCCAATATTTCTAATTCAGCCTTTTTCAAGGATTACTAGTAATTCACTCTGTCGTTTTGTAAAACTGAACCATGCATCTATATCTATCTTTAAAAGCATATTACAACTCTAATGCTCAAGCCATTATGTACCACCCTCTGAGAATCTAGAATAGAAGTAGTTCCTTCTTTAAGACATTCTAATAATGAATTTAAGGTTTTGATAGAAAATATCGATGATGAGTCAGTGGGCCAGATGTCAAGACATGAAACATTTGCAGCTTAAAATCAGATATTTTTTATTTTGTGTTGTCTTGTGATATGACACTATGTTTTAAATGAAATTAATGTTTCTAGTAAACTTATTTACCCTCAATTAATGGTCGAAATTCGACTGAAAGGACTTGCCATGATTTGAGCATGAAATCGATTTTTTAAAAATTAGACTATACAGACCTCTTTCTGATTTTGCGAATATGAAAGCAAGGAAACTTTATTTTTAAATACAAAGTTTTTATTCGAAACAATATAAGTGCATATAACGTCAAGACATTTGCACTGAAAGCTAAAACATATACAGACTATTGTTTGTGGTTTAAGAGCCATTTGATCTGCGTGTGACGAGCATTTCTTGTAATTGTTTCTCATTTTGTAGAAATGTATAGTTTATCTTAAGATAAACTCATTAATTTATATTGTTATTAATGCTGTTTATTTTTTTGTCTATTTCTTGGTTAATGCACATACCAACGTTGCGCTACCAATACCAGACATGGGCGCTGACCAAGAAACGACAAAATAAAATATCTACATGTGAAATGAGATGCCTAAGAAAAGAAGTACACCTCGCTAGGAGGGATTTGCTAAGAAAAGACGACACAAGACAACTGGCAGGAACTACACCATGCCCACAGTATACGAAGAAACAAAGAATTAAGTGTTTTGGCCACTTAATGAGAATGACACATATACAACAGCCACTAGGGCCTTCAACCAAACAGCTACAGACACAGATCAAGAGGACTACCCCAGAAAAGATGGATAGATGGAGTTACTGAAAAACTTACGAATCACAGCATGAACATCTCTGAGGCCACTCATATGGCAACAAAAAAAAAAAACGCCAACTACATATCCCCTCAATACCGTAATCCAGCCTACAAGAAAGGATAAAGTAAACTAAGTAAAGTAAACTATTTAAAATTAACGGTCGGATGTGTTAAAGCTTATTTAACTTTAACGGTTTTTAAGTATAAAGTGTTACACTGAACTTAAAGGAAAAAATGGGTTTGTAGCACCAAGACCAAAAGCTAGCTTGACCCGAGTTTGCGGTGAGAACAAAAGACAAAGCCAACCACTTTGGCGGAACCAACCAGCTTCCGTCCCCTTCTCTCCTCTCAGAGTCCATCCACCCGGAGTAAAAAAGTAGATGTTCTATTTCTTTATCATCATTATCATCATCATCATAATCATCATCATCATCATTATCATCGCCTTTTACTCCCTTGAAAGCATAGACCACGGATAAAGGCTCTCCAGTCATCCCTGTTCTTGGAATTATTCTCTGCTTCCTTCCATGTGCATCCCTTGTCTCTGAGCTCTGTCATAATTTCTCATCTCCAAGTAAGTCTAGGTCACCCTCATTTTCGATTTCCTTGAGGACTCCATATCAATGCCTGTCTTGCTATGTTGGTGTCGGAGTGTGGCCAATCCACTTCCACTTCCTAGACATGATTTATAGGTTCATAGGTTCTTGTCCTGCCCTTTCTAAGACCTCCCCGTTCCTGATCTTTTCCTGCCATTTAATGTAGAATCCTCCTCAAGCAGTAGTTCATGAATGTTTGTATCCTCTGTTGTATTGTCTTGGTCATAACTCATGTCTCCGAACCACATAGCAAGACAGGCTTTACATTTGTATTGAAAAGCTTAAGTGTGGTTCTTCTATATTTCTTTATGCAAATCATCTGTTTACAACAATTTGCAAAGAAATATCAGGACTAATTAAGAAAGACTGCTCCGCTACCCACCCCTCCTTCTCTAGCTTTAACACCTACCCCGCTACTTCCTGTAGACATCGTAGGCTGGTGATCTAATAGCTAACCTCTTCTGTGAAAATATCATAGGAATTGATGATGGTGAAGATGATGATGATGATGATGATGATGATGATTATGATTACTGTTAAAGCATGAATAGCTGTATTCGTAAGTGGCATTTATATTCTCTCTCTCTCTCTCTCTCTTTTTCTCTTTCTCTTTCTCTTTCGCAAGAGAAAACAGACGATTATCTCGGTTGCGTTGGCCAAAATTCATAATAATTTGACATTTACCTTAACTCTTTCTTCACCAAAGGTTAAATAATTACAAAACGGCGTGAAGTATTAACCCACGTTTATGGAGCTCTTTCAGTAGCTTCCACGAGAAGATTAAAACCTTTCAAAAAATATACCGGCTAGCGATAGTCAACGGAACAAATAATGGGGGAGGAGGGATGGAGGAGAGATTGGCTTATCTGTTTCGCTGTATAAAGGCACTTAATAAGGTCTGATAAAGCATGCACAACACTTTAAACTCTTTCATATATAATTTATTACACATTATGCATATAACCACCTTTTTATGTGACCAGCTGGGTTTAGTCACAATGAGAAGTCATCAAAAAGTCATCGTTAGCAACTATTACACAAACAGAAGCAGACTTTGCCGAGTTCTAAGTTGCTAGATTAATGTGATGTGAAAAACCCTGAAGTATTACATTAATGATAATCGTGGCTACAGTGATGTTGTGTTAATGGATTATGTGACTCTGTGACTAACTTATATCTATTATGGTAATGACATGGTTACCGCACGTCAGTATTTAGTGTGAGACAGTCCGTGTTTTGAAGGTTCTATCTGTACAAACTTTTACAAGTAAAAAAACAAGATTTTCACATAGTAAAGTCCCAGGTTTATCAAAGTCTAGCTATATAATACTTTAAACGGTATTTCATTCTTTTGAATACTATACAGCACTGTTAAACAGTTATTTTTGCTTAGCTCCAATACAAATTCTCAAAACCGGTACATAGATATACATCGGGTAACTGAAAATAGTAGCAACACAGCAACAACTCAGTCTAACAATATCAAGACCACAACATTGTCAGCAACACCAACATGACCAGTCTAACATGAATAATACTCAACTATGATAACTGACAGATGGCACACTTAACATTGAGTCTAAATATAACAGAAGTCAAAACTTGCAATAACAACGAAAGGTTTTAATGGAAAAACCGAACGTGTGAAAGACTGGTTGCAAAATGGAAGTTGCGAATGTGAGCTGAGATGAAGAAAATTAACGATGAACACAAAAACTATCCGGCGGAGTTGCGGTCGCCATAGGACTTTAGCTCATTGAAACATTGAAAAACATACAGACCTCGATCATACCGAAAACTCCATTCATAACCTTCCAAGAAAAATCACAATCTGTCTTTAAAAGGACAACCAAACTTACATAAACCTACATAGCGAATCAAGCAAACGAACAAGCATCCGAGACTAAAGAACAAGACGTCCTGTTCTCTCTCTCTCTCTCTCTCTCTCTCTCTCTCTCTCTCTCTCTCTCACATTTCAAGAAGAAGTCTCCCGTCCCTTGAAAGAGGAACCCATGACCCCGTGACCAAATGACCAATGAAAACATGGAGATATATCTTGCCCCGTGCTTGCCAAAATCACTTGAGCAGTGGTCAGTAACTTTTTACAACCCCCATTCTGTTATATACTTCACTCTGTTACTTTCTCACACCTAAGAATGTGACAATATTATTTTCACACAGTTGTGCAAGATCAAAGCTTTAGATCATGTGAATACTATTCAACAAACAAACAAAAAAATTCCTCCAATATTTTAAAACTTCATGATCCAAATATTTCAGTTCCAAAACAAAAATAGGCCATACATGATTATATGACTGCAAATGTTTTTATTGATGAAGTAAAAAATGAATCAAACGTTGGCAATTTTGAAACTACTGTATAACTGCAGATGCTGCCAACATATGCTTGAAGCTTGTACTTGTGCCAGTTTTAATATTCGCTCCACAGTTTGATATTAAAGTAGCAGCTGGTATAGTTTAATGATTTACCTGGAGAAGCAGCAAGTATTTTAATCGAACATGAGAATAACATAGTTTAAAAGTTTAGTTTAGAAATAAAAATAAGTAATAATAATTGTTCTGAGCATATAACACAAACCACGTTAAGACTATTCAAATTCAAATGCAGTATACACCCTCATTTATGCATGGAAAACAACTAAAGAAACAAGACTCTTTGAGAACAAATGCCTAAGGAAAATATTTGATATAAAGTGGAATGAATCATCACCTTTCACTCCCTTGAGAGCATAGGCCACGGATAAAAGCTCTCCAGTCATCCCTATTCTTGGAATTATTCTCCGCTTCCTTCCATGTGCACCCCTTGTCTCTGAGGACTGTCATAATTTGGCGGTCCATAAATTTTAGTCCTTGATATTTTGTTTTGTTTTTTTTTCGGTGACATTTCATTAGACTGTCCATTATTTTTTTTTAATCTTGGTCTTTCTCTGTCTCTCTTCCCCTGTATCTTTCATATTGTTATGGGGTTTTCAAACCCTTCTCTTCTTCTACACTTACTTCTGGGACAGAGTAGTATGTAATCCTAATGCTTCTAAAAAACAGTCCAAGACAAACAAAAGAATATCATTCTTCCTTTATAAAATTTGTTAGGTTTACCTTCACATCATTAGCAGTCATTCGTCATAAAATGGTTTTAAAATGCACGTGGTGCCTCTGTATAGATAATACTACAGCTTTACTTCACATCATTTATGCTGATACTCAGAGGAACATTTGGTCTGATATAATATCAGAGTTTTACTTCACACAAATTATGTTAATGTCCAGAGGAACACCTGCTCTTATGTATGAAATTACAATGTGAGCCTCGTAGAGGATACATGATAAAATATGCTGACTGAATCATTTATTCAGCAACATTTATGAAAACATACAGAAATGTCATCATCATCAGGTGCCGTGTCGATTCATTCATTCATTCATTCATTTGCATGTCCCTTGCGGAACTTTGCCTCCCAAACAGCACTCCTGTAAGCCTCTTGATTGTGAGCAAGATGGCTTGCTGCTGCTGCTGCATCCATTTGATGATCGTCAACGATGTCTTGCAGCCATCTTCGTTTTGGTCTTCCTCTTTTTCTTTTTCACATTATGTATCCTTCCAATACGGTCTTCTCTAAATTATCATGACGTTTAATGTGTCCAAAATATTTAAGTTTTCTCTCTTTAATCCTCTTTCCTAGCCAGCCTTCTTCAGTATTAAGTTCTTGTAGTGTGGATATATTTGTTCTTTTTTGTGTCCACGATACTTGGAGAACTCTTCTGTAACATTTACATTCAAAGGCATTTATGTGTTTCTCAGCTGTTTTGTTAAGTGTCCAGGTCTCACAGGCATATGTTGCGATGGGAAAGATGCATGCCTTTAAAAATCTTCTTTTTGTGGTTCTGTCTGCTCCTCTCCACAGATTCTTTATTTATTTTACTTTCTGAAGAGCGATAGATGTCCTCCTTTTAATTTCACTACTTGTATCTCCATTATTAGTTAGTATTGATCCAAGATATTCAAAACTCTCCACTTCCTCCAGTTTTTCCTCATTGATACATATTTCAACTGCCTTGTTTGTTTTGTCAGTTGTCATCAATTTAGTATTCTTCGCATTAAGATAGAGGTTCTGTTCTTCGCTGTTCTTACGGACTGACATAATTAGTTTTTCCATTCCTTTTTGTGTTGTGGACACTAATACTGTGTCATCAGCATATCTAATCTCTGGTATTTCATAACCTCCAATTGTTATGGCATCGTAATATTCTTTGTCTACATCTTCTCTAACATTCCTCATTATATTTTCAGTATATAAGTTAAATAAGAAGGGTAACAATATGCACCCCTGACGGACCCATTGTTTTATGTCAAACCAAGTTGTTGTTTCACCATTTATCTTACTGCTGTTTGTTGACCTAGATACAGCAGTGATGTTAATTGTATCAAATGTGTTGGAAATCCCTTTTTTTCCCATTATTTCCCAAAGTTTCTGGTGTTGTACACAATCAAATGCCTTTGAGTAGTCTATAAAGGCCAAATATAGATTCACATTACACTCTCTACATGTCTCTATTATTAATCTTATATTGAATATATTATCTCTTGATCCTCTTCCTTGCCTGAAACCAGCTTGGACCATATTGACTTCTTCTTCTATTTTCTTTCGAAGTCTTCCCATTATGATTATTTTAACATAGTTTTACTGGCATGACTAATCAGGGCAACAGTTCTGTAGTTTGTGCATAATTTCAGGTTACCCTTTTTTGGCAGTGGTATGAATACAGTTCTTTTCCATTCTTTTGGCCAAATACCTGAATGCCATATCTTTTTACATAGTGCATGATAGATTGTTGCACACTCCTTTCCTCCTACTTTAATAAATTCAGCTGTTATCTCCACACATCCTGGTGATTTACCATTTTTCAGATTCTTTATTGTCCATAAAACGTCTTCTACTGTCGGTTCGGGTTCTTTCTCCTCCAATAATAATTCACACTGTTGATTTCTGCTTTGACAGACGGTTGTTTCATACATTTCTTTGCAATATTCCTTCCATCTTTCTAGAATTTCCTCTGTCTCTGTCAAGGTATTCCCCATCTCATCACACATTACATTTAGCTCAGGTATGACATTTCTCGTCAATGTCTTCATTTCTTTAAACATTTCACTATCTCTTCCACACTTCTGATATTCTTCTATTCTTTCACAATAATCTTGTATGTATTGTTTTTTTGTCTTTACTTATGCTTCTTCGTACTTCTTTTGTTAAAGTGTTATATTTCTCTTTGTTGTTGCCGATTGGCGTTAGCTATTATGCTTCTCCAGAGTACACGATCCTTCATGCAGACCATTAGCTCAGTTGGTGATCTCCTCTCACACCATCCCGTCAGCCTGTCCAGTATCATTTCTCTAGGGCTTCCTCTGGATCTTCTCCCCTGTATTTTTCCTGTTGTTATAATAATTTCAATGCCCCCTCTTCTCACTGCATGTTCTATGAAAGTACATTGTCTCTCTCTTATTTTTTGACAATATTGTTTTTATCTCCAACTCTTCTGAAACATTCTCTATTAGTTTTGTTGTCCTGAGAATTCGCAACATTCTTCTAATAAACCACATTTGTGCTGCTTCCAATGATTTATGTGCAGACCTGCCTATTGTCCATGATTCACTTACATATAACAAGACAGTTTAGCTCTATGTTTAAAGGATATTATCAGCACTTTATATGGGGCCAGGGTTGCGAAGTGGTTAGTTTCACGTGGCCACGATCGGATGGTTCGAGTTCGGCCGGATATTTGTTAGAATTGGGCACCTGCTCTCTCTTTAGAATAGTTCCTTTTAATTGTATACTGCATTTTGGTGGATTCTGTTTCTTAGATATAACCATAGTCTCTGTCTTTTTATGTTAAAAGTAAGGCCTTTCTGTTCACTTTCTTTGGCGACTTTATCCAAGAGATTTTGCAGATGTTGGTTCTCAGCTATCTGTACTATGTGGTCAGCATACCAAAAGTTGTTAATATTGTATCCTCCAATTTTTATGCCTGGTTCTGTGATGATCGTTCTTAGAATATTCTCGCTGTACAGAGAAAAAAGGTCTGGAGATAGTACACATCCTTGTCGCACCCCTTGTTTTATAGGTTGATATTCTCCAGTTGTATTTTCAACTCGAATTGCTGCTTCTTGCTGCCAGTATAGATGTTTTACAATCCTCAAGTCTTTGCCGTCTATTTTAATGTCTTCAAGCATTTTAATAATTTCATTATGTTTCACCTTGTCTAATGCCTTGATGTAATCAATAAAGCATAAGTAGAAATTTTCTGTACTTCTAAAGCTCTTTTTGTTAGTCTTTGCAAAGAATAAATGGCATTGTGTGTTCCCATTCCGTCAAAAAATCCGAACTTTTCATCTGCTATTTCCATTTTTATCTTTTTCCTTGTTCTTCTCATAATATTTCTCAGAAACAGCTTTGTTATGTGACATGAGAGGCTGATAGTCCAGTGGTCATCACATTCACTTGCACCTGGTTTCTTTGGTAGTGCTGTAAACGTGGATTTAAGCAGGTCACTGGGCATACAACCACTGTTGTAAATGTCATTCTGCAACTTGGTTATTATTTTTACTCCCATCTCCTCTAGCGTCCCTATTTCTTCTACTGTTATATTATCAGGTCTAGTCGCTTTTTCTTTCTTCTTGTGTTTGGTGGCATCTATAATTTCATCTCCAAGTACTGGTGGTCCATCACAGTTTTCAGTATCTGGTGTTATTTCTGGTCTTCCTTCACCATATAGCTCAACTATGTACTCTGTCCACCTGCCCACAATATCTTCTTTTCCCATTAACATTTTACCTTCTTTTGATTTCAAGCATCCTTCCTGCTAAACTAATTCGTTTGTGCATGTTTTTGCTGTTTTTATTATGGGAGTCCTCTGTTTGTCTGCACCGTTCATTTAACCACACTTCCTTTGCTTCTTTGAAGGGCAGAATGTAAGACGGGCCTGCGTGCCCAGTTCTTTACCCTTGAAAAAAAAGATTATTCATTCATTCATTCATTCTCTGCATTTTGGTCTTATTTCTTTATTTATTTTGCTATATTTAAAAAAAAAATTATTTTTACTCCTCCTTTTCTTGTTCATCAGTCCTAAGATGTCGTCTGTCATCCATTTATTCTTGAGGACTTCTTTTTTCGGTAGTATTATCTCCTTAACAGTTTGGGGGATAGAATCTCTTAACATTGCCCATTGTTCATCTATACTATTATCTTTGATATTGCATTGTATCTATTTGTTATAATATCTATGTATTGTTTTCTTGGTCATTTTTAAGGAGTTCTGTATTCAGTTTGATGTTTCTCACTTTTCTGCACGCTTTCTTTAGCTTTATTCCAGTTTTTCCACAGAGTGGGTCGTGGTCAATATTGCAGTCGGCTCCTGGCATGGTTTTTATTGTCAGTAATGCATTCTGGAATTTCCATTTCCATCTGTTGATTAATACGTAGTCTATCTGGTTAAAATTCTTTTTGTCTGGGCTACACCACGTTGCCAGTCTTCAGGGATGTTGTTTAAACCAGATGTTTCCCACAACCATGCTATGTATTGTTCCTCATTCAATTAATTTACAACCTCTGTCATTACTCTCCCCCAGTCCATAGTCACCAACGATGTCTGAAGTTCTTCCTTTACCAACTTTGGCATTAAAATCTCCCATGACTATAGTAACTTCATGTGACTATGTGTGTTTTAGGGCTTTCTCTATGTCATATAAAATGGCTGTACATCTTCTTCAGAACTTTCAGATGTTGGAGACCTTGTATAATATTTATGTTTATTGGTCGTCCTTTCAGTTGGACTAGTAGAACTCAGTCTGAGATGTTCAAATATCGCATATCTGTCGTTGCTGTTTGCTCATCAAACATTAAACCTACTCCTCGTTCATGTTTCTCACCTCCTGAATACATTATTATATATTTATCAGAGTTTATCTTCCCTGAAACGTATGAGAAAAAATAATGAATAAACTAGTCTTTGCAAAGATCCCAGAGTTTACTGCTTTCAGAAAGAAAAGCAATACAATAATCACATAGCGCAATACTGATTAGCATATGGAAAAAACTACAAAACAGTGATACTTATAACTACATGGAAAAACCAAAAACAAACAATAAATGCCTGGAAATACCACAAAACAACTATGATGATAAATACGTGTAAAACCCAAAACTAATGATAAATACGTGGAAAACCAAAACTAATGATAAATACACGGAAAAACCAAAACTAATGATAAATACGTGAAAAAACAAAACTAATGATAAATAAATGGAAAAAACAAAACTAATGATTAATACGAGGAAAAACCAAAAGTAATGATAAATACACGGAAAAACCAAAACTAACACTGATTATAAAACAAGGGGAAAAAACACTTGTACTTGTATGAACTCCCTGTAACTGTGAGCTGATGTTCTTTGCAGCCTATGCTGTGAAGGTGTTGAGGCACATTATCGTATCGGCGTGGGAGCTGGTTATGGCAGCTATTTTTTCATACCCAGGGCACAGCTAAAAAAACAGGGGATAGGCAATTCATCTTTAGCAGATCTAGTTTTGTCTTTAATCTGAACCTTCTACACCTGAATATCTACGGATTATCATGACACCATCTTGTACTGAAAATAAGACCTGTAATATTTTCAGAAACCATAATGTGAAGATTTGGAACTATTACGTTTTTCGTTTGATCCTTATAAAATAGTAATAATAATAATAATAATCCTCTTCCTACAGAGCCTACACAAAACTAATCAGTATTATCATATAAGATAACCCCGTGTTACTTACAAATATGAAGGTAAAATCCCTGTTTCCATGCAGCGTATGGCCTGTATTTCCATGACCTTCAGCACAAGAAAGTGTGATGTGGTCAGTATCATATCTAGTCCCATTCACCTTCCCAGATTTCTTTGGTACCAATTTTTAGAGGCTGGATAGACCCCCGAGCCTTGCCTTTTTTGCTGTATTAGAAAAAAAATCCAACTGCCGGAAATTGAACCTGGTACGACTAGGTTGGTAAACTGAACGCCTAACCACTCAGTTAAGCAGGCCATTCCTGTTTTACTTACAATTATCAAATCTGCCTCTCATCTGATCCAGTAGTTAAGGTAAGGTAAGGTAAGGTAAGCCTTATCATGCTATAAAGGCATTTAGGAGATATAATGTTAGTGCCCATATTTTCCTTGACCTATTGGTATTTTAATATAGTCAGAACTACACCTTGTTGCCTTTCCTACCCCACATCCAAAAGGAATCAGGTACCCAATTCAACAAGTGAGACTTGAGTTTTTATCTTGAATGATTTCATCCTTATGTGTTTCTGTTATCTGCCTCATTTCATCAGTCTCTCTGAGTACAGGATTACTACTCATCATCATCATCATCATCATCATCGCCTTTTACTCACATGAGAGCATAGGCCACGGATAAAGGCTCTCCAGTCATCTCCATTTTGGCCAAACACCGTAAGAAATATCATCTTGTTGGCAGAAATGCAGATGAAGCCACTGATAGCAATTGTTGAGGAAAGACGCTGGCGATGGTTGAGACATGTGCTCCGAATGACTGACAACTCACTACCAAAAATAGCACTAAGATGGACACCACAGGGGAACAGAAGTAAGGGTAGACCAAAAGAGACATGGAGGAAAAACAACAGAAAGGATGTTGAGCAATAGAGGGCTCACCTGGGCAAGAGCAGAAAAAAAGCCAAAGGATAGCCATTTGTGGAAAACCCTTGGGGAAGCCCCATGTGCCCTGGGCACTTAAGGTTCAGAGAGAGAGAGAGAGAGAGAGAGAGTCATCCCTGTTCTTGGAATTATTCTCTGCTTCCTTCTATGTGTATCTCTTGTCTCTGAGCACTGTCATAATTCCTCAAGTAAGTCTGTGTCTTCCTCATTTTCTGTTTCCTTGAGGATTCCATGTCAGTGCTTGTCGTGTCGGGTTTTCTCATAGTGTGACCAATCCACTTCCATTTCCTAGACATAATTTAAGTACTTGGTTGGATGGACCCCCGAGATGATTCTGAAAACATGTCTGAAGAATTCTGCTGGTACATCCCATCAAATTAAATGAGAAGTAGTGAGAGCTGTGTGTCTGCTAATATTATGCTTCGCTCTATTCAGGTGTAAGCAAAGGTGTGTGACATATTTATTTTATAAAAACTGCTCTCAAAGAATGTCTACCTCTAAAGTGAGAACCCTGTCTTACATCTTGCATTCTTCCCCTGCTGTTAAACATCACATAAGGGTGGCATAATTGTTTGCCAAGTTTTCATATTCTCGACGAGTCTTTCAACTTCATCAAGGGATGTTATGCCCAGTAAACTGACTTCTCTTAACAGTGTCCTCTTTAGAGTTCCACATGGTCGACTTCTTTTTCTTCGGCATGCTGTGCTCCACTTGATAGCTTGTTTTGGTATTCTCTGATTGTTTCTTCTCATCACATGGCCTACATATGTCCATCTCCTTTTTCTGATCACCCATGAGACAGGTTGTTGTTTGCTCATCTGTCTTATCTCTGTGTTATTCCTAAATTCGTTCCACTTTATACCAAGTATTTTCCTGAGGCATTTGTTTTCAAAGGAGTCAAATTTCTTGTGTATTTCTTTAGTTGATTTCCAGCTTTCGCATGCATAAACGAGGGTGAGAGCCCAGTACTTACAGATATTTGTGAATGTAAAAAATCAGATATTCATGTAAAAATAATTTTGAAAAAAACAAACAAACTGCCAGCTACTGTGTATGTACCAATTTACCTATGTCTGCTGGGGGGAGACTTTGTCACTGAGGGGCCAATGGCTGCTTACCAAGATCAGCCAGCACAAAGTACACATGATTGGTTTTTAACTTCATCCCTCTCAAAATCAGTTCCATCTGCTGTATAGGACTCCATCCAGAATCAAAGATGGTGAACCTACAAAATAAATATCGTTTACTTTTCCATTTCTGTCCCTCTTTCTGTCGTTCATTTCTGCCTAACTGGCAATGAATCTCTCACTTTCTCTACCCTTTCCTCAACTTATGCAGAGATGGATCTGCAGCTACAGCATCTACAAACTGTTTTGTTGGTGTGTCTCCTCTAGAAGATATGTAGCCATCCCCATAAAAGAAAGCACTATCCACAAGAATAGTGATTCCTCGATTAAGTAATCCTCCTTCAAAAGCAATCTGAAAAGTAAGAGCTGAATAAGCAATAATGTGTATGTGTGTATACAAAGTATGTATGATTTATGTGTGCTAGCTAGCTAATTAGTTGGTTGACTGGCTGGCAGACTGCTTGGTTAGGAAAGAAGGACCATCATCCATGAAATCTGGACACATCCATAGATGCTCCAGTTTGCTTTTCATTATCACCTTCAGAGTACAGCAACTGATGAGATCAATTCTTTGATTGTTGATCATCCATCTACATAAGATGGTTGTTTTTGGAGCTCTTGATGAATCATTCATTTCTGACCACCCCAAATTTAACCCCCATCTCCTTCATTCTTAACAGTGATTCATAGTTGTCAGTGATGTCCTTTGTCTGATCATCTTCTCTTATAGCACAGATTATCTAGATCCATTGCCTGCCCTTCCCTCATAGCAGTTGAGTCTGTCTAATGATCTGCTCTTTCATTCCTCTGACATTTGTATGACCTGGTACAAAATCTAAGATCAGGTGATGGATCTGTGACATTTGCAAGGATTCAAGTCAACGTTGCCTTATAGAGCCAGCTTGAATTTTCTCAAGCATGTTCATCAAAGTCACTCAAGATGCGCGCTTGGGCAGTGAACCCAGTTGAAAAGCATGCCCATGTCAAAGTCTGACGTGTTTGGTTACAAGGCGTAAAACAAATACACTTCATAACCAATGCCCTTTCGGGGGCAAAGATCAAAGAAGAGGGAAAAAAAGAAGAAACGAAGCAATAATGCTCTTCTGAAACTGTCATGGCATTATTTTTTAACCGATTCTGTGTTTCCATCTTCTATAAAGTCAAATTCTCTAACTTTTAGTCCCTGTGTTTCATGTTGTGGATCTTCTGTTAGTTTATAAAAAAAAAACACCAGAGATGGAACTGCCAAGACTGGGGTTCTAATATCAGAACCTGGATACCAATTTTGACTCTTCTGTTCGTTACCATTTCTTTACTGTTATGGCCAGTGATGCAAGTATCACACTGATAATTCAGACTGTCACTATGACCACCACAACATCATCACCACAGTCATGATTGTAGTCATAGCTAATATTACTATATCTATCATTTCTGTTGCAGATAAATGCAACTATCACTAAAATGACTGCATTAAAATCTAAACTTCTACCATCATGACAAATTGTCACCAGCACTATCTATTTTACAGGTCATGATGAGTGTTAAGTCAGAGTGAGAAATCTGCAGAAAGAAGAGACTATGTGTGTGTGTGTGTTCGTGCTTGCATGTGTGTGTGTGTCTCATTTCATAAGGTATATGAGTGGCACAGAGCAGGATCAAAAGCACATCTCATAGAAAGAGTAATTGAAAGATGGTTATGGAAATCAGAGATGACCAATACCTGATTGGGATGGACCAGAGAGAGAGCTCATTCCTGTCAACCTCACATTTATAAATACACTTGACCCTAATACTGAAATGGAACAAATGATACAGGAAAATCAGCAGGTAAAAATTGATGAGATGGCTGGAGAACTGAATAACAGTCATGACATGACTTGGTGCACCACATCATTCACGATATGCTGCAATACTGAAAAAAGTCTCCGTCAAGTGAATACCAAAACAATTCATCTCCAATCTGAAATAACCATGAGGATGTTTGTGAATTATTGTACAACATTATGAATCTGAAAGCAATTTCTATGACGTATAGTCACTGGAGATGAATGGTGGCACATTACTTCCAGTCAGGGACAAAACAAGCCAGCAAGGAATGGTGACATTCTTTCTCTTCGAAACCAAAGAAGTACTGTACAACCAGGTCACCCAGAAAACTGATGCTCACACTCTTCTGGCACTGTAGGGGCCTCTCTCTCTCTCTCTCTCTCTCTCTCTCTCTCTCTCTCTGAACCTTAAGTGCCCAGGGCACATGGGGCTTCTGCAAGGGTTTTCCACAAATGCCTGTACTTCGCCTTTTTTTCTGCTCTTGCCCAGGTGAGCCCTCTATTGCTCAACATCCTTTCTGTTGTTGTTCTGTAGGGGCCTAATCCTGGAAAATTACAGGCCCAGAGGAACCACTATCAACAATGAAGCATACTATAATCTGCTTCAGAACCAAATGAAACCTTCAGTTAGGTCAAAACACTGCAGTTTGCTCAGTTCTAGCGCATTGTTATAGATTCACATATCATGAGCAATAGCTCAACAAATTAAGAATCTCTGCTTTGAGTGTCTTCCACATTCTGCATATTCATCTGACCCACACTGAGTGATTATCAAGTGTTTGGACCCTTCAAGAAGGCTCTATGTTGAAAGAAATTCAATAGGGAGCTATCTATACAGTCAGTCAGAAGATTCTTTTTTCTTGAGGAATCCAGACATTACTGAATCAGTGGAAGACCTGCACTAAACATAGTATGTTGAAAAGTAACAAGGAGTTTTCAATTATTTTTGTACATTTTATGTTAAGAAAAATAACTACAGGATACCCTTTGGCAAGATGGAGTACCCATTTACCTCCCCCCTCACCCATATCAGGGTCACGTGAAGTCATGGGAACAGGTGGTGAATGGAGTAGTGAAAGCATCAGTTCAATCCAAAAACTATAGTGAATAATGAAGAGCTGGGTAACATAAATATATTTGAATATCTTGGTTCAGTCATCACCATCAAAGGTAACATCTTACATCTTTCCCGTGCCGTTAAACGTCACATAGAGCTCGCATGGTATTTTGCCAAAAGTTCCTGTTTTCGGCAAGCTTTTCAACTTCACCAAGGGGTGTTATTCCCACTAAACTGGTCTCTCTTAACAATGTCCTCTTTAGAGTTTCACGCGGTCGACTTCTTTTTCTTCGGCCTTTTGTGTTCCACTTCATAGCTTATTTTGGGATTCTTTGGTTGTTTCTTCTCAGCACATGACCGACATATGCCCAGCTTCTTTTCCTGATCACCCATGAGACAGGTTGTTGTTCGCTCATCTGTCTTTCTTCTGTTAAAATAAGGACATATGACATTTCCAGCAGCTCTTTGCAAGACTACTCCTATAGTGGTAATAAATCTGAAAAAGGAATACACACATATAACCTCTAGATATACATGCAGGATATTTTTCACTTTTGACTAAACTATAAAGCTCTTCTGGTCATTACAGAAGTAATAACCCCCTACCCAAACCATGTTTTGAGGTCATGCCTGATGACAGTCTGCAATTTCATGATTTCCATTGGAAAACTTAAGCCTTTTCATTACAGGGGCACTCATTACTCTCTCCTCGCTACTGTATTTGACTTTGTTAAGAACTTCCCCTTATAGTCTATCCCACTGCTTTTATAAAGCTTCATCTTTTCTTACACTATTTTGCACTGTCAAGCTTTCCTTTATATGGTGTCTGTTTGGTTATGTTATAATGAACTTTGCTCATAAGTTATAAGGTATTAACTTCTTTTCTCACTTCACTAAAAGGGTTTGTCATAATCCTAAGCTCGCAATGAAGACCAAAGCTACTAGTATATATGCTGGAAACTCTCTACCGTAGAGAGCGGAACAACAACACAACTCCTTCAGATCATCAGAGGAAGTACCCCCCTCAGACAAGTGTTTCGGGCCTTTAAATTCCTGACACTCTAAGGGGGGTGGGCCCCTCTGGGTCATGACTCCCAGAGGTCTTGTGAGCTGTTGCTTTTTTTTTCTTTCCCGGTCCCGGGATTGAACCCATGATCTTCCAGTTGGCACTGCACTTTTTTTTTTAAGTGCGTCTTTAGCGATTTAGCTACGGAGGACTGGTATTGGTTGTGGCAAATGAAATTACTTATGTTCCAAATGCTTGTTTCGCATGCTTCACAGCAAGCACGAAGCCTTTTCTGCTGTTTCTGAAAGGCTTCTCAATGCCCTTGCTCTTGCTTGTCCCTTTATGCCCTGTTGCTTACATAGGTCATATGCTGATGTTGCTACGAATCCTCTTGCTCCCACTTCTACAGCTATCACTTTTGTCCTGATTCCTGCCCCCTGCCTCAGTTGCTTGACCAGATCATTGTACTTCTCCATTTTGAATAAATGCTGTTCTTCTATTCTAGTTTCATACGGGACCGTAAGCTCGATCATTATTAATTCCTGTTTTTTGTGTGGAGTACACTACAATGTCCGGTCGCATTCCTGTGTTCTTGATGGCAGTCGGATATTCTCTTCTTCCTGGAAGGTCCGCTATCACTTCCAAGTCATTTGTACCATCTAGCAGTGATGGTAAGGGAATGTCCCTGATTTCAATATTTGATATCGTACCAGCACCTATGAAGTATTTAGGTGAGACCTCAACTCTTTTGCTATTATTTGGTTTATCTTTTGGCCTGTCTACGATGGCTACTAGTTCCTGCAACACTCTGTTGTGCCGCCAGGTGTACCGTCCTTGCTCTAAAGACACTCTACATGCTGACAGCACATGTTCCAATGTTTGCCTTTCGTTGCAGAGAGGGCACTTTGTATCTTCTGATACACCCCTTTTGTATAGGTTGGAGCCTGTAGGCAGAAGGTCATAAGTAGCTCTGATGATGAAGTTGAGCCTCAAGGGTGCCATTTTCCAGATGTCATTCCATGTTAGTGATCTCTGCAGGACTTCCTCCCATGTTGTCCATTGCCCTTGTTGTGATTGTTGGACTGCCTTCTGGACCCGCTTGTCATCCTCTGAATTCCTTACTTCACTGATGATCATATCCCTTCTTTCCTTGCAAGAGGCCTTTGACCACCATTTGATTTCGCCATGACCAAA
This sequence comes from Achatina immaculata, assembly GCA_009760885.1. NCBI lineage: Eukaryota > Metazoa > Mollusca > Gastropoda > Stylommatophora > Achatinidae > Lissachatina > Lissachatina immaculata. The sequence goes on from CM019701.1 coordinate 23,573,066, forward strand.
TCCCCTTCTGTTGGTCTGGGTGTACCCTATTACTTCTTTCAGCTCCTGCGTTTCCCTGGCTGTGGTCACTTCCTCACCTACTTTCCATTTTCTCCAGTTTTAAGTGTAACGTAATCAGCATTCTTCTTTACAGTAATGAGACATGGGCCACACAAGACCAACCAAAAAACTACAAATAATATATCATAGTATGCTTTTTATAGTGACAAAAGCGTTATGTGCAGATACTGTCATATGTTAATCTTTCAAGCATATATATAGTGCTCAGATAGCACAGCTTACTCTTCAGGCTCAATACAGTGCTCATACAGTACATTCTAACTAATTTGGCCATATCAATAGGATGGAAGATTGGTGTATCTTTAAATATGCTCTTTATGGAGAACTAGCACATGACAATAGAATAACTGGATCACACTGTTGCAGTGGGAATGAGGAATGAATGCTCTAAACATAAACCCAATGCCATGGAAAGTTACACTGCAGACTGCCCCACATGGAAATGCATTATGGGTCAACTGCTCAAAAAGTGTAAAGAGAAACTCTTGTGTCAGACAGATATATGAAATGAAAAAAAGAAAGGAAGACAAGGCAAAGTGCAGCATTGGACTAGCTACTAGGCTGCAGAGGCTGAAGCTTTGGGCCCTGGAAGATCAGGGGACCTAGTATCATGGAAAAGAAAAATCTTATCAAATACAGATTATTGTTTCATGTGACAATCGTTTATAACTGTTATTGTTGCTCTAGCTCATTACATTATGTAAAAGACAGTGTCGTATCTGTTGTGTTAGGTCTGCATAATACAAAGTCGTGTAGTAATCGTACATATCACAGCAGGAGGGGAATCAAGCTGTATATAAGGTGATGAGCTGTAAAAGACAAAGGGGGCTGGAGTCATCATTACTAAGTTTAACCTAGAGGCCTGAATCTGATGTTTAATCCATCAATGTAAAGTTATGCAATGAAACGTTATCTTGATTTCAAAGACAAATTACACCATCCTTTGGTAGTGGTAGTGAATGGTAGATCTCTCTGTTGCTGTGAGCTACAAGATCTTGGCAGCTGATGCTATAGTGAAGAACTTGACTGTCCTTTAAAATAACTGAAGAAGGATACGATGTTAACACTTCTATTAATAAATGTGTAGCATTCACAGTTTCTATTACGAATACATCATAAATTGAGATGTAATCCTCATGTTAACTTTATCACAAGAAAATTAAGCCATGCCTTCTAGAAACCCTGTCATCGTTCTAGAAAAAAAAGTCTCCAGACTGTCTTCTCCTCCTATTCGCTCATTCGCAGTCATGTCTGTCTTGTCTCTGCTTTGATCTCACACAATGTTGTACTTCCTTTAGTTGCTGCATAACTGATCAAATCTTCCCTCAGCCCGGATAACTCAAGCGCTGATTCGATGGTCTTTATAACCTCTGGATCTGCCCCAGAATAACTTGAGGCCTGTAAAGTTTTCTGTACCTCACCCACGGCTGGATCCACATTGATGGTTTAAAAGTAGGCTGTGCCATTGTTGAAGGCCAGTCTGTGTATTTTAAGCAATCAAGAAATGTTCTTATTTCTTATCACTTTTATTTGGCGTTGGTGAGATTCTTCGGCAGCCGTGGGTGGGGTTAAACTCCTCCCGGCCTGTGAAGAAAAATACGAAGAGGGTTGCCGGGCAGGCAGTCTCCCCGGTCTCTGTCGGTCAGGCAGCGCTGCCGCAATATGAAAATAAGTGATGTTTAATCTGTGGGGCCAGTAGCCTCGCTGTGAGGAGTTACGCGCCTCTGCTCTAGAGATCGACCATGTCCTGTGTGCACCCGAACTGGGAAAATATGCCTAAACCGGCTTAACCCAGGTGTAAAAACTGACACGTGGCCAAGGTTAGTCCTTCTTGACCAAAATTACATCATTGTAACCACCATGGAAGGTAGCGGTCACAAAACACCAAATCCTGAAGTCGGAGACACTGGACCAGTGCAGTCTAGATAGGCAACCTCCTCACACCTGGGGATTTGATATCCAAACCACGTCGAGGTTCCGCTGAGGAAAATCCAACTCGCAGCTAAACCGGTGCAACGAAAACCACGGTGTCACGCAATTCCGCTTCTGTGACCCACCAAGAATATAGGCCCAAGCCCCTTGATGCGCTGAGCCTCCATCCTAAAATTAGACTTCTTTCGAGGACCATTCATTCATTTGCATGTCCCTTGCGGAACTTTGCCTATCTAACAGCATTCCTGTAGGTCTCTCGGTTGTGAGCAAGATGGTCTGCTGCTGATGCATCCATTTGCAGATCATCAACAATGTCTTGCAGCCATCTTCGCCTTGGTCTTCCTCTCTTTCTTTTTCCCATTATGTACCTTTCCAAGACGGTCTTCTCTAGATTATCATGACGTTTAATGTGTCCAAAATATTTAAGTTTTCTTTGTTTAATCCTCTTGACTAGCCAACATTCTTCAATATTAAGTTGTTGTTGTATGGATATATTTGTTCTTTTTTGTGTCCATGATATTTGAAGAACTCTTCTGTAGCATTTACATTCAAAGGCATTTATGTGTTTCTCAGCTGTTTTGTTAAGTATCAAGGTCTCACAGGCATATGTTGCGATGAGAAAGATGCATGCCCTTAAAAATCTCATTTTTGTAGTTCTGTCTCTTCCTCTCTACAGGAATTAATTCAGTAGTATCGCGGGGCGATCTTGGTGGTGGTGGAAGAAGAAGAAGAAGATAATTTTTATTCTCCAAATAAGCCTGAATATTTAACCTTCTTGGGAGAGAGGGGATGGAACTGTTTGCAGTATGTCACTGCAGCTGAAGCGCATCTGTAACTGTTGTAAACTTAACTATCATGGTAGTTAATTCCCTAATAACGATCTTAAACAACATCAATATTTCAGATGAGAATGGTTCATAGTTGATCTCTTATCTTCCACGAACCAAAAAGATTAAAAGCAGACTTTTCAGAAAGTTCGTCAAATATACCTCAACCTCATTGGCCTGGTTTTAAGTTCAGTCAAATAAGAAGGAAGGAAGGATTATTCATTACGCAGAACAGATTTAAGCCTAGAGGCTCAGTAAGACTGGAAGCCCGAAGTCAGGAAAGGAAGTGACAAGAACAGATTACTGTTTTAGAAATTTTACGAGTATATCAGGAGGTGAATGGTATAACTCTGAGGAAGTGAGGGCCTTTACTAAGTTTTGCCTAGAGACCTAGGTGGAGATTAATATGCACTGCTCTAGGCCTATGGAGACTCTAAGTACTGCTTGCCCACTGAAGTGCAAGACATGTGTTTTCTGTGTGCATCAGTCAGACAATGATGACACACAGGTTAAGCATATGTAATCAGTTGACACTACATGTCACTAAGGCTGGGCCTCTGGGAGGAATCTTGTAAGATATTTCAAAAACTGTTTGACCCCTCCATCCTACTGATCAACCCTTAAGACTGGGGAAGAATTCCAGGGTCTGGGAGGCGATGAACCGACTGCACCCTGGCCAGAGGAAAAGGGGGAGGGAGGGGTAAGTGGATCACTTGACATGGGTCTACGATTTACACTCATACATATGTCATATGAACTGATTACAGATACACTTAATCAACAGTTTGAAATTGGTCCTACCTTTTTCATCTAGCCTGGGCCCATTACCAGCTTTGCCCAGGGCCTGGCTGCAACCCACCCCCACCCCCGAACTACTCGGCGCTGCTCTACAATAAGGCTAAAAAAAACTTCAAAGAAAAAATAATCAACGTAATCTTGTGCAACTCACAGCTCTACCACACGCTGGGCTCTACCACACGCGGGCTCTACCACACGCCGGGCTCTACCACACGCCGGGCTCTACCACACGCCGGGCTCTACCACACGCCGGCCTATTATATATGATATTCATACAGTTAGTTGTAAATGCCAACACGCGTTTTCTCCATGGTGACCTTTTTACATCGACCAGTCAACAGGACGGCGAGAGTCTATAGCTCGAATCATTCGTAATATATTAAATCCATTAAGCTAGTTTTAATATTTAGGCCAGGGATCTTTGAAGGTCCCCATGGACTGAGAGGAGTCCAGTAAATTTTATTGATCGCATGATCTGCCATAACTGACTCCGTAACAACAGCGTAAATCTCGGTAAGTGATGAAAGAGGGGTGTTCATGTCGTACAATGCCCCGGGTTTAAAGAAAGGGCCCGGTGGTTTTCGGGAGTGGGGGGGGGGGGGGGGGGGTGTTGGGGGATCGTAGCCAGTCTAGATTTTTAAAAAATCTAAATATAGATAATTCTGATCCAGTTTAGATAGTGAAAATAGCCATCTATATGTTAACTATGAATCTAGATAGTTCTACAAAAAACTGAGATAGTCTGCATAATTTTTTTCCTACCGACCACACGAAAAAGGATATATTTTTAGTAAATCTTCCACAGTGACCATATCTCGTTGAATGAATCTATGTTTTGTTTTGTTTTTTGTTTTTGTTTTGTTTTTTTAGTACTGCAAATTGGCACCTTTGGCCCAGACCTGCCACCATAGATTTCTGGCACCCACTCGCAACATCTTGTCATCCTTCTACGTGCATCAAGAAATGTCCAGTGATGTGAAATTCTCAGTGCAGATTGTGTATGAATAAATAAATGTTTTTGAACTTATTTCCTACTTGCTGTAAGCCCTCAAAGTGCCAAATTAAAGAAATCTGAACAAAAATTTAGGTAAAAAAAGGTATAAGATGAATTGTTTGTAAAATTGTTAATGTTGATTGCTGGAGGTGATACCATTGTTCATTTAAGTGTTACAAGTGTGACATAAAAGAAAAATATCAAGATTTCGATATGTGTATATATATATATATGAAAAATCTAAAAACAAAGACTGGGACTGAAGACCCACTTTTGTACTAAAATCAGAGGTACCCAGCCAAAAGGCGCATCACAAAAGTCAGCGTACCAACGCATCATGGCCAGTGTGCGCACAAAGAAGAAGATCCATTTTGATATAGCAAGAAATAAAAAGCGTTATCGAGGGAGAAATCTTCTTCGAAATGTACTCAAGTGCACAACGTGAGGAAATATTATCTCAGCACAGGTCGGCTGATAAAACTAAAGTATTTGGCCACCGATCACTTCTTTTTAAAACAACTGACAACAGAGTGAAACTTCCAACTTGTATAATGTTGACTTACTTTCTAGCAATGGAATGGGTGCAAAAGTAACACAGACATTTATTGGTTACATGGGATCCAACTAGAAGATACTGATTTTGTTGATGACATAACTCTTATCAGTAACAATATGAATTCCATGCAAGACAAAAACAGATAGCCTGTCTTCACTGACTAACAAAATAGGACTTGAAATTAACAAGGAAAAAAATAATGAAACTTCTCACGAATCAAAAAAAGGAAAAATATACGTAAAAGGGACAGCTGTTGAAGAAATCAACCAATTTGCATACCTTGGCAGCTACTTAGACCAGGATGGTGACACCAGAAAGGAAGTTAGAATTAAAACTGCAAAACCAGCATCGATCTTCAAAAATCTTGAGAACATATGGCATTCAAAAGTTATAAGCACAAAAACCAAGCTAAGATTATTCAATTCAAATGTAATATCCACCCTCACTTATGCATGCGAAAGCTGGAAAACTAAAGAAAGAGACGATAAATCAGACTCTTTTGACAACAAATACCTAAGGAAAATATTCGCTATAAAGTGGAACAAATTCAAGAACAAAGCAGAGATAAGGCAGATGACTGAACAACAACCAGTCTCATGTGTGATCAGGAAAAGGAGATGGACACTTTTTTTTTGCGTTCATCTCCACAGAAATCTTTAGTAATTAAAAAAAAAGTTTTTTAACTCTTTATTTCCAGAAATATTATACATGGCATTCAAATAAAAACGTACATATTTATATACATGCATAGTTGCATAATACAGGATTTTAAAATTTAAAACATATAAATTTGTGATGAAATGAGGTGTATGTTAATGAGATACAATTTTCATGGGAGTGTAGATGAAAATAAAGAAAAAAAAGACGTCAAAGTTTCAATTGTTTGTTCATAGAATTAGTGGAGATTCTGGATTCAGTCTGCCCGATGGCCGTCGTCACTCATTTCGGAGGCGGGCGACGTCTGGCGGGAGATTAAAAGGAATTCTTGGTAATTTTTTTTTAATGTATGTTGTGAAATGAGCACATATATAAATGAACATATATGTTACACATGCATAGTTACACAATCGTCGGGCATTTGGAAATAAATATATATTTGTAGTGGAAATGAGGTGTATGCTAATGGAATTACAATTTTGATGGGAGTGTGGATGACAAACAAAATACATAATTTCTCCAAGCCTGGGTCAGGGAATTGGGTGATCTCCTGGACTCCGACTGCCCGACGGCCTTGGCCGCTGCTTTCAGGGACGGGAGATTAAGGGGAAGTTACATAAGGAGAAGTTAGGGAAGAATGGATACAAGTGTCAGACAAGCAAGGGAAAACATCGATGAGTTCGAGAGGATTAGGATTAGCCCCAGGATAGACACAAAGGAGACACGTGGTGATAAAGACGCGTGTCACGCCATGTTTTTGTTTCAAGTGTGCGGTAATATTTTAGGTGAGGCCAGATCGTCATCAAGCTACTGGTGGCAAAACTAACAAGTTCAAAATAGCAACATGGAATGTTAGAACTTTATTCCAGGCTGGAAAATTAGAAAATGGAAAGATGGAAATGGAAAGGATGAAGATCAACATATTAGGAATGAGTGAAGATAGATGGACAAGTGCAGGGAAGATAAACTCAGATACATATACAATAATATATTCAGGAAGTGAGAAACATGAACGAGGAGTAGGAATTATATTTGATGAACAAACGGCAAGGACAATTGTAGGATATTTCAACATCTCGGACAGAGTCCTGCTAGCTCAACTGAAAGGACAACCAATAAACATAAATATTATACAAGTGTACGCTCCAACATCTGAAAGTTCTGAAGAAGATGTACAGATATTTTATAATGACATAGAGACAGCACTAAAACACACAAAGTCACATGAAGTTACCATAGTCATGGGAGAATTTTAATGCCAAAGTTGGTAAAGGGAGAACTTCAGACATCGTTGGTGACTATGGACTGGGGGAGAGGAATTACAGAGGTTATAAATTAATTGAATGGGCAAGAATACACAGCATGGTTGTAGGAAACACCTGGTTTAAATAACATCCTCGAAGACTGGCAACGTGGTGCAGCCCAGACAAAAAGACATTTAACCAGATAGACTACATATTAATCAACAAACAATTCCACAATGCATTACTGACAACAAAAACCATGCCAGGAGCTGACTGCAATAGTGACCATGATCCACTCTGTGAAAAAGTTAGAATAAAGCTGAAGAAAGCAGGCAGAAAAGTGAGAAACATCAAACTGAATACAGAACTTCTTAAAAATGACCAAGAACTGCGAGAACACTACAAAGTTATTATAACAAATAGATACAATGCAATAGCAAAGATAAATAGTATAGATGAACAATGGGAAATGTTAAGAGATTCTATCCACCAAACTGTTAAGGAGATAATACCACCGAAAAAAGAAGCCCCTAAAAATAAATGGATGACAGACGACATCTTAGGACTGATGGACAAGAGGAGGAGGAGTAAAAATAACGAGGAAAAATATAGCAAGATAAATAAAGAATTAAGACGCAAATGCAGAGAAGCAAAAGAAGTGTGGTTAAATGAACAGTGCAGACAGATAGAGGACTCTCATAATAAAGACAGCAATAACATGCACAAACGAATTAATGAATTCACAGGCAGGAAAACAAAATATACCATAGGATGCCTGAAATCGAAAGAAGGTAAAACGTTAATGGGAAAAGAAGACATTGTGGACAGGTGGACAGAGTATATCGTTGAGCTGTATGGAGGAGAAAGACCAGAATTAACACCAGATACTGAAAACTGTGATGGACCACCAATACTTGAAGATGAAATCATAAATGCCATCGTCAGCCGCGCAGAGCTGCGCCGACCTGTACAGCGCGGGCGGTTGCTGTTGCGCAGGCCGACCGTTCTTTTTGGCGAAAAAGCGCTCTCGAGTTCCGTGCGTGGGGAGACAGGCTTTCGCTCCCTTCCCGGACGGCGAGAGTTAAGGTGTTTCGATGCAGAAGCAAGTGGTTTGTCCGTCGAGCGAAGCATGTAAACGGCTAGCCAGCCAGGTTCGTGATAACGATGTAGTACGGTTTTGTCGACCGATGGTCTCGAAATTGGCCCATCTCTCGCAAAGAGTATCGGGTCTGCAGTATGTAAAGTGTGTTGTTTGTGGGTGGCCAGGCTTTCTTTTCCGCTCGTTAGAGAAGAGAGAGCCGCCCCCGCCGGTTAAAGGAAATGAAACGCCGCCGGGGTCGAAAGGGATCCGCTCTGAGCAGAGCGCTGTCTCCCTTGCCCCGCGTCGGTCTGTCGGCAGATATCCGACAAAGGTTCGGTGAAGAAAGCTATCTGGTTGATCCTGCCAGTAGTCATATGCTTGTCTCAAAGATTAAGCCATGCATGTCTAAGTTCACACTGTCTCACGGTGAAACCGCGAATGGCTCATTAAATCAGTCGAGGTTCCTTAGATGACACGATCCTACTTGGATAACTGTGGCAATTCTAGAGCTAATACATGCTTACCAAGCTCCGACCCTCGTGGAAAGAGCGCTTTTATTAGTTCAAAACCAATCGTCGCTGCCTTTCGCGGGGCGCAGCGTCCCAACTGGTGACTCTGGATAACTTTGTGCTGATCGCATGGCCTTCTGTGCCGGCGACGCATCTTTCAAATGTCTGCCCTATCAAATGTCGATGGTACGTGACATGCCTACCATGTTTGTAACGGGTAACGGGGAATCAGGGTTCGATTCCGGAGAGGGAGCATGAGAAACGGCTACCACATCCAAGGAAGGCAGCAGGCGCGCAACTTACCCACTCCCGGCACGGGGAGGTAGTGACGAAAAATAACAATACGGGACTCTTTCGAGGCCCCGTAATTGGAATGAGTACACTTTAAACCCTTTAACGAGGATCTATTGGAGGGCAAGTCTGGTGCCAGCAGCTGCGGTAATTCCAGCTCCAATAGCGTATATTAAAGTTGTTGCAGTTAAAAAGCTCGTAGTTGGATCTCAGGCGCAGGCGGGCGGTCCGGCTCGCGCCGGTTCACTGCCCGTTGTCTCCTGCCCTACCGTCTGCCGGCTCTCTCCCGCGGGTGCTCTTCGCTGAGCGTCCCGGGTGGCCGGCGCGTTTACTTTGAAAAAATTAGAGTGTTCAAAGCAGGCCCCAGCTGCCTGATATGGTGCATGGAATAATGGAATAGGACCTCGGTTCTATTTTGTTGGTTTTCGGAACTGGAGGTCAGCCTCTGGCAGTCAAGTCCAGCTCCTGGCCTTCCCGTGGCAGAACTGTTTAAACTGACAGGAGAAGGGGCGAAGGCGAATATCTGGCGCCTGAAAACCAGTTACTTAGGGTAGATGAGTGTCACGTTTGGTAGCTCATCTGCCGCTGTTGGCGAGATCTTCAGCTGCCGTGCGTGGAGCGGTGCTCTTCCTGGCCAATGAAGAAATATGCAAATGAGGTTGCCGCGCAGCATCACTGCGGAAAAGGTGGTTGAAAGGATAAAGCGAAGCAAACAGTCAAATCACGGCACCTCTGGTTTGGAGGTCGGCCACGTCCTGAGTGCAGTCATATCGGGTGAAATGCATGAACCGGCTTGTCCCAGAGGTTAAGACACTGCTGGCGAGACTCCTCAAATGCCGCGCGTGGAGTGAAGCTCCTCCCGGTTAAGGAAGTAAATGCGGAAAAGAAATAAAGGTTGCTGTGCAGAGCCGATGGGAAAAGGTGGTGGAAAGTGAAGTTTAACCAGTATGTCCAGTAGTATCGCTATGAGAGCTACACCACGGCACCTCTGCTCTAGAGGCCGGCCACGTCCGAAATACACCTACACTGGTGAAATATGCCTAAACCGGCACACACCAGGGGTGGAACTTGATGGCTAGACATGTCATGCCACCTCCGCTCTAGAGGTCGGTAACGCCTGATAAACACCCATACTGGTGAATTGTGCCTAAACCGGCTCATACCAGGGGTGAATCTTGAAGGCTATGCATGTCACAGTACCTCTGCCCTAGAGGTCGGTCCCGTCCCAAACACACCCATACTGGGAAATGCCTAAACCGCCTCAACCCAGGGGTAGAAGTCACTAGTGGCGAGGATTCGTCCTCCTGGACAAAAGCTCCATCCTGGTCACAACTAGGAAGTGTAGCGGCCACGACCGCAAAATGCTGAAGTCGGAGACACTGGACCAGGGAAGTATAGATAGGCAACCACCTCTCACCCGGCGGGGATGTCTGCGTATCCTAATCACGCTGAGGTTTTCCGGTGAGAAAGTCAACCCTGGACTGGATGGGCAACCACCTCTCACCCGGCGGTGATACACGGGTATCTCAAACACGTCGAGGTTTTCCGGTGAGAAAGTCCAACTCTGGCCTGGGTGGGCTACCGCCTCTCACCCAGCGGGATGCACTGATATCCTAAACACGTCGAGGTCTTCCGGTGAGAAAGTCCAACCCTAGACTAAACTGGTGCAATGAAAACCACGGTGTCACGCAATCCCGCTTCCGAGACCCACCAAGAATACAGGCTAAAGCACTGTGATACTCTGAACCCCTTGTGGACCTTTCGTGGATCTCGTGTGGTCTATTTTGGACCACACAGGGGACCACGGGACCTAACGAGGACCACAGGCGTGAATTCAGTAGGATCACAGTGCGGTTTTTGGTGGTAGAAGTGAACGAAGAAGAAGATAGATGCCATCAAACACTTGAAGAAAGGAAAAGCGACTGGGCCCGATAATATAACAAAAGAAGAAATAGAGGCACTAGAGGAGACAGGAATAAAAATAATAAACAAGTTACTGAATGACATTTACAACAGTGGTTATATTCCCAGTGACCTGATTAAATCCACGTTTATAGCATTACCAAAGAAACCATGTGCAAAGGAATGTGACGACCACCGGACTATCAGCCTCTCATGTCACATAACGAAGCTACTTCTGAGAATAATTATGAGAAGAACAAGGAATAAGTTAAAAATGGAAATAGCATATGAACAGTTTGGATTTGTTGAAGGAAAGGGAACACACAATGCCATTTATGCTTTATAACACTAACAGAAAGAGCTTTAGAAGTACAGAAAGATCTCTACTTATGCTTCATTGATTACATCAAGGCTTTTGACAAGGTGAAACATAATGAAATTATTAAAATGCTTGAAGACATCAATATAGACGGCAAAGACCTGAGGATTGTAAAACATCTATACTGGCAGCAAGAAGCAGCAGTTCGAGTTGAAAATAGAATTGGAAAATATCAGCCTATAAAACAAGGGGTGTGACAAGGATGTATACTATCTCCAGACCTTTTTTATCTGTATAGCGAGAATATTCTAAGAACAATCATCACAGAACCAGGCATAAAAATTGAAGGATACAATATTAACAACCTTCGGTATGCTGACGACACAGTACTGATAGCTGAGAACAAACAAGACCTGCAAAATCTCTTGGATAAAGTCGCCAAAGAAAGTGAACAGAAAGGCCTTACTTTGAACATCAAAAAGACAGAGACTATGGTTATATCTAAGAAACAGAATCCACCAGCATGCAGTATTAAATTAAACGGAACTATTCTAAAGCAGGTGCAGAAATTCAAATACCTTGGAGCAGTAATAACTTCAGATGGGAAATGCAGAACAGAAATTAGGAACAGAATAGGCCAAGCAAAGACTGCATTTCAGAGAATGAGAAACAGCTAACACATCTTTATCAATGAATGTTAGAAAACGAGTCCTAAAATGCTATATTGAACCTATCTTGTTATATGGAAGTTAATCATGGACAATAGGCAAGTCTGCACAAAAATCATTGGAAACAACAGAAATGTGGTTTATTAGAAGAATGTTGCGAATCCCATGGACAGCAAAAATAACTAATGAAGAATGTATGAGAAGAGCTGGAGAGACAAAAAAAACTTTGTCAAAAAGATAAGAGAGAGACAATGTACTTTCATAGGACATGCAATGAGAAGAGGGGGCATTGAAAATATTATAACAACAGGAAAAATAGAAGGAAAAAGATCAAGAGGAAGACCAAGAGAAATGATACTGGACAGTCTGACGGGATGGTGTGAGAGGAGATCACCAACTGAACTGATGGCCTGCATGAAGGATCGGTTACTCTGGAGAAGCATAATAGCCAACGCCAGTCGGCACGGCACCTGATGACGATGATGATGATAATGATGATGATCATGATGGTAATATTTTGATAGACCTGGACTTTCAATTGTCTAGGGAGGGGTGCTGGGGTACAATTCTGAATCTTTTGTTGGAAAATATGCAAAAAAATGTCATCCTTGAACAACTTCTTGTCGTATTTAGCTTTGTTTCTACAAGCCCAAACGAGGCATCTAAAATCTGACAACAAAATGATCAATTGTTCCTTGTGCCTTTTGTTGTGTTGGGGATTATGTTTAGCATGAGTGCTCTGTAGATGTCTGTTTTCTGTTTAGTTTCTGTTTCTAATATGTTTTTGAGAAGTTTCAGTGCTCGTGATATTGTTTTACATGTAAAGTAAATGTGATCTTCAGTTTCCTGTATGTTATTCCTACATAACTTACATTCGCTTGGTTTACCTGTAATGTATGTTGTTGCTAAAGGTGATATGTTAAACAAAAGTCTGTATGTTATCTCTTTAGCTTTGTTTGTAATCCCAGCGTCGTGAAGGTTTCTGAATGTTTGGCTAAAGTCGGTGATAAAGTAGTTGTATCCTCTTTTGATTCTAAATTGTAATGAAGGTTCTTGCTCTCTGATAGCTGTTTGTAAATGTCAGGAGTTTTCTTGTGTATTAAGTGTTCATGTTTTGTTAAGTTTTGTATGCACTGTTTATAGAAAGGCGGCAGTGTTCCAAAATGATGAGATTGTGTGTTGGTTACCCTGCAAAGTTTAGATAATCTAAGTCCTACGTAATAGTGCGCTAATGCGTGGTTTTGTGGCTCTTTGATGATAGGTCCTATATATTTTATTCTCAATGCTTGTATTTTTGTTGTGATGTCTTGCAGTGCAATGCTGCCTCGTCTCTTGTCTTGAATCAGTGTTTTTTTGTTGAATGCTATGTATGGTGTTCCTAAAAATGTAGTTTCTGATTAGTTTGTTGATTTCTTTGAGCACTACTGGCTGTAGCGAGAAGATGTTTGCTGTGTAGATAAGTTTAGGTGTGACGAAGGTGTTCACCATTACACTCCTACCGAAGATTGTTGTTGTTTTGTACTTGTAAGAGTCCAATTTGTTTTTAATTTTTTTCTGTTATGTTTTTCCATCGCGTTTTGTTTGTTTGTGATGGTATTGCTGTGTAGAGTATTCCATATATGTTCATGTGGTTACCGTGTGTTAGGTCGAAAGGGAAATCTGACTTACTGGTCCATTTCCCTAAGCCCATGATCTGGGACTTTTGAATGTTTATTTTGGCTCCGCTGGCTTCTCCAAATTATTAAAGGTGTCTAAAATGTGCCGTATTGAGGAGATATTTGCTTGGAAGAAGAGAGTGTCGTCCGCGTATGCGATCAACTTCTCTCCTGCCCCAGGGATGAAAGATCCCTTGATGAGAGTGTCGTGTCTGATCTTTTCCAAGAGTGGCTCCAGAGTTAGTGTGTACAGGAGTGGGGAAAGTCCCTTGTCGGACAGATCTTGTTAGATTTATTGTGTCTGTTAGAGTGTGGTTGACTAGGATCTGACTTTGTGGTGAGGAGTATATCATTTTAATCCAGTCTCTGAAGTAGCTCCCCACATTGTTAATGTGGAGGGCTTTGTGGAGGAAGGAGTGAGACACTCTGTCAAAGGCTTTTTCCTGGTCTAAGGACAGTTTTGCTGCTTGGCTGTTTTTGTCATGGGCGTACTCTGTGAAATCTCTGAGAAAGTGTGTGTGTGTGTGCTAATATTTCTGTTGTTGACGCTGCACTGTTGGTCTTCGTGTATCAATGCGTGCATGAAAGGTTTTAATTTTATTGTTAGTGTTTTAGTTAAGATTTTGTAGTCGACATTTAGCAGTGAGATGGGTCTGTAGTTTGTTATCCGAGTTTTGTCGGATTCACTTTTTGGCAGGAGGGTTATGTATGAAAGGTTGAGACTAGAAGGAAGTTCTTTTCTATCAAAGGCTTCCTCGAGAACTTTAAGTGATAACGGTCCCAATAGTGGGAAGAATTTCTGGAAGAACTCTGCGGTAAGTCCGTCCGGTCCTGGGGATTTTTTTTTTTTTGGAAGGTACTTACTGCATCTTCTAAGTTCCCTAGTGTTAGTGGTTGGTATAGGATTTGTTTGTCGTCCTCAGACAGGTGCTTAGTGTAGTGTAGGAATTTATCTTGTGTTGATGTTGACTTGTCCTCAGACAGGCGCTTAGTGTAGTGTAGGAATTTATCTTGTGTTGATGTTGACTGGTCCTCAGACAGGTGCTTAGTGTAGTGTAGGAATTTATCTTGTGTTGATGTTGACTGGTCTTCACACGTGTACAGCTTGCTGTAGAATTCGTGGAAGGCCTCACATATTTTACTGTTCTCTGTGTGTTCTTGTCCCTGACCGTCAATAATGTTGCGTATTTGCTTACTGCGTTGTATGTTCTGTTCTACTGCTAAATAATGTCTACTTGGGGTTTCCTGTGTTAAGGCTTGTAGTTTTGTTCTGAGCATTACACCCCTGTACTTATGTTGTCTGTGTTGTTCTTCCAGCTCATGGATTTGTGGGGCGTTGATGTCTAACTGCTTTGTTAGTCTAATAGCCTCTTTCAGTATGGCTTCTTGTTTCCTTGACTCTCTGTGTATGTATGTAGTTAGTGTCTGTGTCCTTTCTCTTATTGTGTTTTTCAGTAGGATCCAATATTCCGCCAGATCTTTGTCTGGGGCATCTCGGACATAGTCTTCCATAATCTGTGATATGTGGGTTACGTAGTGCTGGTTGTTCAGTAAGTTATTGTTAAATTTCCAATGGGGGGATCTTCTAGTGTTTATGGCGGTAGTGGTGGATGTGGTCACTTCTGTGAGTACTGCTTTGTGATCTGTGAACTTTAGCGTGCTGTCAGTATGCTTTGTTTTGTTAATTACGTAGGTTCTGGATGCGTATATTCTATCTAACCTAGCTGAACGTCTGACATTTGGGTTTGTTTTATCTTCGTGTGTGTACTCTCTGCCATCAGGTGTTAAGTGTCTGTATGTGTCCACCAGGTCGTGTTCTTGTGTGATACTCTCTAGAATAAGGAGTTGTGATGGTTTATCTGGGTTTGTTTTCTGTGTTTGCAACATCAGTCTTCTCCAAATAAGTCTAAGTTGGACAGTCTCCTGCTATTACTATATTACTGCCCCTGTAAAAGTGGGACAGCGTCTTTGCTAAATCTTCGTAAAATTTTGGTTGGAGAGTTTTCATGGTCGGAGCATAGACATTGATTCATGTTTGTATCTCTTGTGTGTTGTTTTTGTGTTTTATCTGTACGATAGCTAGTCTGCCGTTTCTGTCCGTGTTGTTGTGTACTATGTCCCAGTCGTGTGATATCTGTAGTATAGCGACTCCTGTGTGAGTTGTTCCTAAACTAAAGCATGCGTGTTTTAAGCCTAATTTTGTTGTTATCTGTTTGGCTTGGTGGTTTGTTTGAATGTGTGTTTCTTGTAGAAAGATAAAATCAGGTCTGTATTTGCATATGCTAGTACTACGCTATCTAATTTGTTTTTTAAACCATTAATATTAAAATTTAAGAATCTAATACAAAAAGCCATATCTAAAGGGGGAAAAAAGGAAATGTAAATCTAAACTAATATGGTACATACCACGTGTAAATGTGTCCAAAAAAGGAAATACACACGTTTTAACACATTTTAAACAAAAAGAAAACGTCCATGTGAAGGATCACTCTTACATATATCCCGGTGTTCCGGTGCCGCCTTGTCCGGCTTATTTGTTTGATGCACATAGATCTTGTTCGTCATCTATCACCAGACTTGCCGGTGATTGCAAGGCTTCTAGCATCTCGTCCACAGTTGTCGCGTACCATGGAGCCGTGGTCGTCTTGGGTGTTTGTGTGATGCTCCACACATTTTCTGCGTCGTCTTCGTGGTGTTGGTGTCTGTCCTCTAGCGCCCTCTTCTTGGGCTTTTCTGCTTGGGAAGACTTGCTGCCCTTCAGTCTTTTATTTTCTCGTCGGACTTCGTGAAGCCATCGTTGTCTATTGTTTTTGTTGGTTTTTCTCTGCCTCCTTTGTTTGAGGCATTGTTAATGTTTTGTTGTGTCTTCTCTGGAGGAGGCATTACAGGCTCCGTGCTGGGGGTTGTAACAGTCTCTTTGTTCTCCGTCGTGGCTGGTGACATTCTCTGTCCAGGTTCGGTGGTGGGACTTTTTACGCTCTCCTCTGTATTCTCGTTTGGGACTGCTTTTGTCTGGTTGACTATATTTCTTTTCTTCTGTGAACATTGGCTCACCCAGTGGGTATCCTCGCCACATATGGCACAGGGCGTTCGTCGCCCAAGCAGTGTGACAAGTAGTCGCAGAATTCTGCCTCTCATCTGGGTCACTTTAAGGTGTACATGGTGTGGTATTTCTTTTTTTTTTTTTGGTAGACAGAGGAAGGTCCATTTGTCTGCAGCTCCCGATTTGTTTTGAAATACCTCCGGCTTCTCATCGCCGGTAATCTCGGAGATAATGTGACGTATTCCCTCCGCTATAATGCCTGGAGGAACGTAATGAAGAGTTCCTTTTGTCTTCTCTCCTTCGTGGTGGTCTACGTCTATAGTTAGTTTAGGATTGTTGCAGTGGAACCGAAACCCGCGTAATCTGTTGAAATGCACTATATGCGCCGAAGTGGTCATGGTGGCATACCATCGGTGTTTGTTTTGGAGGCTGTACAGGACAGCAACTCCGTTTGTCCCGATGCCTGCTGGTCCAACAAGCATTCCCATCACCAGCGGATACGTGGCTTTCCACGCGTCAGGTCCAGAAACATTGAGAACAAGAGTTCCCGGCTTGTGTAGTTCCCCGGTGGGGATGAACTTGTCACAATCAAATTCCATCTCAGCATCGGCCGTTTTTTTTTTTCAATCTGAATTAGGTCTACCGGGTCTCATCGAAAAAAAATCTTTAGTAAAAGGCGAAAGATTTGTACGTTGTGAAGACAAACCGGAGATGGACACATGTCGGTCATGTGATGAGAAGAAACAGTCAGAGAATCTCAAAACAAGCTATCAAGTTAAACACAACACGCCAAAGAAAAAGAGGTCAATCACGTGAAACTCTATAGAGGACATTGATAACAGAGGCCAGTTTAGTGGTCATAAAATCCCTTGATAAAGTTGAAAAGCTCGCTGAAAACAGGAAAGCTTGGCGAACTACCTTGCGAGCCCTATGTGACGTTTAACGGCATTGGAAGGGTATAAGAAGAAGGAGAAGAAAAACTAGTTGCCCATGATGCAGTTCATGGCGTCATTGTGACAGATTCACAGAACATGCTTTGTAAGAGTGAAAAAAATACGTTTTATTCGACAAGAATAGTTTTACCTGTTAAGCCAGTCAACTGTGACGAGCCTAACGTGGTTTTATTGTCCAGGGCATGCGGGAGTTCATGGCAGTGATGTGGTAGATCGACTTGCTGGACAGGCTAAAATAAATGGCAGGCTGAGAATGGACAGGGGGGACATCGCTAAAGCCATATTAGAAAAGACTACGGGAAAATGAAGAGCGGGAATGGAAAAACAATGTAATTATGAAGCAATTGCTGGAGGTATGGCAAATTAAGGGTGCTGGTAGACAATCTAAACTGTGTGGCAGAAAATGCATCGTACCTACACTTGATGAACTATTAGTAAACTTACTCTTGGGTGGATGCTGCGGTATGCAGCAGAGCATATATGGGACTGCCCTGAATGCAACGATGCCAAAATCTGATTTTTAAACTTTGAATCTTTGACTTACTCGAGTATAATAATGAACCATACTTAGACTTACAATTTGATTAAAAAATAGAAGATTTACAGCTAAAGTCATTATTACAAGAAACGGAACATATGAAGAGGCTGGGTTTGAGATTTTCTTTCCAACAATATGGAAACATTGAAGAATGGATCTCTCCTCCAGCATATATTAATTAATGAAGTATTCATGCGCATCTGAAAACTCAGTAAATGAAGCAAAATATCAGTTAAATGGAATCAACTTTGTTGACTGGACTAGTAAACAAGATACAGAGGTTTTCTAAAGTGAAGTAAAGCAATACAGAGATTCCTCAGGATGTAACTCATTTCAACAAACATTGTGAAAATGTCGTATGACCAAAAAGTATCCAGAATGAGGGCATAAGTCCGGAACCGACTGACATAAACGAAGGGGATGGGCACCGTGGCATATAGCGCCCATGTAGCGCAAATCATGGCTCGCCAGCTTGTCTGCTTTGTTTGCATTAGGATTTTGCGTTTCAACTGTCATGTCGGAAAAAAAAATTGATCAACGAAATAGGTTCGTGTTTCGTCTGTTCTTGACCTGTTTGAATGCGTCAAAAACGACGAAAAGTTTTTAAAAAATAATCAAACTTGGCGACGAATCGTTGGTTTATGGGTATGACCCCGAAACTAAGGGAACTTCGCTACAGAAGACGCCCAACGTCTTCCAGACCCAAAAAATCACGACAGAGCTACAATGTCAAACAATGCTGACTGGGGTTTTATTCCGATTGCAGTGGAATTGTGCATCATGAATATGTTCCGTCAGGTCAGAGAAGCAACAAAGGACACTACTGTGAAGTTTTGCTGTGTTTGAGGGACGCAGCTCGTCGCAAAAGACCGACATTGCGCGAGAGCGGCAACTCCACCAAGGCAACGCTCCTGGCCATGCATCGCAACGTGCAGCAGTTACTTGCTAAGCATAGCATTCCACAGGTGCAACAGCCTCCACATTCCCTTGATATAGCTCCGTGTAATTTTTTTTTTATACTCCCGAAAATACAATACTCACTTGAAAGGAAAAACATTTCATGATGTCAAGGAGATACAACAGAATGCGACGAGGCAGCTATTATCCATATCAGAAGATGAGTTCAAACGATTCTTTGAGCTGTGGAAACAGCCCTGGGCTAAGTGTGTTGCTTCGGAGGGGGACTATTTCGAAGGTGATTAAATTACAAATCGATCTCTTGCTTTATATATAAATCATAAACTATGCGCATAGTGAAATCCCCTCACAGCAATATTAACACACATCAATTAACGCGTTATAAAACTCATTAAATTGGCTGTTAATTAGCCACTAGAAAGGAAGTTAGGATCAGAATTGCAAAAGCAGCATCAACAGAATTGCAAAAGCAGCATCAATCTTCAAGAATCTTGAGAACATATGGAATTCTAAAGTTATAATCACAAAAACCAAGTTAAGACTATTCAATTCAAATGTAATATCCACCCTCATTTATGCATGCGAAAGCTGGAAAACAACTAAAGAAATAGAAAAGAAATTAGACTTTTTTGAAAACAAATGCCTAAGGAAAATGCTCGGCATCAAGTGGAACGAATTCAAGAACAATGCAGAGATAAGACAGATGACTGAACAACAACCAGTCTCATGGGTGATCAGGAAAAGGAGATGGACATATGTTGGTCACTTGATGAGAAGAAATGAACAAAGAATCCCAAAACAAGCTATCAAGTGGAACACAACAGGCCGAAGAAAAAGAGGCAGACCGCGTGAAACTCTGAAGAGGACATTGTTAAGAGAGGCCAAATTAACAGGCATAAAATCCTTTGATGAGGTTGAAAGATTCGCCGAAACAGGAAAAATTGTCGACGATATAATGGACATCATGACAGCAGAAGAGTCTGTGCCAGAAAACGCTGCTATTATCACCAGCAAAGAAACCTCCAGCAAACATGAATTACCACCAACAATTGCTACAGAAGAACCAATAATCACAGATACTGCTGGAGAACAAGGAGCAACAGCTTCTACTGAGAAAACTCCACTGTCTTCAGACACCTTTACTCATAAAGAAAACCGAGCTAACAGTTCTAGCGAAAATGATGTAATAACGGAACCAAACTCCGAAAAATCTTTGGAGAGCAATGTACCAAGACTTAGTGAGACTGTTAGTTCCCATCAAGCTGTTGGTACAGGAACAAAACTACCTACTTGTCACTGTGGCCATGACTTCACAGAAGTTATTAAAAACTTCGTGAAAATACTCATCAGTGGCATGAAGTCCGAAGTTGTAAAGTCACTCAGTGAGGAGAATGATAATATCAAAAAAGAGGTTGAACAGCTGAGAGAAGAAAATACCAAGCTGAAGCTTCTCGTTGAATCAGTCAACAGCGAAAACCGCAGTAGTAGAAAACTACACAAAAACATCCAGACAGAAACTGGTAGTCACAGTCAGTCAGTGGCTGCTAGTCAAAGTAATCTCAACATGAAGCCGAAGGCTCAGCCATCGTCGCCAGCCGGTGTAAACAAACTTCACAAGAAAAACAACCAACAAAAACAGAGTGAAGTCAGTGACTCTTTATCAGGTGAGCAAGACCAGCATATCACAGAATACGAGTACCCCATCGAGGTCAAGATCACCAACAGATTCGACGCTCTACAACAAAGCTCTGTACCAGATACTCAGCAGACAGACAGGACGCAACAATCATCTCAGTCAAACAACGCATCCCACCTCCAGTCACAATCTAACCAAAAACAACGTGAACGAAATACGCAGCAAATTCCCATTCACAAAATCACGGACAGCACAACACATTTAATAATTGGGGATTCTCTGCTAAAGGGCGTGTATAGCGAGCGGATGTCCATAGCAGACGAAGACATTGTCTCAGTAGTTGCAGTACCGGGAGCTGGTATTGCGAAAATAACGCAAACACTGAGAAGTTTTAATACAGACCAGGGCGTGAGGAAAATCTCCGTACATGTTGGCATAAATGACAGCATGAATGGCCAGAACATCAGACGTTCCGACATGCAGTCTTTGTCTTCCGCCATCAAGGAAAAGTATCCGACTGCAGCAATCTTCCTATCTTCCATCATTCCACCCTGCTTCGGTCCTGGACGCCGCCTGGTAGACATCAACAACAAGGCACTTCAGTCATACTGTCGTGTTAACAACATTGTCTTCATAGACCACACTGTGTTCTTCATCTCAGCCTCTGGTGCCCCGAAGAAACGGATGTACAGGGACCACATACATACATCAAAACTTGGTACCAGCATCCTTGCCAAAAATCTAAAGTTTCCAGAACGTACACTACAGAAAGACGTGGTACAGCTGGATGTCCACAAACAACACCCACGTCCAACAAAAAACCCCCATAAAGCCAGCTCTGCTCCGAGCACTAAAACCAAAGGGACCTCCAAATCTACACCACCTGTTCCACAGCAAACCACCGACTATGACACAATATTTCCACCCCTACCCGCACGTCAGCCTCAGACGGTCAGACGAGCTGATACGAGCATCAACAACGTCAGGATTCTTCCTCCGTCGCACAGCTCATTGGAAGAGCTCAACACACAAGCACGTTCCATGCAACATCCTCAAAGAAATCTGGAGCTGCAGTATTTGTTGCAGTTTAGCCCTGCAGCCTTGAGTCATGCCTATATGTTATCTCTGCATAATTCACATGGCATGGTACCTTACAGACACCACATGCCTTAAACTGATGGCAGTATCATCGTAATCCATCACAAACTGTAACCTTCAACCCGCAATGTCGAAAAAGAATTATTACTCAGCAAGACATAGTGACTGATATCTTCATTCTTACGTTTATTTAGAATTTTTACATTTTATTATTGCATTTTATTTCTTGCCCCTTCTTTTGTATCTATTTTTCTAATTCTTGTCAACTTTCTATAGGTCGTTGCAGTTTGTGAGTTGTATCTGTGTGTGTGAGAACTATACTTAATTACTCAACTTGTTAGTGAATTCACATATTTCAGCGTTTAATTATTCAGTAGTTAGACGCGTCTTTCTTTCAGCTTCCAATTATTTCAGCTATTGAGTTGTGTACCAGTTGAAAGTTTAATATACAGAGTGTGTCTCTGTGTAGTATTTAAAAGTTTATTTACCTCAGTATTAAGTATCATAATAGGAATTATTTTCAAACCAGTAACAGGAGACAGGAAAATAAAATGACCCCACCTACCGAAAAATGGTTACATAAGAAAGGACTTCGATTAGGCCATCTGAATGTATATCACTTATTAGGTAAAATTCATGAAGTAACACACATATTACATCAAAATTTCCACATTTTTGACTTCTCTGAAAGCCGTTTAAATAGGAACATAACCGATGAAGATATTAGAATTAACGGTTTTAACCTGATCCGGCGTGACCCAACCAGGAAACTAGAAACAGGTCTAGTAATGTATGTCTCCACAACTATCCAGTTTAGTCGTAGAGAAGACCTCGAATCATCAGAGGTAGAGTGTATTTGGGTGGAAGTTAAAATGCCAAACCAGAGTCCATTAATTATTGGACTTTTGTACCGTAATCCAAATGCATCATCTCTGTGGTACGATCACTTCACGACTATGATGGATGAGGTTTCAACCTTTAGGTTCAAAGATATTATCATTCTTGGAGATTTCAACATAGATCTAACACAATCACATCTAACTTGGAGCAATATTATATTATTCTATAATCTTTGCCAAATTGTCACCAAACCTACCAGAGTAACAGAAGTATCATCCACATTATTAGATCATATATATGTAGCCCAACCAGAAAACATCATTGAATGTAACATCCCTCATACTTCGTTAAGCGATCATTACCCAGTCTGCTGTACGTGGACAAGAAAGGGGTATAAACTTCCTAAACACAATCACATCAGTATGAAATTTAGGAGCTTCAGAAAATTTAACCTAGAATTATTCCTTAATGATTTGCAAGAATCTTCACTTACACACGTGTACCAACTAACTGACCCTGATGAGGCAATAGAATATTGGCTAAAGATCTTCAGAGATATATTAGACAAACATGTAACCATGAAAGAAGTGAGAGTAAAACACCAGAAGAAGTCACCTTAGATAACACCTGAAATACTACAATTCATGAGAGAACGTGATCGGGCGCACAAAATCAAGGACTTTATGACCTACCGTTCACTCAGAAACAAAGTTCAATACTTAATAAGACAAGAGAAAAAAAATTACTTCAGGAATCTAATACAGAATAAATCAGACAGTAAATCAATTTGGAAAGCCATAAATACCCTATCAAATAAAAGAAAAGAATTTGATTCTCAATCGTGCATATACTAGCACACATATCAGTACACATTTCAGAGAAGAAATCAACGTTTTTAAATCATCAGTATCAGCTCCTGTATGCGACTTACATGAACTACAAACATTCCTGGACAGCAGATGTACTGATTTTAAACAGTTACACATTCCATTCTTAACAGTCAGTGAAGTTCACAGTTATCTCTTAACCTTAAAAAACAACGATACAGCTGGGCTTGATGATATTAGTAATAAGATCTTACGTTATGCTGCACCTGTCATTTCACATACACTAACATATATTTACAACCAGTGCATTGCAAAATGTTATTTTCCTGAGGCTTTTAAAACTGCTAAGGTGTATCCTCGCTTTAAATCTGTCTCATCTAATAATCTTACCAACTATAGACCAATATCAATATTATCGTCATTATCAAAACCACTCGAAAAACACATACACAAAATAACTCTACGACACATGCAAGAGAACAATTTACTCATAGACAGTCAGTCAGGCTTTAGACCCAATCATTCCTGCCACACCGCTCTTACCAAAATGACAGAAAACTGGTTAGTAAACATAAATGACGACAGACTATGTGGTGCCATCTTTGTCGACTTTAAAAAGGCATTTGATATGATTGACCACGATATTCTTGTAAGAAAAATAAAGACTTATAGACTGCACCCTGACCTAATAAAATTAATTGCATCGTTTCTTTCAGACAGACAACAGGTAGTATTCTTCAACAATTCTCTATCAAATTCTGCTAAAGTTGACACTGGTGTTCCGCAAGGTTCTATTCTAGGCCCGTTGCTCTTTGCTATCTATATCAATGATCTTCCACTTCATCTTAAACACTCTTCTTGTGACCTTTTTGCCGATGATTGCACAGTCTACACCAGTGACTACGATTGTGTTAATCTAGAATCAACTCTTCAGGTCGAGTTATACAATTTAATTGGATGGAGCAAAAATAATGGCATGATTATAAACACCGATAAAACAAAATCAATGCTCATAACAACAAGACAGAAACTACAAAACGCAACAAAAACAACACTTCGGCTCTGTACAGAAACATCACAGATAGAAAACGT
This sequence comes from Achatina immaculata, assembly GCA_009760885.1. NCBI lineage: Eukaryota > Metazoa > Mollusca > Gastropoda > Stylommatophora > Achatinidae > Lissachatina > Lissachatina immaculata. The sequence goes on from CM019701.1 coordinate 23,597,504, forward strand.
TAGCGAGCACAAAACACTAGGTCTTATTATTGACCAACATCTGACCTGGAACTCTCATGTGCAATGTCTAACAAAACTCATCGCACAAAAAGTATACCAATTAGCTAAAATTAAGCACTTCATAGATCAAGACACTAGGAAGACATACTACATAGCTCATATACAAACACATTTAGACTACTGCTCAACAGTTTGGGATAGTTGCTCAGTGTCAAATACAAAGAGGCTTTGCTCTCTCCAAAAGCGAGCAGTAAAGCTTATTAGTGACAGAGATCAAGCACAAACAACTAATCATCACAAACGTATCAAAATACTACCTCTTAAGAACAGGTTCCTCTTCAACAAAGCCAAGTTAGTACATCAAATTCTTTCACGGCATGCCCCGCCTTATCTATGGAACCTGTTTAAATTTAGCCCAAAGTGCAGCCAACGCTTGAACAACATATGTCTTCCAAAACCTAGACTTGATCTTTACAAGAAAAGCTTTAGTTATTCTGCTGCTCATCTTTGGAATACCCTCCCATCCTATATAAAAATATAAATTATACTCCTTCCTACAACTACAAGCTTTCCCAATATCTATTTGATGTGGACTACATCCCTCCATGAATTATAAAACTTAAAAGTTATCTTAAGCTGCTCTTACAGACACCGAATACAATTAATTGTTTTCTGAATAGTCCCGAAAATTTTGTTTAGTAGATAGTCATTTATAATGTATGTAGTTACTTCTGTACTGAGTGAATGTTTAAGAGCGAAACGTAAATGTTATATTTTATTTTATGTCTCTCAGCTTCAATGTTAGTTATGTTTGTTATATGAACAGCATATTTGTAGAATGTCTGGAATAGAGTGAAAGATGTATGATAAAGGGCAGAATGTCAGACGGGCCTGCGTGCCCAATTCTTAACCCTTTTGAAATAAAGATCAATCAATCAATCAATCAATCAATCTCTCTCTCTCTCTCTCTCTCTCTCTCTCTCTCTCTCTCTCTCATACCCATGAAAATTAAATAACATAAACAAAGAAAACTGGGGCGCGCCCTAAGTACAACACTACACGTTTCCAACAAAAACCCAACATAACATACACTCCAGAGAGTCTGATCTCCGATGAGATCATCGTTCTCACTAAAATATACCAGTACTTGCCACACATACTATTTATATTAATCACATCCTCACCACACAAAGAATAATAACAATCTAATCATATTGCTAGCTCTCTTGTTAGAGGCACGGACCCAACTAGCCTCTCATTCCCTTTTATCGATAGCTCCTACCACGTTAGAACTCACACATGCCGTACGTTCGTATTTGGCTGAACTCTCCACAGCGGTCATGCTTCTCCATAGATACTTGATATTTTCTATCAGCTCGGCTTGGCAAATTTTTACCATGCCATCGTCTTAAACGATTGCATAATAATAAGACTAGCAATTTTCTTTTTCTTTCTTATTCGTCTTATTATTATTATGCATTAGATTCGAATAATGAAGGTTCCCATTAACAATGAAGGATAAATATACTTAGAAGGAACAGCTGTTGAAGAAGTAACCCATTTTGCATATCTCGGCAGCTATATAGACCACAATGGTGACATCAGAAAAAAGTTAGAATTCGAATTGCCAAATCAGCATCGACCTTGAAGAATCTTTAGAACATATGGCATTCTAAAGTTATAAGCACAAAAACCAAGTTTAGATTATTCAGTTCAAATGTAATATCCACCCTCATTTATGCATGTGAAAGCTGGAAAACAACTAAAGAAATAGACAAGAAATTAGACTCTTTCGAAAACAAATGCATAAGGAAAATACTCTGTATAACGTGGAACGAATTCAAGAACAATGCAGAGATTAGGCAGATGAGCAAACAACAACCTGTCTCATGCGTGATCAGAAAAAGAAGATGGACAAATGTCGGTCACGTGATGAGAAGAAACAATCAGATAATCCCCAAACGAGCTATCAGATAGAACACAACAGGCCGAAGAAAAAGAAGTCGACCACGTGAAACAAAGGCTGGGACTGAAGACCCACTCTGATGCTGAAGTCAGAGGTACCCAGCCAAAAGGCGCATCGCAAAAATCAGCGTACCACTCATCATCGCCAGTGTGCGCACGAAGAAGAAGAAGAAGTAGAAGACCCAATTTGATATAGCAAGAAATAAAAAGTGTTATCGAGAGAGAAATCTTCCTTGGAATATACTCAAGAGCACAACGTGAGGAAATATTATTTCAACACAGGGCGGCTGATAAAATTAAAGTATTGGGCCACCGGTCACTCCTTTTTAACACTACACCTTTCCGACCAAAACCCAAACTAGAGAACATTGTTAAGAGAGGCCAGTTCAGTGGGCATCCCTTGGTGAGATTGAAAAACTCGCCGAAGACAGGACATCTTGACGAACTACCATGAGGACCCTATGTGACGTTTAACGGCACTGGAAGGATATAAGATGAATCATCTTAGACTGTTCATGATCTTCTCTCTTGGCCTTCCTCTCTGACTCTGCCTATCTTGTAGATACTCACTGATTAATGTACAAGACGGGGAGAGTAAATCAGTCACATGTATATAGTTATTTCCTGCATTGAACGTATGGGTAATAGCGAAAGTTAACAGGTTTGTCATTTCAATTTTGCTATTTCAGTTATGTTATTTCAGTCTTAACCACGTGTATTATATGTAGCATACTTGTACTATATAATATAAAAATGTCTAGTTTAGACAGTCTTGATAAAGAGCAAAATGTCAGACAGGTCTGCATGCCCAATTCTTCACTCTTTGCAAATAAAGTTCAGTGAATCAATGAATCAATCAGTCAGTCAGTTTCTTCTCATTTATTGTTTCCTATCGTTGTTGTCATGTTTCCCGATTATTGAGAAAAGACATTGGCGATGGCTGGGGCATGTTCCCGAAGACTGGTGACTCTTTACCAAAACCAGCAACTGAAGGGGAACAGGAGCAAGGGTAGATCATAGGACACAGGAAGAAGAATAGACAGGATGTTGAACAACAGAGGGCTCACCTGGGTAAGAGAGGAAAAGAAGGCGAAGGACAGGCTTGTCTGTGGGAAAACCTCTGCGGAAGCTTCACGTGCTTTGGGCACTTAAGGTTCCGATAGAGATGATGATGATGATGATGATGATGATGATGATTTTCAAGTTCCCCTTTTTCTCGTCCTGTGCCCAATAAATACTGACCGTTATTTTTTTTACGGATTTATCAAAACTGCTTTTTTTTTCATTTGTTTACCATTCGGTGTTTGTCATTTTAGCTGTCACCTATTGTTTCTTGTGATCCTTGCATTGATTGGAATTTTCTTCCTGAAAATTATTATTATTATTATTATTACTACCGAAAATCCCGTGAAACATTTTCGACCTCTGCTCAACAAAACCTGAAGGACGCTTGATGGAAAGAAAAAGAAGGATCGATCAAAAAGTTAACGGTAGAAGCTCAGATGAACAGTTCGTATCAAAAACAACTTGGACATCATAAACTTATACACAAGAGGCTGTGCTGGACATAGACTCGATTGCAGAGAAATGAAGAGAATTTGTTTCTGTCTTGCAAGATGCTGCACAACGCCCTGTGCGGTAACTGCCTGGTTTATCTCACTAAATGCAGTGAAGTTTATTTATCTACCCCCATTATTTTCACCTGCCAGAGAAGTAATCATTTAGCCCGGGGGTTCTCAAAGTGGTAGATAATGAAACAATGGGGGGTGGGAAGATCCTAGGCAAAGAGGGGGGAAAGAAGCATCATCTGCCTGCCCGCCAGCACGCCCGCCTGCCCGCCCTCCCGTCCGTCTGTCTGTCCGTTCAGTACCCAGGGCACATGTGGCTGTTAGTATCAAGAGATCTCACTTCTGCCAGTTCCTCTCTATCTTCTTGGCTGTCTCCCGCCTTAGTCCTTTGTTTACCAGCATTTTCTCTGCGTTATGTTTCCATGTCTCTTTGAGTCGTCCCTTGCTCCTTTTGCTCTACAAAATCCACAGTAATTATGTTCACGGTAAGGATTAGTCTGTCATTCTCATAATGTGGCCAGTGGTAAGGATTAGTCTGTCATTCTCATAATGTGCCCAATCAGTTGTCACCTTGTCCTTTCAGACATTGTCCACAGTGGTGTCATGTCTGTCTCTCTTAAAAAAAGATGTCATTGTTTATGACATTTGACCAGAGCACTTCTTTAGCCATACGTAGACACTTGGTTTGGAAAGTGTCAAGTATACATCCTGCTGTCTGTCATTTTCCGCATCATATCTAAGCAAAAATAATTTTTGAGTTGCGCTAAGAAAGTGACCAGGAGCCAACTGGACGATGGCCTGTAAAATTTTGAGAACCACTGATTTAGTTACCTTTAATACTTTAAATAAGTGGGCAATATCTTCCATAAGTTTTAAAAAAAATCTATGCCCTGTGGCATTTGCCTGACCTAGGGGTGTGAAGTGTTAGTGCCTTCACATTTCTAGGCCACCAACGGAGAAGCGGGACAGGGTCTTGGTGGGCTATGGTTCTCCAATCCTAGCACAGGGATGCGAGCTATGATGGTAAGATCGCCAAATCGGACGAGATTTTCACCTTCAACATAAGAAATAAAATACGCTAGGAATTGAGGCAGGAAAACATCAAATTATTCGTTCAACGAATGAAAGAAATAGTGTGACAGAAACGTTCGCCTTTATTTCGTCTTCTTCAATCATGTAATGTATCTGTATTTCACCTTCTTCAATTATATAATTTGTCTGTAGTTCGCCTTCGATTATGTAATTCGTCTGTATTTCGCCTTCTTCACTCATGGTAACCATGGTAACAATCTAATGATAACATTAATGCTGAAACTAATAGCGGTTTCTCCCCCCCCCCCCCAACAAAAAAGTGTTTTAAAGTGTACATATCCTAGCTAACCTTGCCACTTCATGTGGAGAAAGTACCTTGCCACTGTTGTACTTATTTCTCTCTAGATTTTTCCAATTAGGTCAAAGACAAGGCCCATAACTCTGAAACCTCTAGCAGAGTTACAGGCAATGTCAGAAAGCGGGTACTCTAAAGAGCCCGGGCACTAAGAAACGTAGGATTCCTTCATCGGGATCTTTTAGCTTTCAGGGTTTACTCTCGTTCCGTTTTGATTCTCCTGAGCCACTCACAAGGAAGTGGATCGTCATCAGGATCGACAGACAAGTGCACCAACCCCAACCACATCGCGGCACCATATGAGGTACTTCACATAACTTACGCCAATGTCCAGCAAAACATTTGGTCTTGTATAAAAAAAGTCCAGCAAAAAGTATATGATAACATATGCTTGCTGAATCATTCATTTGTGAAAACATAAAAAACATACAAGAAAAAATAGTGAATAAAAAGATCTTAGCAAATATATCCAAGAGTTTATTGTTTCCAGAAAAAAAAGGTGCAACAAACACATGGCACCATTACTGATCAGCACATGGAAAAACTTGCAAAATAATGATGATGATAAATGGGTGTATGGAAAAACCAAAAAAGAAACAATGATAAGCACTCTGGGAAAATCACAACATGACAATGATAACAAATAAATAGAAAAATCACAAAACAACAATGATCATAAGTACATTGAAAAACTACACAATGGCAATGATAAGGTACATTTGGAAAAAGAAAATCACAAATAAGCTGTCAGTGTAACATGTGAAAAATGCCTTGATACTTACACATAAAACAGTATAACAATATTTTAAAACAATGTTTTCTCTCCAAAACTGCTTCCACAAGTGAGAGAAATCACCCCAGAATTCGTGCTGGTGTGTCAGTTTATCTTTAAACTCCACCTTCTACATCTGATTGTCTACGGATCATCAAGACACCATCTTGTATTGGAACTAAGACCTGTAATGTTTTCAGAAACCAGTGTAAATATCTGGAACAATTAAATTTTTTAGTTCAATCTTCATAAAAATATTCCTCTTTCTACATCACATCCAGACTTTTTTTCCACACAACATACACAAAGCTTACACAAGAATATGGCCATACAAGTTAACCCTGTGTTACTTATTCCTGTCAAATTCACTTCTCATCTGATCCTAAAGGTAAAGTAAAGTAAAATAAGGTAAGGTAAGGTAAGGTAAGCCCTTTCATGTCATAAAGGCACCTATGAAATACAAAGCTAGTGACCGTATCTTCCAAGACCTGATGGCACACTAAAGGATTATATTACACCTGTTGCCTTTCCTACCCCAGCTTAAAGAGGAATCAGGTACCCAATTCAACAACTAAGTAACTGGGATGCCCCAGGGCAGACTGCGCTCTTATCTTGTTTGATTTCATCTAATTCACTTCTTTATCTGTTTCTGTTATCTTTCTCTTTTCATCAATCTCTCTGAGTACAGGATTACTATTATCACATCCCATCATCTTCTCAATAATATCTGTAAGTTGTATATCTGCTAATGTTATGCTTCGCTCAATCCAGGTGTAAATACAGGTGTGTGACACACTTATCTTAGAAAAAAAAAACTGTTCTCAAAATTAAAGAATGCCTGTCTGTATGGTGAAAATCCTGTATACAGGGATAATTGTAGGTTTGAAAATATCAGGTGTTTGCATAAAAATAATTTTAAAAAAGAAAAAATGTCACAGCATCTGTGCTGATTTCCCATAAGTCTGCAGGGGGGAGGGGTACTTTGTTGCTGAAGAACTAATGGCCATTTGCCAAGATCAGCCACCACAAAGTCTACAGGCTTGCTTTTTTAACTCTTTCAATCCTGATTTCTTCCAGAATAAATTTTGATGAGAAATGTTGGCATGAAGAAACTGGAAGGAGGTTACTCTAAAATTTTAAAATATTCTTTGGATTAGAAATGTACTACTTTTCATTTTATTTAGATTTTATGCAAATATCACTCTGAGCACTGATTTGCATAGGAGTGCATGATCTACCAATTCTGCCAAGTGTTGTTTTGGAATGAAATAGTTAATTTTGCCCCTCTCAAAATCAGTTCCATCTACATTCTACTTACAGAAATGTAAGACTCCATAAAGGATCAAAGATGGTGAACCTACAAAATAACTTTCATTTACTTTACTATTTCTGTCTCTCTTTCTGTTTGTCTCTTCCTTTCTGCCTGACTGAAAATGAATCTTGCACTTTCTCTGCCGTTTCCTCACCTTATGCAAAGATGGATCTGCAGCTACAGCATCTACAATCTGCTTTGTTGGTGTGACTCCTCTAAAAGGTATGTAGCCATCTCCATAAAAGAAAGCATTATCCATAAGAATAGTGCCTCCTTGATTAAGTAATCCTCCATCAAAAAAAAGCTGAAAAAAGAGGTGAATAAGCAACAATGTAATGTATAATGTTATGTAATGTGATGCAATGTTGTGTTATGTAATGTAATGTTATATGTGTATGAATGTATGTATGTATGTATGTATGTATGTATGTATGTATGTATGTATGTATGTATGTATGTATGTATGTATGTATGTATGTATGTATGTATATATGTATGGTGCATGTTGGTCAGCTAGTTAGTCAGTGTAATTGCTCCTACATGACTTCTGCTAGTGTGACCTTGAACTCAGCAACAAATAACTGATATGAACTCTACTTCCTGTCCACCATAAGGTCAGTGTTTACCCCCCTCTCATGACATAAGATTTAGTAGCCTCAGCTCATTTTCATTTGACTGCTCCTTCTAAATCAGACTTTCACTAGGGCCATCACAATCATGGTTAAAGTCATAGTTAATATTACTATATCTATCACTGCTGTTACAGTCAATGTCAGTACTTCCTCTTCTACAATGACTGCAATTTATAATCTAAACTTCTACCACCATAACAAACTGGTATCAACACAATCTGTTTTACAGGTTATAATCAAATATGAAGGTGAATCAAACTGTAATGGTTCTCTAAAAATTATAAATCAAGTGCTAGACAGTTCTACTAATATGTTATGCCCTCTTTCTTTAGAAACATGAGCATGGAGCCATGCTGGACATTTTGAAATATGAAATCAGCAAACCAGATCCAAGATGGCTGCTCCTTTAGAAGCATACATGAGACAAGAATAAAAAGCAGTTTGTTTTTTTTCATTGGTTAAATCAGGTGAGAAACCTGCAGATATTCACTGCAGAATGAAGGGGCAGTATGGGACATTTATGTGTCACTTTGGCAGGTATATGAGTGGCACAGGAAGTCCAAAAGTGAGGGGTCAAATTTTGCTGATGCAGCTCACTCCTGCCAACCTCTCATCTATGAATACACCTGACCCTAATACTGAAGTGCAACAAATGATACAGGAAAACCAGCAGGTAAAAACTGATGAGATGGCTGGAGAATTGAAGAACAGTTATGACTTGATGCACCACATCATTCACGATGTGCTGCAATACTGAAAAGTTTCCATCAGGTGAGTACCAAAACAATTCACACCCAAGATGAAATAAAGCCATGAGGATAAATCTTTTACAACATTATGAAGAAAGGAGATGACTTTCTATGATGAATAGTCACTGGAGATGAATGCTAGGTACATTACTTCCATCAAAGTTCTGCAAGGGACATGTGAATGAATGAATGAATGAATGAATGAATGAATGAATGAATGAGCAGCACTTATACCTTCAAATAATCCAAATATTCAAGTTTGTCTGCATCCAAAAAGATGATATCAAACTTTTCTCCCTTGCTATTCAAATCTTTCAGAACATCTAAACCTTTGCCTGTGAAAACCAAAAGGACAGTTTCTTTATGTATTACAATTAACATCTCCTTTCCCACATAAAATGATCAACTGTCCTGAATTTTATGGAGCATTCCTGTATTTTAAAGACTTGCCCCAGGAATTGTATTACTTCAGTCAGAAAACATAAATATCTTTCTTACTTAATTTACTTGCTTCATCCTTCCTCTTGTACCATGAGGTGTCAAGGGGAGATGCATTTGGCATCTTTGGGCCATATGAGTGGCCTCAGTCTTCTTCTTCTTCTTCTTCGTTCACTTCTACCACCAAAAACCGCACTGTGAACCTACTGAATTCACGCATGTGGTCCTCGTTAGGTCCCGTGGTCCCCTGTGTGGTCCAATTGTTTTTTAGTACATTTTAAAGAAAATTCATTCTGTAGAGAAATACAAGAAAGTGTAATAGGCACATTTGTAAGTAAAATTATAAACCTAAATGACTGATTAAAATGTTGGGTTAAAATTTAAATTTAACTCCCACCTCTTTTGACTGTGTGTCCCATATTTGAACCTGGAGAAGATGGTCAGGTTAATCCCACAGTGTCCATATCAGATATAAACTAAAGCTACCGGCTTCTGGACTGGACTTGACAAGATTTTCTCTCCTTATGTTCACAGTCTTGAGAGTGTCTTGATGATTTCTAGAACAATCTACATTCAACCTACCTACGATGAACTTAACCTTCTTATGATGGGGAGAGCTCTTCACAAGCTCTACGACCAGGTTCTTTAGATACTCCTCTCTGTCAACAGAAACAACTTCTCCGTCAGCTAGAGAGAAACAATAAAAAACATTGAGGACCATTTTGAATTTATTTTAGATAGAGAAGACATGATTTGATTATAATTTTCAAGATAATGAAATAGTTTTAGGATTATAAATATCAAGATAAAATGCATGAATATTGAGTTGTTGATCAGCATCGTCGCACATGATCAATGCCTAGTCACCAGCTGACCAGAGACTGCCAACTAGTTTCGCCATCAGCATGAACTCCATAGCTAGCAGCATCATTCCTCTTCCTTGCCAGAACATTAACCCTGGTACACATTTTTTCTTGAGGCTGGGAAATTTTTTTGCGAGCCACAGTCTGAGCACCATTGTGGTGAATGGAAATTGAAACTGAGTCACATGATCAACAAGTTAGTGACTTATCCACTGCATTAATGTGGCTCCCAAATATCAAGATAATGATAAATATCATTAAATATCAATAAATGATTGTTAAGGATGATAAATGCCCAGAAAATGAAATAAAAATGAGGGTTAGGAGGACAGCTACCCAGCTAATAGAATATAAATGAGTGTGAGAATGACAACTATCCAGTTGTGCCATCCAGTCAATAAACTCACACATCAAAGACCTAGGTTCAGTTCTCAACTACAAAACTGCTCCAAGATCACTTTTCTTGAAACTCAGTCATTTCCTCTTTATTCACAAAATTTTTCTTGTCAGCCAATCCAACCTTCATTTTTTTAATTGTTTACTGATGAAGACCTTCAGGATACTGGAAATGATGATATTATCTTATATCTCCTTACAGGCTGTTAATCACAGATTGTGAAAACAGCAATTTATGCAAAGTGACCAGTTTTAATCACAGATTCTGAAAACAGCAATTTATGCAACTTGTCCTGCGAACTATATTAATTCACTTGGAATGCCTAAATGTCTCTTATATTAAAACACATGTCCCATGCTGCCACATATTGTGACAAATTTCCATCTTTGATTGCCACATATTCAGAAATACTAAAACTTTTTAAAAATTATCTTGTTGGAAATATTTCTAATTTGAAATACATGGATATATAGCACGTTTCACAGCGATCTGCTCTAAGGACATCATGGACAGCAGGAGCTGCTGTAATCTTCCATGTCAGTAACAGTGTGACCACAAGAAAGTTTTATTCACTTGTTAAGGAGTTGTTACTGATGTAAATATTAACAATAATCCATGTACAGTCACTCACTGTGACCTGTATTCCTTGTAACTTTACACTGTCATTCTCCCATTCTTTGAGATCCGGTACAGGGTGGGGAAAATCTTTTTTGATAAGAACAACCTGTGTTTGGCTTATTGGATTAGCACAGAAGAATATTTGAGATAGTTGAAAACATCTGACGGCATCTCCTGCAAGAGGAAAATATACAGAAGACGTTCCAAGTTAGCTCCCCTTTGTTTGGCACTCCTGCAGTTTCAATATCAAATGTTAATGTACTTTAACCTTATTCTCTGGGATTTCATTCAATTTTCTTTTTTACATTTTCTGCTCTCTTTCTTCTCATAATTAGACTTTATGATGTCCATAGAGGCTCTGGCCAGCATGACAGAGTATGTGCTGCACTCTCTCTCTCTCTCTCTCTCTCTCTCTCTCTCTCTCTCTCTCTTTCTGAACCTTAAGTGCCCAGGGCACATGAAGCTTCCACAAGGGTTTTCCACAAATGCCTGCCCTTTGCCTTTTTTTCTGCTCTTGCCCAGGTGAGCCCTCTATTGCTCAACATCCTTTCTGTTGTTCTTCTCCATGTCTCTTTTGGTCTACCCTTACTTCTGTTCCTCTGTGGTGTCCATCTTAGTGCTATTTTTGGTAGTGAGTTGTCAGTCATTCGGACCACATGTCCCAACCATCACCAGCTGCACAGCCGATGCTAATTCCAACATCAGAAAGTCTAATAGGCACATTTGTAAGTAAAATTATAAACCTAACCGACTGATTAAAATGTTGGGTTAAAATTTAAATTTAACTCCCACCTCTTTTGACTGTGTGTCCCATATTTGAACCTGGAGAAGATGCTCAGGTTAATCCCACAACATCCATATCAGATATAAACTAAAGCTACTGACTTCTGGACTGGACTTGACCAGGTTTTCTCTCCTTATGTTCACAATCTTGAGAGTGTCTTGATGATTTCTAGAACAATCTACATTCAACCTACCTACGATGAACTTAACCTTCTTATGATGGGGAGAGCTCTTCACGAGCTCAATGACCAGGTTCTTTAGATACTCCTCTCTGTCAACAGAAACAACTTCTCCGTCAGCTAGAGAGAAACAATAAAAAACTTTGAGGGCCATTTTGAATTTATTTTAGATAGAGAAGACGCGATTTGATTATAATTTTCAAGATAATTAAATAGTTTTAGGATTATAAATATCAAGATAAAATGCATGAATATTGAGTTGTGGATCAGCATCGTCGCACATGATCAGTGCCTAGTCACCAGCTGACCAGAGACTGCCAACTAGTTTCGCCATCGGCATGAACTCCATAGCTAGCAGCATCATTCCTCTTCCTTGCCAGAGCGTTAACCCTGGTACACATTTTTTCTTGAGGCTGGGTAAACTCTGGAAATTTTTTTGCGAGCCACGGTCTGACCACCACTGTGGTGAATGGAAATTGAAACTGAGTCACATGATCAACAAGTTAGTGACTAATCCACTGCATTAATGTGGCTCCCAAATATTAAGATAATGATAAATATCATTAAATATCAATAAATGATTGTTAAGGATGATAAATACCCAGAAAATGAAATAAAAATGAGGCTTAAGAGGACAACTACCCAGCTAATGGAATATAAATGAGTGTGAGAATGACAACTATCTAGTTGTGCCATCCAGTCAATAAACTCACACATCAAAGACCTAGGTTCAGTTCTCAACTACAAAACTGCTCCAAGATCACTTTTCTTGAAACTCAGTCATTTCCTCTTTATTCACAAAATTTTTCTTGTCAGCCAATCCAACCTTCATTTTTTTTAATTGTTTACTGATGAAGACCTTCAGGGTGCTAGAAATGATGATATTATCTTATATCTCCTTACAGGCTGTTAATCACAGATTGTGAAAACAGCAATTTATGCAAAGTGACCAGTTTTAATCACAGATTCTGAAAACAGCAATTTATGCAAAGTGACCAGTCATCCAGTATTATATGAGACAGTCCCATACTCTAAAGATTTGTCCTGCGAACTGTATTAATTCACTTGGAATGCCTAAATGTCTCTTATATTAAAACACATGTACCATGCTGCCGCATATTGTCACATATTTTCATCTTTGACTGCCACATATTCAGAAATACTAAAAACTTTTAAAAAATTATCTTGTTGGAAATATTTCTAATTTGAAATACACGGATATATAGCACGTTTCACAGCGATCTGCTCTAAGGACATCATGGACAGCAGGAGCTGCTGTAATCTTCCATGTCAGTAACAGTGTGACCACAAGAAAGTTTTATTCACTTGTTAAGGAGTTGTTATTGACGTAAATATTAACGATACTCCATGTATAGTCACTCACTGTGACCTGTATTCCTTGTAACTTTACACTGTCATTCTCCAATTCTTTGAGGTCTGGTACAGGGTGGGGAAAATCTTTTTTGATAAGAACAACCTGTGTTTGGCTTATTGGATTAGCACAGAAGAATATTTGAGATAGTTGAAAACATCTGACGGCATCTCCTGCAAGAGGAAAATATACAGAAGACGTTCCAAGTTAGCTCCCCTTTGTTTGGCACTCCTGTAGTTTCAATATCAAATGTTAATGTACTTATTCTCTGGGATTTCATTCAATTTTTAAAAAAATAAATTTTCTGCTCTCTTTCTTCTCATAATTAGACTTTATGATGTCCATATGAGGCTCTGGCCAGCATGACAGAGTATGTGCTGCACTCTCTCTCTCTCTCTCTCTCTCTCTCTCTCTCTCTCTCTCTCTCTTTCTGAACCTTAAGTGCCCAGGGCACATGAAGCTTCCACAAGGGTTTTCCACAAATGCCTGCCCTTTGCCTTTTTTTCTGCTCTTGCCCAGGTGAGCCCTCTATTGCTCAACATCCTTTCTGTTGTTCTTCTCCATGTCTCTTTTGGTCTACCCTTACTTCTGTTCCTCTGTGGTGTCCATCTTAGTGCTATTTTTGGTAGTGAGTTGTCAGTCATTCGGACCACATGTCCCAACCATCACCAGCTGCACAGCCGATGCTAATTCCAACATCAGAAACAAACACTAGGCGAACTGTTAAACATAAACCAATGTATAAACTTCATAGGACAGAAAAACAAACTAAGGACAGGCCCAAAAAAAAAATTAGATATGTCAATCAGATAGAAGAAAGAAACAGCACCATGACAGTGCAGTGAGAAGAAAGAGAGCATGAAAATGTAAAAAAACAAACTGAATGAAATTTGAGAGAATAAGGTTAAGAAATAAGGACTTTGTGCAGGAGGCAGCTAAAGATAAAGCACTGTAAAGTTTTGGTAACTGCACAGAAAGATGAATAATAAATCTAGAACATGGACTGGTTTCAACATCAAGGATAAGAATGACCAGGTTCTGAAGACAGGCACAGAAAAAGGGGCAGCATTTTTCCACAGATGGCCATGGTCATTTAGAAAGCAAAACCCGCTGTTGGCGAGATCTTCAGCTGCCGTGCGTGGAGCGGTGCTCCTCCCGGCCAATGAAGAAATTTGCAAATGAGGTTGCCGCGCAGCACCTCTGCTCTAGAGGCCGCCCACGTCCGGAATACATCTACACTGGTGAAATATGCCTAAACCGGCACACACCAGGGGTGGAACTTGATGGCTAGACATGTCATGCCACCTCCGCTCTAGAGGTCGGTAACGCCTGATAAACACCCATACTGGTGAATTTTGCCTAAACCGGCTCATACCAGGGGTGAATCTTGAAGGCTATGCATGTCACAGTACCTCTGACCTAGAGGTCAGTCCCGTCCCAAATACGCCCATACTGGGATAATGCCTAAACCGGCTCAACCCAGGGGTAGAAGTCATTAGTGGCGAGGATTCGTCCTCCTGGACAAAAGCTCCATCCTGGTCACAACTAGGAAGGGTAGCGGCCACGACCGCAAAATGCTGAAGTCGGAGACACTGGACCAGGGAAGTCTAGATAGGCAACCACCTCTCACCCGGCGGGAATGTTTCTGTATCCTAATCACGCTGAGGTTTTCCGGTGAGAAAGTCCAACCCTGGACTGGATGGGCAACCACCTCTCACCCGGCGGTGATACACGGGTATCTCAAAACACGTCGAGGTTTTCCGGTGAGAAAGTCCAACTCTGGCCTGGGTGGGCTACCGCCTCTCACCCAGCGGGGATGCACTGATATCCTAAACACGTCGAGGTCTTCCGGTGTCACGCAATCCCGCTTCCGATACTCTGAACCCCTTGTGGTCCTCTCGTGGATCTCGTGTGGTCTATTTTGGACCACACAGGAGACCACGGGACCTAACGAGGACCACAGGCGTGAATTCAGTAGGTTCACAGTGCGGTTTTTGGTGGTAGAAGTGAACGAAGAAGAAGAAGAAGAAGAAGAAGAAGAAAGCAAAACAAACGGGCTCGACACAGTGAAGACCATGGCAGATGCTGGTCTGCCACAGTGGTCTGCTGATGCGGGTGTTAGTGATATCAGTAGCTCACTTTGGCCTTGGCTTTCTGTCTTTGTCCATGACTCAGACAATCAAGCTCAAAAGAATACAAAATGAGACCATGAGAACAGTTGTAACGTGCACAAAGAACACTCTGTTTATAACAATGCACCACTTGCTGGATATGTCCAGCATGAAAGTAAGACACACAAATATGTACAGGTGAAGATGCACTTCAGGGCTATCAGCACAGCAAACCACCCCCTTCTACCAGAGTTGAACTCAGCAAAAGGCAAGTGCACCAAGTGAGGGAGATCATGGATGGCAGAGGCAGAAGAGACACTGTCAGCAGTCTGCAACCCAAAGTAGATTTCCCCTTGAGCCAAAATGGACTAAAGTGTCAGCTATGCAGAATCTAACAAAGGTTGTGATCCAGCTTGGTCGTGAATGCCAAGACTGGGCTCAGGGTAAATCAGAAGCCCGGGTGCAGGAACACTCCAAACCACATACCCCTGTGATCTTCACAGGGTGGGGAAAATCTTTTTTTGGTAAGAACAACCTGTGTTTGGCTTATTGGATTAGCACAGTAGATATATTTGAGATAGTTGAAAACATCTGACGGCATCTCCTGCAAGAGGAAAATATACAGAAGACGTTCCAAGTTAGCTCCCCTTTGTTTGGCACTCCTGCAGTTTCAATATCAAATGTTAATGTACTTATTCTCTGGGATTTCATTCATTTTTTTTTCAAATTTTCTGCTCTCTTTCTTCTCATAATTAGACTTTATGATGTCCATACGAGGCTCTGGCCAGCATGACAGAGTATGTGCTGCCCTCTCTCTCTCTCTCTCTCTCTCTCTCTCTCTCTCTCTCTCTCCCTCTCTCTCTCTCTGAACCTTAAGTGCCCAGGGCACATGGGACTTCCACAAGGGTTTTCCACAAACGCCTGCCCTTTGCCTTTTTTTCTGCTCTTGCCCAGGTGAGCCCTCTATTGCTCAACATTCTTTCTGTTGTTCTTCTCCATGTCTCTTTTGGTCTACCCTTACTTCTGTTCCTCTGTGGTGTCCATCTTAGTGCTATTTTTGGTAGTGAGTTGTCAGTCATTCGGACCACATGTCCCAACCATCGGCAGCTGCACAGGCGATGCTAATTCCAACATCAGAAACAAGCACTAGGCGAACTGATAAACATAAACAGGACAGAAAAACAAAGGACATGCCCCCCCAAAAAAAAATCAGATAGAAGAAAGAAACAGCACCATGACAGTGCAGTGAGAAGAAAGAGAGCACGAAAATGTAAAAAACAAACTGAATTAAATTTGAGAGAATAAGGTTAAGGAATAAGGACTTTGTGCAGCAGGCAGCAAAAGATAAAGCACTGTAAAGTTTTGGTAACTGCACAGAAAGATGAATAATAAATCTAGAACATGGACTGGTTTCAACATCAAGGATAAGAATGACCAGGTTCTGAAGACAGGCACAGAGAAAGGGGCAGCATTTTTCCACAGATGGCCATGGTCATTCAGAAAGCAAAACAAAAGGGCTCAGCACAGTGAAGACCATGGCAGATGCTGGTCTGCCACAATGGTCTGCTGATGCGGGCATTAGTGATGTCAGTAGCTCACTTTGGCCTTGGCCTTCTGTCTTTGTCCATGACTCAGACAATCAAGCTCGAAAGAATACAAAATGAGACAGTTGTAATGTGCATAAAGAACACTCTGATTATAACAATGCACTACTTGCTGAATATGTCCAGCATGAAAGTAAGACACACAAATATGTACAGGTGAAGATGTACTTCAGGATAGCCAGCACAGCAAACCACCCCCTTCTACCAGAGTTGAACTCAGCAAAAGGCAAGTGCACCAAGTGAGGGAGATCATGGATGGCAGAGGCAGAAGAGACACAGTCAGCAGTCTGCAACCCAAAGCAGATTCCCCCTTGAGCCAAAATGGACTAAAGTGTCAGCTATGCAGAATCTAACAAAGGTTGTGATCCAGCTTGGTCGTGAATGCCAAGACTGGGCTCAGGGTAAATCAGAAGCCCGGGTGCAGGAACACTCCAAACCACATACCCCTGTGATCTTCACAGGTGGCTCAGTGGCATGAGGTCTAAATAGTGGATGGGGCTATGTTATCTACTGCAACAGCAAACTGGTTGCCAGTAAATCAGGACCCTAAGCAACCAGCACTTCCAGCATTAGGATGTAGGTGCAGGCTACATCAGAAGCAATTTCCTGGTTGGTGGGGCAGGACAGTTCTCATGCAGTCATTGTAACAGACTCTTAATACATGTTACGGAGAACTGAGAGACATTTCTTCCATAGTGAGTGGGTCTAGCTTCTACTGGGCTCTTAATTATCCAGTTTGATGTGGATCTACTACCCCAGTCATGTGGGAGACAAAGGCAGTGAGATAGCGGACAAGCTGGCAGGCATGGCATCAATTCATGGTACTCTAAAATGGACATGGAGGAGATTGCAAGAGTCACCTTGAATAGGCTACATATGGAGGATGATATCGAGTTGAATGACAACAATAGCATTCAGGAGTATGATCGAGCTGGGAGAGTAGAGAGGAAGTGGACATTTTTCTGAATGACATGTGTGACTGGGTCCATCAGCAGGTGCACGCTTCAATGGATTTTGGAAAGGATGGCAAAGGACATATGAGAGTGCCTTAGTGCGGGAATGCCAATCTCCGATTACAGATTATAGAATTCTATTTTGAAGAAAATTAACTCTGTAGCTGGACTGGGACTTTCGTAAGTAAAGTTATAGACCTTGCCTATTGATTAAATTTTGGGGTTAAATATAAATTAATCCTCTCTTTCTTTCTCTCTCTCCCTCCCTCACATACACACATATTTGTTTCAGTGTCCTGAAAGATATGGTCAGATTAATTTATGCCCAACCTGTGTTTCAAATCAGAATAAGCTTTACAAGTAAACAAAAGAAAAATATAATACTTCATCCTTTGTCCTCATCAGATAAAAACATTTAAAATTTAAGAGAAAGACAGTACAAGCTTATACATCCTATGTGAACCATTTCTTCCAAAACCAAGTTATTGTTTTTTCCATTTGCTCAGTTTCTCAGGTTCTAGCTACTGTGTGAAGATTATGTTGAGACAGATGGTTGTCCTACCTGGTAAAGCTTCAGCCATGGCTAGAGCGCTGTAGCCAGTAAACATGCCAACTTCTAGAATACGCTTTGCCTTCTGTATGCTGACCAAGGATTTTGGAAAGGATGGCAGAGGACATATGGGAGTGCCTGGAGTGTGGGAATGCCAGTCTCTGATTACAGATTACAGAATTCTATTTTGAAGAAAATTAACTCTGTAGAGAAGTACAACAAATAGCTGGACTGGCACTTTCGTAAGTAAAGTTATAGACCTTGCCTACTGATTAAATTGTGGGGTTAAATATAAATGAATCCTCTCTTTCTTTCTCTCTCTCTCTCTCTCTCTCTCTCTCTCTCTCTCTCTCTCTCTCTCTCTCTCTCTCTCTCTCTCTCTCTCTCTCTCTCTCTCCCTCACATACACACATATTTGTTGCAGTGTCCTGAAAGATATGGTCATATTAATTTATGCCCAGCCCATGTTTCAAATCAGAATACACTTTACAAGTAAACAAAAGAAAAATATAGTACTTCAGCCTTTGTCCTCATCAGATAAAAACAATTAAAATTTAAGAGAAAGACAATACAAGCTTTTACATCCTACAAGAACCATTTCTTCCAAAAGCAAGTTATTGTTTTTTTCCATCTGCTCAGTTTCTCAGGTTCTAGCTACTGTGTGAAGATTATGTGGGGACAGATGGTTGTCCTACCTGGTAAAGCTTCAGCCATGGCTAGAGCGCTGTAGCCAGTAAACATGCCAACTTCTAGAATACGCTTTGCCTTCTGTATGCTGACCAAGGACTTTAGAAACTGGCCTGAAAACAATGATACGGAAACCTGTTATAACTTTATTCAGACTATATTTCATCCATCCATCTATATCTTTCATAGATGACCAACAAAGCAAAATCACCACCCAGCATGTCATGTGGCATATCACAGAGTAGCAACATATTCTCTATACCTCTCACAGTTTGCTGCCAGCCTTTGTAAGGTGCCCCAGCTGTATGCACACTGTTCATCTCTGCTTCTACATTTCTTTGCTGGGTTGTTTTTGGTTGGCCTCTCTTTCTCTTTCCCCCAAGTGTACATAGCATGGCTGGTGTAGACATGCTGCTGGGAGAGAACATGACATTTCCAGCAGCTCTTTGCAGATTATAATGACAATAAATCTAAAAATAAATGTACATATAGTCTCTAGACACACAAACGCACACACACACAGGCAGGAGATTTTTCATTTTTAACTAAACTATAAAGCTCTCGTAAGCATTAGAGAAATAATATCCTCATGTCAAAACCATGTTCTTAGGTCAGGAATGCTAATATTCTGTGATTTGATGATTTCCATCAGAAATCTTAGGCCTTTTCAACATTCTTAACTGTCTCTCCTGGCTGCTGTACTATACCTTGTTAAAAGCTTTCCCTTATACTCTGTCCTACTGCTTTAATAAAGCTTTGTCTTTGCTTACTGTTCTGCATGTCAATCAATTTGGCTATTGTGTGTGCTGTCATAATGAACTTTGCTCCACAGTTTTCAAAAATATTGTCTCCTTTTCCCACTTCGCTAAACAGCTTTGTCATAATCCTCAGCTCACAGTGAAATTCAAAATAATCAGCACTCTTCTTTGCAGTAATGAGGCATGTCCATTCAAGACCAGGCAGAAACTACAGATCCTGTATAATATTAGGATGGCAAAAGTGTCATATGTTAACCTTTGACACACATATAATGTGCTCAGACAGCACTAATTTGGCCACGTCAATCAGATGAAAGATGGATGTATCCTTAAATGTGCTCTTTTTTGACAACTAGCACATGACAGTAGAATAACTGGGTCACACTGCTGCAGTGGTGGCGGTGGTGGTTCTCCCTGTTGCTGCAAGCTAGAAACCCTTGGAAGCTGATGCTATAGTGAAGAACTTGGCCATCTTCTGTATGCTGACCAAGGACTTTAGAAACTGGCCTGAAAACAATGATACGGAAACCTGTTATAACTTTATTCAGACTATATTTCATCCATAAATCTATATCTTTCATAGATGACCAACAAAGCAAAATCACCACCCAGCATGTCATGTGGCATATCACAGAGCATCAACATATTCTCTATACTTCTCACAGTCTGCTGCCAGCCTTTGTAAGGTGCCCCAGCTGTATGTACACTGTTCATCTCTGCTTCTACATTTCTTTGCCGGGTTGTTTTTGGTTGGCCTCTCTTTCTCCTTCCCCCAAGTGTACATAGCATGGCTGGTGTAGACATGCTGCTGGGAGAGAACATGACATTTCCAGCAGCTTTTTGCAGATTATAATGACAATAATCTAAAAATAAATGTACATATAGTCTCTAGACACACAAACGCACACACACACAGGCAGGAGACTTTTCACTTTTAACTAAACTATAAAGCTCTCGTAAACATTAGAGAAATAATATCCTCATGTCAAAACCATGTTCTTAGGTCAGGAATGCTAATATTCTGTGATTTGATGATTTCCATCAGAAATCTTAGGCCTTTTCAACATTCTTAACTGTCTCTCCTGGCTGCTGTACTTGACTTTGTTAAAAGCTTTCCCTTATACTCTGTCCTACTGCTTTAATAAAGCTTTGTCTTTGCTTACTGTTCTGCATGTCAATCAATTTGGCTATTGTGTGTGCTGTCATAATGAACTTTGCTCCACAGTTTTCAAAAATATTGTCTCCTTTTCCCACTTCGCTAAACAGCTTTGTCATAATCCTCAGCTCACAGTGAAATTCAAAATAATCAGCACTCTTCTTTGCAGTAATGAGGCATGTCCATTCAAGACCAGGCAGAAACTACAGATCCTGTATAATATTAGGATGGCAAAAGTGTCATATGTTAACCTTTGACACACATATAATGTGCTCAGACAGCACTAATTTGGCCATGTCAATCAGATGAAAGATGGATGTATCCTTAAATGTGCTCTTTTTGGACAACTAGCACATGACAGTAGAATAACTGGGTCACACTGCTGCAGTGGTGGCGGTGGTGGTTCTCCCTGTTGCTGCAAGCTAGAAACCCTTGTAAACTGATGCTATAGTGAAGAACTTGGCCATCTTCTGTACGCTGTCCTTAAAACTACTGAAGAAGGATGCGATGGCGATACTTCTAATAATAATAATAGTGTAGCATCCACAGTTTCTATTACAAATACATTACAAACAACTTGAAGTGGAATCCTCATGTTAATTATATTTTTAAAAATGAAGCCATACCTTCTAGAAGACCTGTCAATATTGAAGGACCAAGTCTCCAGACTGTATTCCCCTCCCTGTGTACTCTGTCCCAGTCATGTCTCTCAGTCTCCTCTTCAATCTCATTCAGTGTTGCACTTCCTTTAGATGTTGCATAATCAGCAAAATCTTCCCTCAGCCTGGTCAACTCAAGCGCTGATTCAATGCTCTTTATAACCTCTGGATCTGCCCAGAAGAAGTTGCGAGCTGTAAAGCTTTCTGTACCTCAATCACGGCTGGACTACCGGAGTTTAGAACATGCTGTTGCTGTGCCATTGTTGAAGACCAGTCTGTGTGCTCTAAGCAATCAAGAAATGTTACCGTCTCTTATTACTTTTATCTTTCAAATAAGCTTTAATATTTATCTTTCTGGGGTAAAAAATATTGTATAAGCTCACTGCTACTGAAGCGTATCTGTAACTGTACACTTAACTATCATGGTAGGTAACTCCCTAAGTAAGGATCTTGAACAAAGGCAATATTTCAGATAAGAATGGTTTATCTTTCATGAGAAAAAAAAGGGGAGGGGAATTAAAATCAGACTGAGAAAAGCAAAAATCTGTGCTTCAATCGCCAAAGTTCCATCAAACATGAAGCACAACATGGAAGTATAAATTGGTCTTTATCAGTTTTAGATGACTAGTCTACCTCTAGAATGTGGTCTTGACCGGTTTTCTGAACATTTCTTAGCTGCAGATAGCAGACACTGTCTGGTTTGATAGTCAGCGACATATAGCTGACATACTAGCATCAAGGGCTGGAGAACTATAGCTGACATGCTAGCACCAAGAGCTGGCGAACTATAGCTGACATGCTAGCATCAAGGGCTGGAGTACTATAGCTGACATGCTAGCACCAAGAGCTGGTGAACTATAGCTGACATGCTAGCATCAAGGGCTGGAGAACTATAACTGATATGCTAACATCAATGGCTGGAGAACTATAACTGACATGCTAACATCAATGGCTGGAGAACTATAGCTGACATGCTAGCATCAAGGGCTGGAGAACTATAACTGACATGCCATCATGAAGGGCTGGAGAACTATAACTGACAAGCTAACATCAAGGGCTAGAGAACTATAACTGATATGCTAACATCAAGAGCTGGAGAACTATAACTGATATGCTAGCATCAACGGCTGGAGAACTATAACTGATATGCTAACATCAAGGGCTGGAGAACTATAGCTGACATGCTAGCACCAAGAGCTGGCGAACTATAGCTGACATGCTAGCATCAAGGGCTGGAGAACTATAGCTGACATGCTAGCACCAAGAGCTGGCGAACTATAGCTGACATGCTAGCATCAAGGGCTGGAGAACTATAACTGATATGCTAACATCAAGGGCTGGAGAACTATAACTGACATGCTAACATCAATGGCTGGAGAACTATAGCTGACATGCTAGCATCAAGGGCTGGAGAACTATAACTGACATGCCATCATGAAGGGCTGGAGAACTATAACTGACAAGCTAACATCAAGGGCTAGAGAACTATAACTGATATGCTAACATCAAGAGCTGGAGAACTATAACTGATATGCTAGCATCAACGGCTGGAGAACTATAACTGATATGCTAACATCAAGGGCTGGAGAACTATAGCTGACATGCTAGCACCAAGAGCTGGTGAACTATAGTTGATATTCTAGCATCAAGGGCTGGAGAACTATAACTGATATGCTAACATCAAGAGCTGGAGAACTATAACTGATATGCTAACATCAAGGGCTGGAGAAATATAACTGATATGCTAACATCAAGGGCTGAAGAACTATAACTGATATGTTAACATCAAGGGCTGGAGAACTATAGCTAACATGCTAACATCAAGGGCTGGAGAACTATAACTGACATGCTAACATCATGGGCTGGAGAACTATAGCTGATATGCTAGCATCAAGGGCTGGAGAACTATAGCTGACATGCTAGCATCAAGGGTTGGAGAACTATAACTGATATGCTAACATCAAGGGCTGTAGAACTATAGCTGACATGCTAACATCAAGGGCTAGAGAACTATAGCTGACATGCTAGCATCAAGGGCTGGAGAACTATAACTGACATGCTATCATGAAGGGCTGGAGAACTATAACTGACATGCTAACATCAAGGGCTGGAGAACTATAACTGATATGCTAACATCAAGGGCTGGAGAACTATAACTGACATGCTAACATCAAGGGCAGCAGAACTATTACTGATATGCTAACATCAAGGGCTGGAGAACTATAACTGATATGCTAACATCAAGAGCTGGAGAACTATAACTGATATGCTAACATCAAGGGCTGGCAAAACCATAGCTGAACAAGACTCCCACCTCTCCGTTGTTGCTCCCAGTAACAGGCATAACCTGGTTAATGGGGCAGGGATCGTCATAGTTCCTTTTGTGGTGGAGTCTCCTAAAGAAACACTGCACGGCCCTGCTTTTTAGCTACATTCAGTGACTGAAAAAAAAACATCCGCCATAACCCTCTCCAAAGCCCAAATGATGCTGTGCTTCAACACCTTCACAGTATCAACTGCAAAGAACATAAGCCCACGGTTTCAAGAAGCACTAGGAGGGCACCGGCGAGTGATTTATTCCTTAACCAAAACAGACTTAATGAATTCTAATTATAACTTCCCATTAATCAACATGGAAAAATACACGTAGAAGGAACAGATGTTGAAGAAGTTAAATAGATCACGATGGTGACACCAGGAAGGAAGTTAGGTTTAGAATTAGAATTGCAAAAGCACCATCGATCTTCAAGAATCTTGAGAACACATGGCATTAAAAAATTATAAGCATAAAAACCAAGTTAAGACTATTCAGTTGAAATGTGATATCCACTCTCATTTATGCATGCGAAAGCTGGAAAACAACTAAAGAAATAGAAAAGAAATTAGACTCTTTTAAAAACAAATGCCTAAGGGAAAAACTCGGCATCAAGTGGAACGAATTCAAGAACAATGCAGAGATAAGACAGATGACTGAACAACAAGTCTCATGGGTGATCAGGAAAAGGAGATGGACATGTGTTGGTCACTTGATGAGAAGAAACGATCAGAGAATCCCAAAACAAGCTATCAAGTGAAACACAAAAGGCCGAAGAAAAAGAGGCAGACCACGTGAAACTCTAAAGAGGACATTGTTAAGAGAGGCCAAATTAATAAGCATAAAATCACTTGATGAGGTTGAAAAGCTCGCTGAAAACAGGATAAATTGGTGAACTACCTTGTGAGCCCTATGTGACGTTTAACGGTACGGGGAGGATGTAAGATACGAAAACAGACTTAAGCCTAGGGGATTAGAAAAACCCGCGGGGGGGGGGGGCGTAGAATCAGGAAAAGAGCTCCACAAGAACAGATTATTGTTTTATGAACTTTAAACGGGGTGATGAATGGTATAAATATGAGGAAGTGAGGGCCATTACTAAGTTTAACACAGAGAGGTGATGATTAATACCACTATGCAGACTCTTGGAACTGCCTGCCCAGTGAACTGCAAGACTTGACTTTTCTGTGGGCTCCACTGCGGCGAGAACTGCTGGTCGTAATAATATGATGATCATAATAGCAGCGCCTACACTAGGTTTTAAGCTTACGTAGTCAATATGACACCACATGTCACTAAGGCTGGGCTTCTGAGAGGAATTTTGTAAAATGTTGCAAAACTATCTGACCCCTCAGTCATACAGATTAGCCCTTAAAACTAGGGAATCTACAGCCCCCCCCCCTCTGGGAGGAGGGGGGGAGCAATTGACTGGCTGCATCCTGGCTTGAGCAAAAAAAGGAGGGGGAGGGGGGAACAGGTGGACCAGTTGACCAATCCCTAAGATTTATAAGCGTACATAAATCATATGCAGTGACTTGTAAATGTGCTTAATCAGTCAATGTCAGTCAGTCACCTGCATGTCCCTTGCGGAACTTTGCCTCCCTAACAGCTCTCCTGTAGGCCTCTCTGTTGTAATCAAGACGCCCTGCTGCTGATGCGTCCATTCGCAGATCATCAATGATGTCTTGCAGCCATCTTCGTCTTAGTCTTCCCATCTTTCTTTTTCCCATTATGTACCCTTCCAAGACTGTCTTCTCTAAATTATCATGACGTTTAAATTACCTAATCACCAGTTTGAAATGGGGCCTACATTTCCCATCTGCCCCGAGCCCATTAGCAGCTTTGCACGAGTCTGCCTGCAGCTACCCCCTTTTATTGGGCCCTGCTCTACAGTAACGCTAAAACGTTTCAGACAAGTTAACAGTAAAATGCATCACACAAATCATACAACACAGAGCGAAACTGAAATAATGAAACAGCAACTTACATGCTGATAATCAACGCACGAATCCTTACGTAACTCACAGCTCTATTACAGAAAGAGGCTGGCCTTGTGTGTATTTATACAATTAGTTTTAAGTTACGTATACACAACTGGTGACGTACTTGCGTTATCAGTACGATGAAAGTTCGTAACCGAACGTAGTGCCACGTTCCCTTGAATCATGTCATTGCATTTTTAAACCACGAAGTTGGTAATAATGAATATTTAGGTCTAGGATTTTTGAAGCCTGGCATGGACTGTGCTCTCCGGCTAATTTCGTCGATCACGTGACTTTGTGATACATGACTGAGAATGCCATGTCTTAGACTGTAACTGATGTATACAGGTAGGACCAATGAGAGAGGTGTTCATGCTGTGTACTGCTCTGGGGCCCGGGGGCTTCCAGGTGGTGGGGACGTAGTGAATAAAAACAGAATGGCTAATCTATAGGGGAAGAGCGCACTGGCGTACAAGGTTTCTCCCAGAGACTCTGTAAACAGGCTATAATAATAATAATAATAATAATAATAATAATAATATGCTTTCATTTTAGTAAAATATCCAACCTGCAGGGTAAGAAATTTAAACATTATTTTGAGCGAATTAGTTTCAAATTTCCGATTTTAGAATTCAGAATCCGACATCATCGCATTCGGGACATTCCAACACATGCCCCGCCGCATATTCCAACACCCACCAAAAAGTCTGTCTACTAATGGTTCCCGTCACATGTTGGTTGTGTATTTTGTTTTCTCCCACTTAATTCAGATTTATTTCCAGCCCTGTATATGCACATTGCCCATCTACTTCCTCTCTTCATCTGTCTGTTTAATACGGCCTTCGCGATGCCCTCCTTAATGGGGTGGTGAATGGTATAAATATGAGGAAGTGAGGGCCATTACTAAGTTTACCATAGAGACGTGATGATTAGTAGCACTATGCAGACTCTTGGAACTGCCTGCCCAGTGAACTGCAAGACTTGGCTTTTCTGTGGGCTCCACTGAGGCGAGAACTGCTGGTCGTAATAATAATGATGATCATGATAACAGCGCCTCATTAGGTTTTAAGATTACGTAATCAATATGACACTACATGTCACTAAGGCTGGGCTTCTGAGAGGAACTATCTGACCCCTCTATCCTACTGATTAACTCTTAAAACTAAGGAATCTACAGACCCCTGGAGCAATTGACTGGCTGCACCCTGGCCTGAGCAAAAAAAAGGAGGGGGAGGGGGGAACAGGTGGACCAGTTGACCAATCCTTAAGATTTATAAGCGTACATAAATCACATGCAGTGACTTGTAAATGTGCTTAATCAGTCAATGTCAGTCAGTAACCTGCATGTCCCTTGCGGAACTTTGCCTCCCTAACAGCTCTCCTGTAGGCCTCTCTGTTGTAAGCAAGATGCCCTGCTGCTGATGCGTCCATTCACAGATCATCAATGATGTCTTGCAGGCATCTTCGCCTTAGTCTTCCCATCTTTCTTTTTCCCAGTATGTACCCTTCCAAGACTGTCTTCTCTAAATTATCATGACGTTTAAAGTACTTAATCACCAGTTTTAATTGGGGCCTACATTTCCCATCTTCCCCGAGCCCATTTGCAGCTTTGCACGAGTCTGCCTGCAGCTACCCCCTTTTAGTGGGCCTTGCACTACAGTAACGCTAACACGTTTCAAACAAGTTAACAGTAAAATGCATCACACAAATCATACAACACAGATCATAAACTGAAATCATAAAACAGCAACTTACATGCTGATAATCAACGCACTAATCCGTACGTAACTCATAGCTCTATTATAGAAAGAGGCCGGCCTTGTGTGTATTTATACAGTTAGTTTTAAGTTACGTATACACAACTGGTGACATACTTACGTTATCAGGACGATGAAAGTTCGAAACCGAACGTAGTGCCACGTTCCCTTGAATCATGTCATTGCATTTTAAAACCACGAAGTTGGTAGTAATGAGTATTTAGGTCTAGGATCTTTGAAGCCTGGCATGGACTGTGCTCTCCGGCTAATTTCGTCGATCACGTGACTTTGTGATACATGACTGAGAATGCCATTTCTTAGACTGTAACTGATGTATACAGGTAGGACCAATGAGAGAGGTGTTCATGCTGTGTACTGCTCTGGGGCCCGGGATCTTCCTCTGTTTTTTTTTAAAGGGCCCAGTGGGCTTCCAGGTGGTGGAAGACAATCTTCGGCTTGGTCTTCCTCTCTTTCTTTTTCTCATTATGTACCATTCCAAGACGGTCTTCTCTAAATTCTCATGACATTTACTGTGTTCAAAATATTTACGTTTTTTCTGTTTAATCCTCTTTACTAGACAACCTTCTTCAATATTAAGTTCTTGTAGTATGGATATATTTGTTTGTGTGTCCATGATACTCTTCTGCAGCATTTACATTCAAACACAATTATGTGTTTCTCAGCTGTTTTGTTAAGTGTTCAGGTCTCAAATGCATATGCTTAATATTGTCTGTTATATTTTTATCAAATGTCAAACATTCCTTTATCAATGTTTCTTTGCAAGGTCATTTTATAACAGCACAGTTTATCAAAGTTATCAAAGTGTCTCCTTCTTAATTCCAATCAATATTACTGGTTAATCAAGTATCTTTCAGAATTCTTAATCTTAAGTACTCTTGTACTGTTCATTGTAGTTTCATGTTTTTCTATGCTTTAACACATTGCCACAATAAAAATCATCACAGGTCCACGAAGGAAGAATACACGTCGTCAATAAGACAATACTGCTAACAGAAAGGAAGTCTCTTCGCCAAATATAATAAAGGCACAGTTTATTTACACTGTTAGATCAAGATCTCTGGTAGCATGTTGTAGAAGAATTCTTCATATATTTCATGAGGAAAGTCATTAACAATAGCAAGTCGTTCTTAATGAGTATATGAAGCACAGCTAAACAATCTTGACATATATACACTGGTTACACCGGCTTGTAAGTTCATCACCATTACATATCTACCTACGTCTTGGCGCCAATTCTCTTGGTCTCCGATTATCTGTGTCTCAGTCTGAGTGTCTAAGAATGATAGTATCGACTGTCTTCGTCTTATAGCATCTGTTGTCTTCACTCGATGAGTAATGACGAGATGGTGTCTCTTCACTCTTGTCTCTTCACTGGTCTTCTACTCTTGCTTCTTATCTGGTCTTCTACTCTTGCCTCTTCTCTGGTCTTCTACTCTTGCCTCTTCTCTGGTCTTCTACTCTTGCTTCTTCCTGGACTTCTACTCTTGCTTCTTCTCTAGTCTTCTACTCTTGCCTCTTCTCTGGACTTTGAGAACACATGGCATTACACAATTATAAGCACAAAAACCAAGTTAAGACTATTCAATTCAAATGTAATATCCATCCTCATTTATGCATGCGAAAGCTGGAAAACAACTAAAGAAATAGAAATTAGACTCTTTTAAAAACAAATGCCTAAGGGAAAGACTCGGCATCAAGTGGAACGAATTCAAGAACAATGCAGAGATAAGACAGATGACTGAACAACAACCAGTCTCATGGGTGATCAGGAAAAGGAGATGGACATATGTTGGTCACGTGATGAGAAGAAACGATCAGAGAATCCCAAAACAAGCTATCAAGTGAAACACAAAAGGCCGAAGAAAAAGAGGCAGACCACGTGAAACTCTAAAGAGGACATTGTTAAGAGAGGCCAAATTAATAGGCATAAATTCACTTGATGAGGTTGAAAAGCTCGCTGAAAACAAGATAAATTGGTGAACTACCTTGCGAGCCCTATTTGACGTTTAGCGGTATGGGGAGGATGTAAGATACGAAAACATAATTAAGCCTATGGGATTAGAAAAACCCGCGGAGGGGGGGGGGCGTAGAATCAGGAAAAGAGCTCCACAAGAACAGATTATTGTTTTATGAACTTTAAATGGGGTGGTGAATGGTATAAATATGAGGAAGTGAGGGCCATTACTAAGTTTACCATAGAGACGTGATGATTAGTAGCACTATGCAGACTCTTGGAACTGCCTGCCCAGTGAACTGCAAGACTTGGCTTTTCTGTGGGCTCCACTGAGGCGAGAACTGCTGGTCGTAATAATAATGATGATCATGATAACAGCGCCTCATTAGGTTTTAAGATTACGTAATCAATATGACACTACATGTCACTAAGGCTGGGCTTCTGAGAGGAACTATCTGACCCCTCTATCCTACTGATTAACTCTTAAAACTAAGGAATCTACAGACCCCTGGAGCAATTGACTGGCTGCACCCTGGCCTGAGCAAAAAAAAGGAGGGGGAGGGGGGAACAGGTGGACCAGTTGACCAATCCTTAAGATTTATAAGCGTACATAAATCACATGCAGTGACTTGTAAATGTGCTTAATCAGTCAATGTCAGTCAGTAACCTGCATGTCCCTTGCGGAACTTTGCCTCCCTAACAGCTCTCCTGTAGGCCTCTCTGTTGTAAGCAAGATGCCCTGCTGCTGATGCGTCCATTCACAGATCATCAATGATGTCTTGCAGGCATCTTCGCCTTAGTCTTCCCATCTTTCTTTTTCCCAGTATGTACCCTTCCAAGACTGTCTTCTCTAAATTATCATGACGTTTAAAGTACTTAATCACCAGTTTTAATTGGGGCCTACATTTCCCATCTTCCCCGAGCCCATTTGCAGCTTTGCACGAGTCTGCCTGCAGCTACCCCCTTTTAGTGGGCCTTGCACTACAGTAACGCTAACACGTTTCAAACAAGTTAACAGTAAAATGCATCACACAAATCATACAACACAGATCATAAACTGAAATCATAAAACAGCAACTTACATGCTGATAATCAACGCACTAATCCGTACGTAACTCATAGCTCTATTATAGAAAGAGGCCGGCCTTGTGTATTTATACAGTTAGTTTTAAGTTACGTATACACAACTGGTGACATACTTACGTTATCAGGACGATGAAAGTTCGAAACCGAACGTAGTGCCACGTTCCCTTGAATCATGTCATTGCATTTTAAAACCACGAAGTTGGTAGTAATGAGTATTTAGGTCTAGGATCTTTGAAGCCTGGCATGGACTGTGCTCTCCGGCTAATTTCGTCGATCACGTGACTTTGTGATACATGACTGAGAATGCCATTTCTTAGACTGTAACTGATGTATACAGGTAGGACCAATGAGAGAGGTGTTCATGCTGTGTACTGCTCTGGGGCCCGGGATCTTCCTCTGTTTTTTTTTAAAGGGCCCAGTGGGCTTCCAGGTGGTGGAAGACAATCTTCGGCTTGGTCTTCCTCTCTTTCTTTTTCTCATTATGTACCATTCCAAGACGGTCTTCTCTAAATTCTCATGACATTTACTGTGTTCAAAATATTTACGTTTTTTCTGTTTAATCCTCTTTACTAGACAACCTTCTTCAATATTAAGTTCTTGTAGTATGGATATATTTGTTTGTGTGTCCATGATACTCTTCTGCAGCATTTACATTCAAACACAATTATGTGTTTCTCAGCTGTTTTGTTAAGTGTTCAGGTCTCAAATGCATATGCTTAATATTGTCTGTTATATTTTTATCAAATGTCAAACATTCCTTTATCAATGTTTCTTTGCAAGGTCATTTTATAACAGCACAGTTTATCAAAGTTATCAAAGTGTCTCCTTCTTAATTCCAATCAATATTACTGGTTAATCAAGTATCTTTCAGAATTCTTAATCTTAAGTACTCTTGTACTGTTCATTGTAGTTTCATGTTTTTCTATGCTTTAACACATTGCCACAATAAAAATCATCACAGGTCCACGAAGGAAGAATACACGTCGTCAATAAGACAATACTGCTAACAGAAAGGAAGTCTCTTCGCCAAATATAATAAAGGCACAGTTTATTTACACTGTTAGATCAAGATCTCTGGTAGCATGTTGTAGAAGAATTCTTCATATATTTCATGAGGAAAGTCATTAACAATAGCAAGTCGTTCTTAATGAGTATATGAAGCACAGCTAAACAATCTTGACTTGTAAATGTGCTTAATCAGTCAATGTCAGTCAGTAACCTGCATGTCCCTTGCGGAACTTTGCCTCCCTAACAGCTCTCCTGTAGGCCTCTCTGTTGTAAGCAAGATGCCCTGCTGCTGATGCGTCCATTCACAGATCATCAATGATGTCTTGCAGGCATCTTCGCCTTAGTCTTCCCATCTTTCTTTTTCCCAGTATGTACCCTTCCAAGACTGTCTTCTCTAAATTATCATGACGTTTAAAGTACTTAATCACCAGTTTTAATTGGGGCCTACATTTCCCATCTTCCCCGAGCCCATTTGCAGCTTTGCACGAGTCTGCCTGCAGCTACCCCCTTTTAGTGGGCCTTGCACTACAGTAACGCTAACACGTTTCAAACAAGTTAACAGTAAAATGCATCACACAAATCATACAACACAGATCATAAACTGAAATCATAAAACAGCAACTTACATGCTGATAATCAACGCACTAATCCGTACGTAACTCATAGCTCTATTATAGAAAGAGGCCGGCCTTGTGTGTATTTATACAGTTAGTTTTAAGTTACGTATACACAACTGGTGACATACTTACGTTATCAGGACGATGAAAGTTCGAAACCGAACGTAGTGCCACGTTCCCTTGAATCATGTCATTGCATTTTAAAACCACGAAGTTGGTAGTAATGAGTATTTAGGTCTAGGATCTTTGAAGCCTGGCATGGACTGTGCTCTCCGGCTAATTTCGTCGATCACGTGACTTTGTGATACATGACTGAGAATGCCATTTCTTAGACTGTAACTGATGTATACAGGTAGGACCAATGAGAGAGGTGTTCATGCTGTGTACTGCTCTGGGGCCCGGGATCTTCCTCTGTTTTTTTTTAAAGGGCCCAGTGGGCTTCCAGGTGGTGGAAGACAATCTTCGGCTTGGTCTTCCTCTCTTTCTTTTTCTCATTATGTACCATTCCAAGACGGTCTTCTCTAAATTCTCATGACATTTACTGTGTTCAAAATATTTACGTTTTTTCTGTTTAATCCTCTTTACTAGACAACCTTCTTCAATATTAAGTTCTTGTAGTATGGATATTTGTTTGTGTGTCCATGATACTCTTCTGCAGCATTTACATTCAAACACAATTATGTGTTTCTCAGCTGTTTTGTTAAGTGTTCAGGTCTCAAATGCCTATGCTTAATATTGTCTGTTATATTTTTATCAAATGTCAAACATTCCTTTATCAATGTTTCTTTGCAAGGTCATTTTATAACAGCACAGTTTATCAAAGTTATCAAAGTGTCTCCTTCTTAATTCCAATCAATATTACTGGTTAATCAAGTATCTTTCAGAATTCTTAATCTTAAGTACTCTTGTACTGTTCATTGTAGTTTCATGTTTTTCTATGCTTTAACACATTGCCACAATAAAAATCATCACAGGTCCACGAAGGAAGAATACACGTCGTCAATAAGACAATACTGCTAACAGAAAGGAAGTCTCTTCGCCAAATATAATAAAGGCACAGTTTATTTACACTGTTAGATCAAGATCTCTGGTAGCATGTTGTAGAAGAATTCTTCATATATTTCATGAGGAAAGTCATTAACAATAGCAAGTCGTTCTTAATGAGTATATGAAGCACAGCTAAACAATCTTGACATATATACACTGGTTACACCGGCTTGTAAGTTCATCACCATTACATATCTACCTACGTCTTGGCGCCAATTCTCTTGGTCTCCGATTATCTGTGTCTCAGTCTGAGTGTCTACGAATGATAGTATCGACTGTCTTCGTCTTATAGCATCTGTTGTCTTCACTCGATGAGTAATGACGAGATGGTGTCCTCTTGTCTCTTCACTGGTCTTCTACTCTTGCTTCTTATCTGGTCTTCTACTCTTGCCTCTTCTCTGGTCTTCTACTCTTGCCTCTTCTCTGGTCTTCTACTCTTGCTTCTTCCCTGGACTTCTACTCTTGCTTCTTCTCTAGTCTTCTACTCTTGCCTCTTCTCTGGACTTCTACTCTTGCTTCTTCCCTGGACTTCTACTCTTGCTTCTTCTCTGGTCTTCTACTCTTGCTTCTTCTCTGGTCTTCTACTCTTGCTTCTTCTCTGGTCTTCTACTCTTGCTTCTTCTCTGGTCTTCTACTCTTGCTTTTCTCTGGACTTCTACTCTTGCCTCTTCTCTGTTCTTCTACTCTTGCTTCTTCTCTGGTTTTCTACTCTTGCTTTTCTCTATACTTCTACTGTTGCTTCTTCTCTGGTCTTCTACTCTTGCTTTACCCTGGACTTCTACTCTTGCTTCTTCTCTGGTCTTCTACTCTTGCTTTTCCCTGGTCTTCTACTCTTGCCTCTTCTCTGGTCTTCTACTCTTGCTTCTTTTCTGGTCTTCTACTCTTGCTTCTTCTCTGGTCTTCTACTCTTGCTTCTTCTCTGGTCTTCTACTCTTGCTTCTTCTCTGGTTTTCTACTCTTGCCTCTTCTCTGGTCTTCTACTCTTGCCTCTTCTCTGGTCTTCTACTCTTGCCTCTTCCCTGGACTTCTATTTATGTCCCTCATCTGATGACTCCTCGACTGTTCTGGTTGGAGCTTATCTTTTCTCTCTTGCACATCGATCGCCCTCACTTATCCTCTATAGCCTTTATTTTTTCTTTTTTTTTCCTTTTTTTTCAGACACAGTGATTGATCTGTCAAGACCTTGCACTGTGCAACTTGGAAAACTCTTCGATAGTCTCAGTCCTATATAGTAGTGAGCTAGCGGGTGTTGGTTTGGGTGTTTGATGATGCGGCCTACTTGACTGATTCTGAGTGCTTGTATTTTTATCTGTATGTCTTGCAAGGCAATCCCTCCATGTATTTTGTCCTGCATGAGGGTTTTACGTTGTATGCTGTGTACAGTGTTTGTGAAGATCAAGTTTCTGATTTGTTTGTTTATTTCTTTGATTGTCTGCTGGGGAGGGTCTAGTACTGTGGCGGTGTATATTATTTTTGGTATTATGTATGTGTTTACTATGATGCTTTTTCCAAAAAGTGTTGCTGTTTTGTATTTGTATCGTTGTAACATGTTTGTAATGTTTATTGTGAGGTTGTCCCATGTGGGTTTGTGTATTGTATTCGTGTGTGATGGGAAAGTAATGCCGTACAGGTGGATGTTGTCTGTTCGTGTAAGACGAAAGGGGAAGTCCCTTTTATCTCGCCATTTGCCTATGCCCATGACGACTGATTTCTGTATTTTGAGTTTGGCTCAACTACCTTCACCAAACTCTGTGAAGGTGTATAAAATGTGGGTTATTGATATGTCTGTTGTTGGGAGGAAAATCGTGTCGTCCGCATACGCGAGCAACTTTCTCTCTCCTATGCCAGGTACGAAAGTTCCCTGGATTGTTGTGTCTTGTCCGATTTTCTCTAGAAGTGGTTCTAGAGTGAGTATGTACAGTAAAGGAGAGAGGGGGCAGCCCTGTCTCACTGATATAGTTAGCCTGAAAGTCTCTGTAAGCGTGTGGTTTACTAAGACTTTGCTCTCAGGTTTGGAATAGAGAATGTGAATCCACTCTGAAGTAGTCTCCTATGTTACAGTGGAGTAGTGTCTTGTGTAGGTGTTTGTGTGACGCTCTATCGAAGGCTTTCTCCTGATCTAATGAAAGAACTGACGACTGGCAGTTCTTCTGGTGTGTGTAGTATATGACATCTCGTATGAAATGTGTGTGCTGGTGCATGTTTCTGTTCTCTACACTACATTGTTGGTCTTCGTGTATGAGTTTGTGCATAAGTGGTTTGAGCTTGTTTGTGAGCGCTTTGGTGAGGATCTTGTAATCTACGTTTAGCAGAGATATGAGTATGTAGTTTTTAAAGTTGTGTTTTGTCTGCGCTATCTTTGGTTATGAGGGTGATGTATGATAGGTTTAGACAGGGTGGGAGTTGTTTGTTTTGGAAGGCCTCTGTGAAGACTTGTAAGCTAAGAGTGGAAGAAGTGTTTGTAGAATTCTGCTGTGAGGCCGTCTGGCCCTGGTGACTTGTTTTCCTGCATTGCTTGTAGTGCCTGCGTGAGGTTGTCTAGTGTTAGTGGTGTGTCTAGTGCTTGCTTGTCCGAGTCCGTGAGTTGTTTAGTGTACTGCATGTATTTGTCTTGTATGTGTGCTAGTGTTTCTTCCTCGGTGTACAGTTTTTTGTAGTATTCTCTAATGGCTTGTACTATGTTTGTAATATCTGTCTCTCTGTTCCCTGTGGAGTCTGTTACCTCTCTTATCTGTCTACTTCGTTGTATGTTTTGTTCTATGCTTAAATACTGCTTGGTAAGTATTTCTTGTGTGATGGTAGTGAAGCTTGTTCTTAGAAGTGCGCCTTGAAATCTGTGTTGTCTGTGTTTGTCTAGTTCTTCTTGTAGCGTGAGTAGATGTGGTGAGTTTTTGTCCATCTGTTTTGTTAGTTTGATTGCTTCTTTTAGTATTTTTTCCTGTCTCAGCCTTTCTCTGTGTATCTGTGTTGAGAGCATTTGTGCTTTGTCTCTTATTGCATGTTTTAAAGTCTCCCAGTGCTGTTGGATGTTGTGTGTGGGTGTGTTGTTCGTGAAAGTGTGTATCAGTTGCGTCATGTTTTCAACAAATTGTTTGTTTTTGAGGAGTGTGTTGTTAAAGTTCCAGTGTGGTGATCGTTTTAAAGGTATAGCTGTAGGTACTGTGTTAACTGTTGCTACGACTGCTTTGTGGTCTGTGAAAGCCAATGCACTAGGGATATGTCTGACTTGTGCTATGTGGCATGTACTTGATGTGTAAATTCTGTCTAACCTATATCCTCTGCTGTATGCATCGATTGTGTGAGTGGTCTCTCTGCATTGAGGGTGTGTGTGTCTGTATGAATCTACTAAATCGTGTGTGTCTATTATGTCTTGCAAATAATTTAGCTTGCGCCTCTCATATGTGTTGGTTTTAGTTATACCTCCTATAATGTCTAACTCTGATGTTACACCATTGAAATCTCCTAATATAATGTTGTGTCCTCTGTATCTATGGCTGAGTAGAGATTCTAAGACTTCGCAGAAGTTGGACTGGTGACTGCGGTTGGGTGGTGCATGTATGTTAACTATAGTGTATGTGTGTGAGTTGTTTCTAACCTCACATATCGCTACACTCCCTCTGCTATCTCTATTTGTCCTAAATACCTCCCACCTGTCTGATGTCTGTATTATTGCTACCCCCGATCCTGCTGCGTGAATGGCTAAGCTAAAACATGAATGTCTGAAGCCTAGCTGTGTTGTGATTTGTGCTGCGTGTATGTCTGTATGTATATTTGTTTCTTGGATCAGGATGAAGTCTGGTTTGTATGAGTGTGTTAAAGAGACTATGTGCTGTAGTTTTGTGCGCAAGCCTCTAATGTTAATGCTTAGCACTCTAATTTCTGTATCCATTTCTAAAGCTAAAGGAAGAAAATGTATCTACCATTTGGTGTGTGTTGTGAGTAAAGCGTGAAACGTACTAACATACCTAAATGGGGTGTCTGCTAGTTGTCGCTGTCCTTGTCTCGGTTGGTTCTTGGTGTTCTGGTTTCTGGTTCTGCTGTCTTGTATCCTTTCTGGACTATTTTCACCCAGGACAGGTTCCTGTGTGCGTCTGTGGTGGTGTCTGTGTCGCTCTCCTCCTGGTCAGAACTCTCGTCTATGTTCAGCGACCGAGGTTCGGGCGTGGGTGGTGGTTCTTGTTCAACTGTGTACCGCCGTGGCGTTGCCGGTGCTGGCTGTGCTGGTGTGGGCGGCTTTGGGCTCGTGCTGTTTTTCCGGGTTCTTTTCCCGTATAGGGTGAACCCGTCTGCAGTGAGCCATCTTTCCTCTTTCTCTTTTGGTTGGGCTTTCTCCAACCCCCGTCTGTCTTGTGTGGTGTTTTTGTGTTGCGTTGACTGCCGGAGCTCCCGGCATGTTTTTCTTTTTCTCCGGGCACTGGCTTGCCCAGTGGTCATCCTTGCCACACCTCGGGCACTGGCTTGCCCAGTGGTCATCCTTGCCACACCTCGGGCACTGGCTTGCCCAGTGGTCATCCTTGCCACACCTCGGGCACTGGCTTGCCCAGTGGTCATCCTTGCCACACCTCGGGCAAGGGGTTTTCCTCCCCGGGAGGGAGACCCACATTTTGTGGGGCTTCAGGCTCTCTATTAAGGGCCTGAGGGTCACGTAGTGAGGAATTTGTTTCCTCAGTAGCCATAGAAAGTTCCATTTGTCTAGAGCCACTTCCGCCCTAGACACTTCTGGCTCGGGGTCTCCCGTCACCTGCACCACGATCTTCCGGACCCCTTCTACGTTCATAGTCGGGGGCACCCAGTGTTGAGTGAATTTCTGTCTTTCTTTCTCCAGATGTTCCACAGTTATCGTGGTCCTGGGCTGGCTGGATTCAAACGTTTTCCCGTGTAGCTGCTCACAGTGAATCATATGTGCAGCCATTGTTAGTTTAGCGTACCACCTAGTTTGGTCTTGGAAGTGGTACAGGCCAGTTATTCCACTGGCCCATATTCCTAAAGGACCCGCGATGACGCTCATTAGATAAGTGTAAGACACCTTGGATACCTCTGGGCCTGTGAGTGTTATCAACAAGGTTCCTTCAATTTCCAGGTCTTCCATTCCCAGGTCTATGATCTCCTCTAGGGTCTGTTGTTCTACCTTTCGTCGGCTGTCAACCTCGTTTTCTTCGACCTGTTGTGCTCCACTTGATAGCTTGTTTTGTATTCTCTAATTATTTCTTCTCATCACATGGCCTATATATGTCCATTTACTTTTTATGGTCATCCACGAGACAGGTTGTTGTTTGCTCATCTATCTTATCTCTGTGTTTTTCTTGAATTCGTTCCACTTCATACCAAGTATTTTCCTTAGGCATTTGTTTTCAATAGAGTCTGATTTGTTGTCTATTTCTTTAGTTGATTTCCAGTTTTCACATGCATACATGAGGGTGGATATCACATTTGAATTGAATAATCTTAACTTGGTTTTTGTGCTTATAACTTTTGAATTCCATATGTTCTCAAGATTTTTGAAGCATAACTCTGCTTTTGCAATTCTAATTCTAACTTCCTTCCTGGTGTCACCACCCTGGTCTGTGTAGCTGCCAAGGTATGCAAATTGGTTTACTTCATCAACAGCTGTTCCTTCTACGTATATTGTTTCCTTCTTGATTAATGAGAAGTTTCATTATTTTTGTTTTGTCTTTGTTGATTTCAAGACCTATTTTGCTATCCAAGGAAGACAAGGAATCTCTTTTTTCATGTATCGATTTCACATTGCCACTGATAAGAGCTATGTCATCTGCAAAATCAAGATCTTCCAGTTGGGTCCCATGTACCCAATCAATGCCCGTTTCACCTGTACAGCATCTTTTCAATATGAAGTGTATGGCAATTCCAAAAAGCAAGGGAGATAATATACACCCTTGTTTCGCGCCTGTTTCAATCTGAAACCATTTGTTCATTCCTTCTTCTGTCTTGACTGCACAAACATATCCGTTGTAGAGATCTCTAATGATGTTGACAGTTTCAGATGGTATTCCATATAGTCTTAAAATTCCCCACAATGAATCTCTGTATATGCTATCAAATGCCTTTTTAAAGTCTATAGAGTTCAAGATTAATGTTTTCTGCTTTTCGATATGTTCTTCCAGTATTATTATTAGAGTAAAGATCTGGTTGATACAGCTTCTCCCTTTTCAAAATATTGCGTGTTATTTATAACTATATATACAATAATATATATATATATATATATATAATATATAATATATCTTATAAATATATATATATCTTATACAATTTTTATAATTATTACTTCACATAAATTGTGCTAATGTCCAAAGGAATATTTGATCTTACATAAGGAATTACAAAGGGAGTACCACAAATGGTACATGATAAAAATATGCTCGCTGAATGTCTCATGTATAAAAACATACAAGAAGAAAAAATAGAGAATAAACTAATCTTTGCAAATATCCCAGAGTTTATTGTTTCCAGAAAGAAAAACTACACTAAAAAGCGGTAGTGATCAGCACAATAATGACTACAAAACAATGATAATGAAAAGTACATAAAAAAAAACAAAAAGAAATGATGACAAGTACCTGGGAAAAAACCCACAAAACAGCAATGATCATAAGTACATGGAAAACTACACAATGGCAATATTGACAATAGAAGAAAAAAAACAACAAATCAGCTGTCAGTATAACATGTGAAAAAAATACCCCAATACCCTCATACTTACACATAAAATAATATAACAATATACTTACACATAAAATAATATAACAATATTTTAAAACAGCATTTTTCTCTCCAAAACTGCTTCCACAACTGAGAGAAATCACTCCAGAATTTGTGCTGGTGTGTCAGTTTATCTTTAAACTCCACCTTCTACGTCTGATTGTCTACGGATCATCAAGACACCATCTCGTAATGGAACTAAGACCTGTAATGTTTTCAGAAACCAGTGTGAATATCTGGAACAATTAAACATTTTAGTTCGATCTTCATAAAAATATTTCTTTTCCTACATCACATCCAGACTTTTTTCCACACAACATACACAAAGCTTACACGAGAATAGGCCATACAAGTTAACCCTGTGTTCCTTATTCCTGTCAAATTCACTTCTCATCTGACCCTACAGATAAAGGTAAGGTAAAGTAAGGTAAGTTTAGGCATAAAAGCACCTATAGAATACAGAGTTAGTGACCATATCTTCCAATACCTGTTGGCACACTAAAGGGTTATATAGTCAGAATTACACTTGTTGTCTTTCCTACCCCAGCTCAAAGAAGATTCAGGTACCCAATTCAAGAACTGAGTAACTGAGATGCCCCATGGCAGACTGCACACTCTTATCTTATTTGATTTCTTCTAATTCACTTCTTTATCTGTTTATATTATCTGTCTCTTTTCATCAGTCTCTCTGTGTACAGGATTACTACTGTCACATCCCATCATCTTCTCATTTAATATCTGTAGTTGTATATCTGCTAATGTTATGTTTCATTCAATCTAAGTGTAAATACAGGTGTGTGACACACTTATTTTAGAAATGTTGCCCTCAAAATTAAAGAATGTCTACGTCTGAGGTGAAAACCCCGTACACACGGATATTTGTAAATTTGAAATCAGGCATTTGTGTAAAAATAATTTTAAAAAACAAAAAAATATCACGGCACATGTACTGATTTCCCCTAAGTCTGCAGGGCGGGGAGTACTTTGATGTTACTTACATCTTAAATCCTTCTCGTGCTGCTAGTAGAGCTCGCATGGTAGCTTGCCGAGATTTCCTGTTTTTGGTGAGCTTTTCAACCTCATCAAGGGATATAATTCCTACTAAACCAGCCTCTCTTAACAATGTCCTCTTTTGAGGTACTTTGATGCTGAAAGATTAATGGCTGCTTACCAACTGCTGTCAGCACAAATTCTACAAGCTTAGTTTTTAACTTTGCCCCTCTCAAAATCAGTTCCATCTACATACAAGAGATGTAGGACTCCACCCAGGATCAAAGATGGTGAAGCTACAAAATAACTCTCATTTGCTTTACTATTTCTGTATCTCTTTCTGTTTGTCTCTTCCTTTCTGTTTGACAATAAATCTCGCACTTTCTCTACTCTTTCCTCACCTTATGCAAAGATGGATCTGCAGCTACAGCATCTACAAACTGCTTTGTTGGTGTGTCTCCTCTAGAAGGTATGTAGCCATCTCCATAAGAGAAAGCATTATCCACAAGAATAGTGCCTCCTTGATTAAGTAATCCTCCATCCAAAAAAAGCTAAAAAAAGAGGTGAATAAACAATAATGTAATGTAATGTATAATATTATGTAATGTGATGCAGGGTTATGTTATGTAAGGTAATGTTATGTTATGTTATGTTTGTACGTATATATATATATATATATATATATATATATATATATACATACATATATATATACATATATATATGTACATACATATATGTATGTATGTATGATGGTGCATACTAGTCAGCTAGTCAGTCAGTGTAATTGCTGCTGCATGACTTCTGCTAGTGTGACCTTGAACTCAGCAACAAATAATTGATACAAACTCCACTTCCTATCTCAAGGTCAGTGTTTACCCCATGACATAAGATTTAGCAGTCTCGGCTAATTTTCATTTGGCTGCTCCTTATGAATCAGACTGTCACTAGGGCCATCACAGCATCATCATCACAATAATGATTACAGTCATAGTCAATATTTCTATATCTATCACTGCTGTTACAGTCATTATCAGTACTTCCTCTTCTATGACAACAATTTATAATCTAAACTTCTATCACCATAACAAATTGGTATCAACACAATCTGTTTTACAGGTTATGATCAAATATCAAGGTGAATCAAACTGTAATTGTGCTCTAAAAATTATAAATCAAGTGCTAGACAGTTCTAGGGGACTGGCTAGTGTCGTGGTTACAGCACTCTTCTAGCAACCAAATGTTTGAGGGTTCAAATCCCCAGCTGAGCGGGATATTTTTTTCTGACCAATATGGCCCCTCGAAGGTCGACCAAGCCTCGTAAAATGGGTACCAGAAAGGCAGCGAGGAAAGGAACTGACCATCCTACCTCATATGCTGATGGCCCAGCATAACGAGGCCTTTAATGATTCTTCCTCTACGGCATTTGCAATAGAACTATCTTTATCTTTAGACAGTTCTACTGATATGTTATGCCCTCTTTCTTTAGAAACATAAGCATGGACATGTTGAACATTTTGAAATATGAAATCAGCAAACCAGATCCAAGATGGCTTCTTCCCTTTGAAGCATGCATGAGACAGGAATAGAATGCAGGTTTTTTTGGTGCATTTTTTTATTTTGTTTCTTTTGTTAAGTCAGGTGAAAAACTTGCAGACATTCACTGCAGAATGAAGAGGCAGTATGGGACATTTATGTGTCACTTTGGCAGGTATATGAGTGGCACAGGAAGTCTAAAAGTGAGCTGTCAAATTTTGCTGATGCAGCTCACTCCTGCCAACCTCACATCTATGAATACACCTGACCCTAATACCTCTCTCTCTCTCTCTCTCTCTCTCTGTCTCTCTCTCGCTCTGAACCATAAGTGCCAAGGGCATATGGGGACTCTGTAAGGGTTTTCTACAAACACCTGTACTTTGCTTTCTTTTCTGCTCTTGTCTAAGTGAGTCCTCTATTACTCAACATCCTCTCTGTTGTTCTTCTCAATGTCTCTTTTGGTCTACCCTTACTTCTGTTCACCTATGGTGTCCATTTTAGTGCTATTTTTATCATCAGTCATTCGGAGCATGTGTCCCAACCATCACCTGCATTTTTCCTCAGTAATTGCTGTCAGTGGCTTCATCTACATTTCTGCCAACAAGATGTTATTTCTTATGGTGTTTGGCCAAAATGTTCTTCTAATTCTTCATAAACATTTAGTCTGTAAAGAATTCAGCTTGTTTCCCATAATTCTGGTGATTTTCCAGCATTCACTTCAATAGAGTAGTACACTTAGAACATTACTATTAAATATCTTGATTTTCATCTTCATGCTTAGTTTTTTGATCTAATACTGAAGTAGAACAAATCATACAGGAAAACCAACAGGTAAAAGCTGATGAGATGGCCGGAGAATTGAAGAACAATTATGACTTGGTCCACCACATCATTCACGATGTGCTGCAATACTGAAAAGTCTCCATCAGGTAAGTACCAAAACAATTCACACCCAAGCTGAAATAAAGCCATGAGGATAAATCTTTTACAACATTATGAAGAAAGGTGATGGCATTCTATGATGAATAGCCAATGGAGACGAATGCTAGGTACATTACTTCCAGCAAAGTTCTGCAAGGTGAATGAATGAATGAATGAATGAATGAATGAGCAGCACTTATACCTTCAAATAATCCAAATATTCAAGTTTGTCTGCATCCAAAAAGATGATATCAAACTTTTCTCCCTTGCTAGCAAAATCTTTCAGAACATCTAAAGCTTTGCCTGTGAAAAGCAAAGGATAGTTTTTTTATATATACAATAGCTAATTACACAACGTTACTCGGGAATTTATTAATTATTAATACCACAGAGTGGATTTGAGATCGCCATGTTTCTCCCACAGACAACCTTATGTTGCTTGCTCAAGGGTGAGTTCACCCAAGAAATTATTTATTCTTGCTCCTGGAGGTGAAACTAAAAATATTGTATATAATCAAGTTTTGAGTTAAATTAATATTATAGTGAAGTTGTAAAAGACTTCACTCTATAACGTGTAGACTGCCCCTGTGACTTCTTGATTGTTATCAAGAAGGCAAGTCTCACTGGAAATTGCAATTTCTTAAAGTTAAAAGGGAAATCCGTCGGAGTGAGTGGTATCCGTGGGATAAAAACTGCTTCATCCTTTGCTTGTCCTGTTAAGATAATCACTTCAGTTACATTGCTCAGCATCCTCAATACACACAGCCTTGTGCCATTGCAAAGATTTGGTGGTTCGAGGTTCCGTAGTAAAATAATTGGAGATCCTACCCTAATTTTCACCCCTTCTCGCCCCCCATGCTGATGGGGGCTGAGCTTGGACATAAACAGCAACAGGAGTGTCACTATTCATCTCAGCGATCCCAAAAACTATGGAATCGACACTAATATCGGTCATTTTTT
The DNA here is from genome assembly GCA_009760885.1 of Achatina immaculata. NCBI lineage: Eukaryota > Metazoa > Mollusca > Gastropoda > Stylommatophora > Achatinidae > Lissachatina > Lissachatina immaculata. Next base: position 23,641,930 of record CM019701.1, read on the forward strand.
ATTACATTTACAAGTCACTCCCATCTCACCCCTCTCTCACCCCCCTCCCATGCCGATGCAGGCTGACTACGAGATCAGTAAAATTATTTGGACTTGCCATCATCATCATCATCATCATCATCATTGCCTTTCACTCCCTCAAGAACACAGGCCATGGATAAAACTCTCCAGTCATCCCTGTTCTTGAAATTATTCTCTGCTTCCTTCCATGTGCATCCCTTGTCTCTGAGCACTGTCATAATATCTCTTCTCAAAGTAAGTCTAGGTCTTCCTTGTTTTCGATTTCCTTGAAGATTCCATGTCAATGCCTGTCTTGCTATGCTAGTGTCGGGTTTCCTCAGAGTGTAGCCAATCTGCAGGTTTTTTTTCTTCATATTTCTGTAACAATCCAGTTTTGTTTCTTTATAGGGAACAGGTCGTTGGCTTATCCCGCAACCTCCTTAGTCGCCTCTTACGATATACATAGAAGGCGGCAGTGGTTCCATTCTTTTCTCCCCAGACTTAGATCTGAGCTCTGGTAACCACACGGGACTTGGCCAATGGAGGCTACAAATGCTGCTCTTAGACCAGCATCGCTCTATTTCATGATTATCTCCCTTAGACCAATCTTTTCGTCCTTGAATTTAGAGGACAGTATGTTACCCCTTTCCGACCCCACCCCTAGGGATGCTAGGGCTGTCATACCAACACAGTACATCTGTCCAGACTATAAGTAATATGTGTACCAAGTTTGGATGAAATTGCTCCAGGCGTTCCAGATTTATGCCAGACATACACACACACATACATCCACTTATATATATAGATTACAAACACCATCTCCTTCCCCCACATAAAATGATCAACTGTCCTGAATTTCATGGGGCAGTCCTGGATTTTAAGGATTTGCCCCAAGAATTCTATTACTTCAGTCAGTCAGTCAGTCAGTCATTCAGTCAGTCAGCCGTTTGCATGTCCCTTGTGGAACTTTGTCTCCCTAACAGCTCTCCTGTAGGCCTCTCGGTTGTAAGCAAGATGCCTTGCTGCTGATGCATCCATTTGCAGATTATCAACGATGTCTTGCAGCCATCTTTGCCTTTGTCTTTCTCTCTTTCTTTTTCCCATTATGTACCCTTCCAATACGGTCTATTCTAAATTATCATGACGTTTAATGTGCCAAAATATTGAAGTTTTCTCTCTTTAATCCTCTTTATTACCCAGCCTTCTTCATTGTTATGTTCTTATAGTATGGATATATTTGTTCTTTTTTTTTTGTCCATGATATTTGAAGAACTCTTCTGTAGCATTTACATTCAAAGGCATTTATGTGTTTCTCAGCTGTTTTGTTAAGTGTCCAGGTCTCACAGGCATATGTTGCTATGGGAAAGATGCATGCCCTTAAAAATCTTATTTGTTTAGTTCTGTCTGTTCCTCTCCACAGATTCTTAATTGTTTTACTTTATGAAGAGTGATAGATGTCCTCCTTTTAATTTCCCTCATTGTATCTCCATTATTAGTTAATAATGATTAAAGATATTCAAAACTCTCCACTTCTTCCAATTTTTCTTCATTGATACATATTTCATCTGCCTCATTTGTTTTGTCAGTTGTCATCAATTTAGTTTTCTCACATTAAGATACAACTTTTGCTCCTCACTATTCTTACTTCAGTCAGAAAATGTAAATATCTTTCGTACTTACTTTACTCACTTTCCTTCCTGTTTTACTGTGAAGTGGTGAAGCAAGAAGCATATGGCATCTTTGCGCCATATGAGTGGCCTCAGTGATGTTCATGTCATAATTCATGAGTGTTTCTATAACTCCATCTATCCATCTTTTCCAGGGTCTTCCTCTTGATCTGTGTCCTGCAGTTCTTTGGTTGAAGATCCTCACAGCATTCAACTAAATATCTATTATAAAACACATGTTCCATACTGTCCCATATTCTTATCTTTGTTCACCACATATTCAGAAATACCAAGAATTGTTTATTAGTACATTTTAAAGAAAATTCATTCTGTAGAGAAATACAAGAAAGTCTAATAGGCACATTTGTAAGTAAAATTATAAACTTAACCGACTGATTAAAATGTTGGGTTCAAATTTAAATTTAACTCCCACCTCTTTTGACTGTGTGCCCCATATTTGAACCTGGAGAAGATGGTCAGGTTAATCCCACAACATCCATATCAGATATAAACTAAAGCTACTGACTTCTTGACTGGACTTGACCAGGTTTTCTCTCCTTATGTTCACAATCTTGAGAGTATCTTGATGATTTCTAGAACAATCTACATTCAACCTACCTACGATGATCTTAACCTTCTTGTGGTGGTGAGAGCTCTTCACAAGATCAGTAACCAGGTTCTTTAGATACTCCTCTATGTCAATAGAAACCACTTCTCCATCAGCTAGAGAGAAACAAATTTTTTTAAAATGTAGGACCATTTTGAATTTCTTTTAGATAGAGAAGACAGTTTGATTTGATCGTAAGCAACCCATAGATGACATGCTAGTGTTAAGTTACGCTAACCATAGGTGATCGAGACTCTTCCCAACCTACCCATTTTGACACCCTGCAACACTCCTAGCCTGGCTAATGGACCAGGAATCACTGTTATCCACAAGGCAGTGAAGTCTGCTATTCTAGCTCCTCTCTGGGACTGAATAAATATCCACTCTAACCTGCTCCCAAATCCAGCAAAGTGCTGTGACTCAAACCTTCACCACATCAGCTGCA